>JAODXP020000033.1:1853000-1962741 GCA_027497455.2 Sardinella longiceps | reverse complement strand
TAACTAGAACATGTCTCCGTGGTCATTCCACACACACACACACACACACACACACACACACACACACACACACACACACGCACACACACACACACACACACACGTGGCACATGCAGGCAACCCGGATTTAGCCTACAGTAATTCTCTCTTTCTCTCTCTTTGTGTGTTGTGTGTGTGTGTGTGTGTGTAAATATGAAGGCTATGTATGGGTGGGTGTCCGTATGAACGAAAGTTAACTGGTAGGCTATTTAGCTAAACACACGCTTTCCTGTTAGGCCACACACACACACACACACACACACACACACACACACACACACACACACACAGATAGTTCCTCAGATAAATGAAGAATAGCCTATATCACCCCATTATTCCTCTATAGGCTACATTTTTCTTTGTTTGTGCCCACACAAAATTTGATCCCCCTCCTGCCAAATCCCACTTTAACCACTGCACACAACCCCCCTGTAGGCCTGATTCTTAGCCTAGCCTAGCCTCTCTTTTGGACTGGACTGATACCTTTATACCCATGCCTTTACACACACACACACACACACACACACACACACACACACACACACACACACACACACACACACACACACACACACACTGTGCTGCTGATGCCTACTGATACCGATGGCAATTTTTCACTTGCTCGCGCGCGCCCTCTAGTTGCAGTACCACCCGGATATAGCTTAAGGTTACTCACGTAACCCCGGTTCTCTGAAATAACATGAGTGAGGTATCTCACATATGGGACACGCCCCCTCGCGGGTTCCCCAGAAGCCATGTATCACTACGCCAGCCATCTATTGGCTGGGCGCTTTGGCGCATGCATCGCAGAGGCGGTGGTGCGTCCGCCTTTAAAACCTACTGCGCATGCGACAGAGCTTCAGTCTAGCAAAAAACAACCTCTTCTCGCCACCGGCAAGTAGGGTTGTCTGGTGAGATACCTCACTCATGTTATTTCAGAGAACCGGGGTTACGTGAGTAACCTTAAGTTCTCTTTCAAACATTCGTTCGGTATCTCACATATGGGATATAGCCAGCTCCCGGATTGCCAGACAGGCTTGCGAACCTCCCCAGTGACATCAATGAGCCTCCGACACGCTCGCCTGTAACACAGAGTGAGCCAGGGTCGGGGCAGTGACATCTAGTCTGTAAAACCTGACAAAGGTTGTTGGAGTAGACCAACACGCTGCCAGGCATACATCCTCTATAGGGAAGCCCTGAAATAAAGCCCAAGAGGCGGCCATGCCCCTCGTTGAATGGGCTCGCAGACCAGCAGGAGGCTGCCGTCCTCCGCTGGTGTACGCCAATGCGATAGCAGCCACTATCCAATGAGATAAACGCTGTTTAGTAAGCGGTTTACCTAAATGTGACTTCGCACACGACACAAACAGCTGTTCACTTTTCCTGAACTCTGCTGTCTTGTCCACATAGGCGCGTAACGCTCGGACCGGGCAGAGCGCATGCAGTCGCTCCTGCTCCGGAGAGGAAAAAGGCGGCGGATTAAACGCCAGTAAATCAATCGGACGGCACGATAGCGGCGGATTGAAAACCTTCGGGATGAACGCGGGGTTGGGTTTTAGCACCACCCTCGTATCACCCGGGTAAAACATCATACAAGCCGGATTCACTGACAATGCGTGAATGTCGCTTACACGTTTCGCCGTTGCCAACGCCACCAATAATGCCGTCTTAAGAGAAAGCATCTTAAGATCCAGCTGTTGTAATGGCTCGAAGGGAGGGCGAGACATAATATCTAATACCACCGGTAGATCCCAAGCTGGGGCTAATGGCTTAGACACAGGGCGGAGGCGCCGAGCTCCTTTCATAAACTGTCTTATGAGAGGATGCTGACCCACCGTCTTATCTCCAAAGCCTACATGGCATGCAGAAATAGCAGCCAGGTAAACTTTAACAGTGGAGAAGGACTTGTTCTTATCCAATAACTCCTGTAGAAACGTTAGGATAACGTCCACAGAACATTGGAAAGAGATAGCGTCAGTTTTTACACACCAGTCGTGAAACACTCGCCATTTACCGTCATACAGAGTTCTGGTAGACTGTGCTCTAGCACTCTGAATGGTGGCAATAACATTGCGAGGAAGCCCTGCCGCTGTCAAATTTAGC
This sequence comes from Sardinella longiceps, assembly GCA_027497455.2. Taxonomy (NCBI): domain Eukaryota; kingdom Metazoa; phylum Chordata; class Actinopteri; order Clupeiformes; family Clupeidae; genus Sardinella; species Sardinella longiceps. Next base: position 1,960,599 of record JAODXP020000033.1, on the reverse strand, counting down.
CTTTCACGGGCCAGACCCAGAGAGCCAGACGCTCTGGGTGTGGGTGAAATATTTCCCCGTTCGCTTGGGATAGGAGATCCCTGCGGAGGGGTAGCGGCCACGGCTCGGAGTGGAGTAGCGGAATGATATCCGCTAACCACGGCTTCCCCGGCCAGCGAGGGGCCACGAGAATGAGGGAGAGGCTCCGTTCGCGCACTCTGGTTAAAGTTGGGGCTATTAGGTCCAACGGGGGAACGCATAGAGGAGGGAGCGCGGCCATTCGTGAGCTAACGCGTCTATCCCCAACGGAGCTTCCCGATCGCGCAGGGAGAAAAACAGCGGACACTGTGTGTTCTCCCTGGAGGCGAAAAGGTCTACTTTCGCTTGACCGAATCTCGACCAGATCTGGGCTACCACATCGCTGTGGAGTTTCCAGTCTGTGTAGCGAGGATTCCCCCTGGATAATAAATCCGCACCCGAATTTAAGACGCCAGGGACGTGAGTGGCTTTGAGGGACAGAAGATGTTTGCTGCTCCACAAAACCAGTCTGTGTGCCAACGTGTGCATATGACGGGATCTCAGCCCCCCCTGCTTGTTGACATACGCCACGACCGTAGTATTGTCGGTTCTCACTAAGACATGATGCCCCCTGATTAGGGGCAGAAAGTGTCTCAGCGCGAGCCACACCGCCATGAGTTCTAAGCAGTTTATATGCAGAGTTTTCATGTGTGTTTCCCATAGCCCGTTTATCGTCCGACCCTCGTGAGTGGCTCCCCAGCCGCTCAGCGAGGCATCGCTTGTCACAATTTTCCGATAGAGAGTGGCACCCATGGGGGCACCCTCTGTCAGAAAAGGTGGGCGTCTCCACGGTCTCAGGGCTGCACAGCATGCCACTGAGACCTGGATGCGACGGTGACCGTGACGTGAAGAGTCCATTCTTAGCGATGACACCCATCGCTGGAAGGCTCTCATATGTAGGCGACCGAGAGATATGACTGTCAGCGCGGACGCCATAAGGCCGAGTAGTCTGAGGCAGTCTTTGAATTTCACGGTAGCCCCTCTGCGGAAGAGGGAGAGGCAGGCGCGGAACGCTGCCACTCTCTCCGCTGACAGGCGCGCTCTGAACTCGACGGAGTTTAGCGACAGCCCTATGAAGGAGGCGTTCTGGCGTGGGCGCAGAACGCTTTTCTCCCGATTGACTTTGAAACCCAGTAACCTCAGGTGCTCTAGGAGAAGCGCCGTGTGTGACTGAGCCTGCTGATAAGAGCTCGCTGCTAGAATCCAATCGTCTATATAAGTAGCCAGACGTATTCCCTTTTCTCTGAGCGGTGCAAGAGCCGCCTCTGAGACGCGGACGAATACGCGCGGACTTAGCGCAAGGCCAAAGGCTAGGGTTAGCCATTCGTAGGTCACACCCTGGAATGCGAACCTGAGAAATTTCCTGTGTGGGGGGTAGATTGGGATGTGTAGAAACGCATCGGTCAGATCTACCGTCGTGAACCAGTCGCCCGGGCGCACAAAGCGCATTAGTGCGGTGTTGGTTAACATTCTGAAACGGAACTTTCTTAAATGTCTGTTTAGCGATCGCAGGTCCAATATTGGACGCAGCCCCCTCCTTTCTTTGGAACCAGAAAATACCTCGAGTAGAAACCGAGGCGTTTCTGCTCGTGAGGTACTATTCTGATCGCTCGTTTGTTTAACAGAGAGGATATTTCCTCTTGTAAAACACGAGCGGATTCCCCTGTTGCATGGGATTGAATCACACCATTGAAGGGAGGTGGGGGGGACGCGAATTGCAGGCGATAACCCTTTGAAATCGTCTTTAATATCCAGTCTGACTTTACAAACGTCCGCCAGTACTGGATACGCTCGGCCAGCGGCGATATGGCGCCCTCTGGTGGAGCGTAGCGACGTGACAGGTTCCCGGGCTGCACAGACAGAGTGCTTATGTTGCCCATCGTCACCGATGGAGCTCTGGCTCCATCGTGCGGCGTTATTAGGGACTGACTGCACTGCCACATTACTGAACAGGAATTTTTGTGTGTTTCGACACTGTTTTCGTTCAGAATGCAATGTTTTGTCGGATACGCCCTCGGCCCTCGGCCTGGATGCGCACCGAAAATATTTATTAGCGGGGGGCACTGGTGTGTGTTTGTGAGACTTTGCTGGGGCCCGTGGCACGCCATGTCTCTTCTCCGCTTGGGTGGGCTGTGAACTGCGAGAGCCGTCGTGGCCTCTGCACGCCTCTTGGTGGGCAGGGAACATGCCCTCTTGAACGGGCCCAGGAACGGGGCCGGGGTAGCCTGAGGACGGGGGAGCGTCTGGCTGGGCTCGCCTCGCCTCGGCTCTGGCGGGCTTGCTAGGCACGCTTCTTCTTTTTGCCATCCCGAGTGGGCTGGGGGTCTGGCTGGCCGCCCTGCGTCACGTTGGGGGTAAAGGGCTTCTTAGCCCAGGCGCCCTTGAGTTCCGGTGCTTTGCCGCGGTTCTGGGGGGTAGCCTGGGTTGGCGGTGCCTGACGTCTCGGGTGGCGGTAGTGCGGTTGACGCGCCGGCTCAGAGAACGTCTGCCTGGGAGGGGGTTGGCGGGCTGAGCTTTCCTGGGTAGGCATAGCTGGAGCGCTTCACCCTCTTTTTTCTTTTCCTCACACCGCTTCTGCATAGTGGCCACAGCGGGTCCGAAGAGACCTTTGGGGTCCACAGGCACGTCGAGCAGCTGAGTTTTCTCCTTGTGAGGGAGGCTGGATAAGTTGAGCCAGCGAGCTCTCTCTTGGGAGACCATGAGTGCCATCGCCCGTCCCGTAGTTTGCACAGCACATCTGTGGAGACGCAAGCAGAGGTCCGTGACCACGCAAATTTCGTCCCACACAGCTGGGTTTGGGGAGGTTGAGAAATCTTCCTCTAACTCGGCCTGATAAGCCATGAGCAGAGATGAAGCGTTGAGGGACCTCACCGCTGATGCAACTGCCTTGTAGCTCTTCTCCGTCATGGAGGATTGAAAGCTGTCGGCTTTGGAGGGGAAGGCGGGCCCCGACGAGGTCAGTACAGACTTCTGCGCGGGGTGGAGGTGCGAAGCCACAAGCGGTTCGACAGGGGGAAGATGAGCGAAGCCACTGCCCTCCATGTCTGGCCAGTCCAGCGCCGAGAGCCCAAGAGCTGGGTTCTTCGCTGAAAAAGGGTTGCGCCATGTACGCGTGGCTTCCTCGAGGCACTCGGGGAATACAGGCAGCAGTTGTCTAGCAGAGCATTTCGCCTTCGGGAGCCGCTTGCCCTCGTATCGGGAAGTGACGGTCTCCCTCTGGACCTCCGGCCATGGGACGCCGAGTTTCGTGGCAGCTCGCTTACAGACTTCGTGAAGATCCACGCTAGCAATGGGGTTGGTTCCCGTAGCGCTGCTTTCACTTTCTGCGCCTCCCGGCTGAGAAGCCTGGGTAGCCGGGAGAAAAGAGTCTTCGCCTTCCTCATCACCCAAGGAGAGTAGGTCGACAGAGTCTTCCTCCGAATCGAGTTCAGCATCGCCTTGTTCGACCAACAGATCACCCGGGGGTCTTCGGTGTCACTTAAAGGCGCAATAGCGTCGAGCTGTTCAGCCCAGCTCGCGGTCTTTTCACCAGCGCCGGCCGGCTCCTGGGAAAGTTCGGTCGCTGACTCGGTGGTAGTGGGGTTGTCCACTGCCAGCATGGGGTCGTCGTCAGACAAGGTGGCAAGGCGTGCAAGCCGTCGTCGGCGAGACCGGAGGGAAAGCCTGGCACAATGGTCGCACACTCCCGGGGATGAAACTGCGGTCCGAGCATGTTGCAGCCCTAAACACGCAACGCATACGGGGTGGGTATCCACAGCCGAGAACTTGTTCCCGCACACACATGTCCTAGCCGGTACTTCGCACTTCTTCGAAGGGAGAGTGGGTTCGGGCGTCGACATGTTTTCGCTACTGTTTGGGTACAGGCTAGCGGTTTAGCTATTGTTTGGAGACAAACTAGCTTGTGGGGCTACTGTTTGGAGACAGACTAGCTTAGCTACTGTTTGGTGACAGACTAGCTTAGTGAGGCTGCTGTTTGGGGACAGGCCAGCGGAGCTACTGTTTGGAGACAGTCTAGCTTTAGGTAGAGGGCTACTGTTTGGAGACAGGCTAGCCAGTCCAACCAATGCTCTTCGGAGATGAAGCGGCGGTAAGGCAGCGTTCGGCGACCGAGTCGTTACCTCGCTCTGTGAACAGTTAAGCTACCAAGCCACAGCACCTGTGTCGAGAGAGCAAGCCTCTGGGGGCGAGAAGAGGTTAAGGACTGAAGCTCTGTCGCATGCGCAGTAGGTTTTAAAGGCGGACGCACCACCGCCTCTGCGCAAATTTCGTCCCACACAGCTGGGTTTGGGGAGGTTGAGAAATCTTCCTCTAACTCGGCCTGATAAGCCATGAGCAGAGATGAAGCGTTGAGGGACCTCACCGCTGATGCAACTGCCTTGTAGCTCTTCTCCGTCATGGAGGATTGAAAGCTGTCGGCTTTGGAGGGGAAGGCGGGCCCCGACGAGGTCAGTACAGACTTCTGCGCGGGGTGGAGGTGCGAAGCCACAAGCGGTTCGACAGGGGGAAGATGAGCGAAGCCACTGCCCTCCATGTCTGGCCAGTCCAGCGCCGAGAGCCCAAGAGCTGGGTTCTTCGCTGAAAAAGGGTTGCGCCATGTACGCGTGGCTTCCTCGAGGCACTCGGGGAATACAGGCAGCAGTTGTCTAGCAGAGCATTTCGCCTTCGGGAGCCGCTTGCCCTCGTATCGGGAAGTGACGGTCTCCCTCTGGACCTCCGGCCATGGGACGCCGAGTTTCGTGGCAGCTCGCTTACAGACTTCGTGAAGATCCACGCTAGCAATGGGGTTGGTTCCCCGTAGCGCTGCTTTCACTTTCTGCGCCTCCCGGCTGAGAAGCCTGGGTAGCCGGGAGAAAAGAGTCTTCGCCTTCCTCATCACCCAAGGAGAGTAGGTCGACAGAGTCTTCCTCCGAATCGAGTTCAGCATCGCCTTGTTCGACCAACAGATCACCCGGGGGGTCTTCGGTGTCACTTAAAGGCGCAATAGCGTCGAGCTGTTCAGCCCAGCTCGCGGTCTTTTCACCAGCGCCGGCCGGCTCCTGGGAAAGTTCGGTCGCTGACTCGGTGGTAGTGGGGTTGTCCACTGCCAGCATGGGGTCGTCGTCAGACAAGGTGGCAAGGCGTGCAAGCCGTCGTCGGCGAGACCGGAGGGAAAGCCTGGCACAATGGTCGCACACTCCCGGGGATGAAACTGCGGTCCGAGCATGTTGCAGCCCTAAACACGCAACGCATACGGGGTGGGTATCCACAGCCGAGAACTTGTTCCCGCACACACATGTCCTAGCCGGTACTTCGCACTTCTTCGAAGGGAGAGTGGGTTCGGGCGTCGACATGTTTTCGCTACTGTTTGGGTACAGGCTAGCGGTTTAGCTATTGTTTGGAGACAAACTAGCTTGTGGGGCTACTGTTTGGAGACAGACTAGCTTAGCTACTGTTTGGTGACAGACTAGCTTAGTGAGGCTGCTGTTTGGGGACAGGCCAGCGGAGCTACTGTTTGGAGACAGTCTAGCTTTAGGTAGAGGGCTACTGTTTGGAGACAGGCTAGCCAGTCCAACCAATGCTCTTCGGAGATGAAGCGGCGGTAAGGCAGCGTTCGGCGACCGAGTCGTTACCTCGCTCTGTGAACAGTTAAGCTACCAAGCCACAGCACCTGTGTCGAGAGAGCAAGCCTCTGGGGGCGAGAAGAGGTTAAGGACTGAAGCTCTGTCGCATGCGCAGTAGGTTTTAAAGGCGGACGCACCACCGCCTCTGCGATAGATACAGACGGCAAGTCTGACCACGCCCACAAATATAGCTCCGCTCGGGGGAATTAGAGAAAAATAGTCCCATCTGGGGGAAAGAGCAGGCTCACACAGTGGGGAAGTCAGCTGGCGTGCTAAGCTAGAAGTTACACTGAGCACCATCTACTAGGAGCCTGACACATTTTTGAGGGCAATGCCTTTGAAGGTAGTAATGATGGTCAGATGGTCCGATGTGAATTCTGAACTTGACACCCCTCCAAACGCGATACTGATGACAATTTGGAGTGATGTTTGTTAGCTTCATTAGCTTGCTAACTAGCCAACTTCATTGATCACCACAATAAATGTAGCTAACTTTAGCTTGCTTAACTGAGCTAATCAGGAAGCTTTGTGATTGAAAGTTGCTTTACTTTTGACAGGAGCAGAGACAGCTGATGACATTTCTGTTAGTGTAACTGCAACAAACAAATGATGGGGAAATTATTTTAGTCAAAACACAAGCAAGCAAACAAGGTGCATGAATTGCAGAAAAGCATCTAATATGGACTTTGGTTCAATTTTACTAAGCGATCTTTTATTGTTAAGCAACCTTCTCTACCTTGTCCATTCACCATAATGTTAAATTGGCCTCTGTTATCCCCCACGCTGACTCCACACCCTCGCATTTTGGGGGCGTTAACCGTACTTGCCGTCTGTATCCATGCATGCGCCAAAGCGCCCAGCCAATAGATGGCTGGCGTAGTGGATACATGGCTTCTGGGGAACCCGCGAGGGGCGTGTCCCATATGTGAGATACCGAGCGAGATGTTTGAAAGAGGAACCTAAATATTGCTTTGCCATCTTTTTAACATATCATAATATTCTTCAGCTCTGGGGGGCGTCATGGCTCAGTAGGTTCGAGGGCATCGGGGACCCGGAGTCCGAGTTGGCCTGGACAGGTCATTAAAGTGACATCAGGCAATTTTTTATTATTTTGGCGACTGTAGGTGGAGCTCCGGAGATAGAAAACTGCAGTCCTGCACCGGTGTCCCTTTAAAGAGAACCTATAAGCAGGATCCGGTGGCGTCATCCAGTAAGCTAAGAACCAAACAAAGCAGTTATTAAGCGTTTCTGCCAATAATCCTCCATTTAGAATTGTGTAGTCGATGGAGAACGCCGCTAACAAATGTATCGACAGTTGAATGCGCTGAGAAGTCACAAATCGCGTTGTAATTCAAACAGTAAGCTCCGGCTAAGTCACGTGACCTAGCTTGCTTGCTAACCAAAACTTACGATAGCGGGACGCGCTTCCAGATCTTGCATAGGCGGTATCTGCCTCTCGGAGGGTCGGACAATCTCGTGAAGGGGCTCATTTTACTCCGGAACATGTCATTTATCAATACTAGTGAGTTCTAGGCAATTTACATAAAGGTGTAATGAATAGAAAACGTCGAAATGTTACCTAAAAGTTGCATGTGGTGGCTTTAAAGGCAAAAATCCTCAAAAATATCTTTAAAAAACATAAATATATATATATATATATATATATATATATATATATATATATATATATATATATTGTCCAGCTCTGCAGGTGATAATGACTCCCAACCTGGTGAAGGAAGGAGAGAGAGTGACACTGGTCTGTTATACCACTTGCACTCTGACCAGTCCTGTCTTCATCTGGTACAAGAATGGGAAGCATGTGGTCAAAAGCCACAAAACCAGAGACAACAAGCTGCACTTCAATTCTGTCAGCAGTAAGGATGCAGGCAATTACTCCTGTGCTGTAAAAGGACACATTCACTCCTCTACAGCTAGATTTCTAAACATCAAATGTAAGTTTCTGTTATGTGCACTTATATCTATATGTTATGTGGTAGCCGAAATACTGTAGAGAAAATATTGAAGGTAAATTGTTTCAGCAAATGGACAGGGTGTGAAATGTACACTTTTGAGACCATACTGTTACCATATTTTAACAGACAAACCAAAGAGTGTGTCAGTGTCCATCAGCCCAAATGAAATAGAAGAGGGCAGTTTTGTGACTCTGAGCTGCAGCAGTGATGCCAACCCACCAGTGCACACCTACACCTGGTACATGAAGAGTGGAGCTGAATCTCTTGTTAGGGGCACAGGGGAGAGCATCAGCTTCAATGTGACCTCTGATACCAGTGGACTTTATTACTGTGAGGCACACAATGAAGTGGGATCTCAGAGGTCTGATGATGTAGCAGTTCCACCTAGAGGTCAGTGTGATCTCAGGACATTTTAGTCAAGTTAGTGATGGTGTACTTTCCCTAACTCCATACTAGTTGCCAAAATACATTATAACCAATTTACTAACTCAGTTAGAATCTATGGTTTTGGCAAATAGACCCCTGATTGTGAATGATGTATCATGTACAAAATGTTGGCAATGACGACATTGATGGATTCAAACTGAGCTCCTATAAATGTCTCAGTTCCCTTTTCATTCATTAAAACATTTTATCTGACATCATCATTGTGAAAATGATGACAGAAAGACAGGCCTAGTCCTTTTGTGCTCACATTTCACTTTTTTTCTAGATTCCAGACTCATCATAATAATTGTAACTCTGATTCTTCTCACCATCCTCATGCTTGCAATTCTCAGGTGATAAAGGGAGCTTTATTTAATCAAGTATAAATCAATAACTTTTTGTATACTCTGTATTGAATTTACAGTGTATGTTAGTTCAGTAGTGCTTTCAGTGTTCTTATCACCTTATCAATCTTATTCTCTATCCAGCATATACAAAGTTGTTAGGAGAAATATCAGAACAGGCAGACAGGTAAGAAATTGAAACCAAATCAATGCTCGTGTGTAATTACAGTACTGCTGTACACTGCTACACTGTGCATGCTTTGCTAAAATCAGGGGGAAAATCTCATTATCATGTCACAGGCCGTTGAATCTGATGTCCCTGATGATGATGATGATGACGATGATGACACCTACATAAATGTCCTTCCAGAGGATGCCCTCCCTGATTATGAGAATGTGCAGGTACAGTATCAGAGTACCATTTACTGATTGTCCTCAAGCAGCAATGTGTGTATGTACTGTGTGTGTGTGTGTGTGTGTGTGTGTGTGTGTGTGTGTGTGTGTGTGTGTGTGTGTGTGAAAACAGTCTTTGTTATACATTAATATATATTTTCCAAAGGTCAAAGATGTTGGGTATAAAGGCCACATGTCTATGAAATCCTGTAGTATGAATCATAATGTGTATCTGCCTCCACAGGACACAAGTCAGGACTCCTCACTGTATGAGAATCTGACCAGAGGAGAGACATTATTACACACACACATGAAGCTGGAGGAAGAGCACACCAACCATGGGGCCTAAATTCTCTCACACCTCACAAAGGTATTATTTCTGCTCAATTTGTATTTCTCACTGGACCAAATACTTGGTTGATTGGTATACTGTTCATTATCTGTTAGGATCCTTTAGGATCTTTTTTGTCTATGTGTAACTGCTAAAATCACCTTAGCTTGGGGATATACACATGTGGTGGAAATTCTTCCCTACTAAAATTGTTTGTCTGTGTGTGTCTTCCCCACTAAAATTGTTTTCTTTTTTTCGGTTTGAAAGGTTTGTTTTGAGGACATGGAAGTGGACAGCCTCCCAAGCAGCTGTTAAGCTGGGACTGGTTTGGCCTTTTTTTCAATCCAGTAACATGCACTGTCTTTGGTGGACATCAAAAAATTAAAGGATCTCAGGGCCGCATATCAACAGAGACTGACATCCCATGGCTGCACAATCATAGACAGCATTGAAAAAAGCACCTGTCAATATGACAATTATCTCTAATGTTTTCCATTCTGTGATACAAATTTCTCCTCATAGTGAATACTATTGTTATATAATAGTGTTATATTTTCCTGGCTCATTCCTGCCACCTGCTGGATTGTTTTATGTTTACATCTACATGTCATGTGCACATCATGTCCTCCCCCACTGCTGTGTTAAAATAAAGTGTATTGTGTGCAGTTCTAGGGGCTCTATCCTGAAACCACTGCAGTCCCACTTCCACCATAAAATGGCCATAAGATGATGCATGTACCATTTACATTACATGTTCTTGTTCGTTTTGAATATAATAGAACACAAGGCCTGTTTTGTAATGGAATAATAATATTTTACACATATTTCCATCTTACCATGCATCTGTGTTGTCATTGTGTCTGCATGTGCACCTAGATGGTGGCTAGGCAAAAGTCCAAACTGTACACAACATTCTTGTTATAACAGTTATTGAGAGAAAATATTAAAACCTTGACCAAAACTCTTGCACCATTGGGTCTTAACCTGAAGTATCTCATAATGCATTTATAAGGTTAGCTACAGTAGCCTATGAGCCAACATCTTGCAAAACTACAGCATGTGTCGAACTGTTGCCTGGATTAAACCTAAAGCGTTTCTGGTTCGCAACAAAAAGGCTAAATCCATAAGGCTAAATCCATAAGAAAACAGTTTTCTTAAAACAGTTATTATCTGTCAGTTTGTACAAAGGCACAAACCCTGAAGATTGAGAAATTAGTCATGCTTGAACAGTTGGCCCAATGTCATCCAACAATTTCTGTCATCCAAATGTCTATAACTGTGCGTTCAGACCAAGACTGATTCAGGCGACATGGGCGACGGAAGTAATTGACTTTGTATTGGGGCCGGCGATTTGGGCGACAAAAGCGGCAGGCGACTTGGGCGATGCAACTTGGGCGACTTGGGCGATAAAATCAAGTTAAACTTCGGTTAACTTTATGTAATGAGCTATGATGCGGTTGGGCGATTACCAATCAGAATGTCGATTTACTGGTGAGATGCCAATAGAGAAGCAGGATTAACGTTTGAATGTTAACGTCATGGGCAAATTTGCCGTTTTGGTTGCTGTGCTCAAGCGATGTTTCTTGGGAGTCTTCAGCGACTCGGTTTGCAGTGGGTCTGCAATGCCTCTTGCAAGGCCTTGATATCACTATGTCATATTGCTATCAGTTTTTTGCACTTGCTCAGGAAAAAGGTGTTTCTTTCCTCTGAAGGCTAAATTCATGCGTGTATAAAATTGCGATTAAATAATAGCATTGACCACCAAACTGTTTCATAACTGTTGCCTTGCAGTAGCTGGGCCATAGGTGCTGTATAATTAAACATGACTAGGCTAATAGCCCTCCACCTAGTCTAATTTCACAACAAGTCATGAGAACAGCTTTCACACCTTGACCTAAGCTATTTTTAACTGTATTCAGCAACATCCTTTCTTCTTGGTATCAGGGCTTCATGTAGCTTTTTTTGCTGCCCTAGACAAAGATTTAGAGTTATACCACCTAATTTCTAGAAAAACAAGTGACAACCTCAACATTCTGTTCTACACACTGTTCTACATACATGCTGTTTGGACTAGTATTCCTGGGTGGGATATAACCATATAACATCAGTATTTTAACCTCCATATTGTGTAAGGAACAGTGGACAGATTTATACACAGACCCCTTTTTCTTTCTTTTTTTTTCAAAATTCAGGAATGAAAATGAAATGACTGTCCTGTTCTCTCAGGCCTGCAGGTGAAGGAGGAGGCTGTTATAGGGAATCAGAATCAGACTAAAGTGACCTGCAGCACCTCCTGCAGTTTGGGCTGTCAGTATGTCTGGTACAAGAATGGAGAACACCTACGAGACAAAACAACAGAATTCCTACCACTGGACTCAACCAGACATTCTGAAGCAGCCAATTTCTCCTGTGCTGTAAAAGGTCATGATAATATCCGCTCCTCTACACTGTGTGAATAAAAAAGTGACTCCATTATCTCACAGTTAACATATCCATGGATTATAAATCATTGTGTGTTGCATGTAATTTGTTGTTAATTCATTGTGGATCACCAGGTGCACCAGGGAAACAGTGTTGGACTAGAATGCTCATCATCCAATACGGGGAAGCACAGTAAGTGGAGAAACTGTTTTCATGAGTAAATACTTTAGCCATAACAAAGGGAGTTTCAAAAAACGAATAAAATGAATTACTAAAACCTTTCTAACAGTGTGTTTGCCCAAAAACACGTAGACTACATTTTTGCTCTCTCCTCTCTCATTGATGGGTTCACCACATTCCCCCATATACAACACAACAAAAGTTAAAAAAAAAAAAGTTTTTTAACTGAAAAGTTTTTCAGTTAAAAAAAAAACAAAAAACAGGAAAATTCTTACGCTTTAGATAAAATAGACACAAATCATGTCAGTATTTCCATTTCTTTAATAGTTCTGCAGGCAAGCATGACACCAGGCACAGTAACAGAGGGAGGAAACGTGACTCTGACCTGCAGCAGCATTTGTAATCCGGGGCATCTCACCTTCATCTGGTACAAGAACAGGCAGCCTGTGTCTAACAAATACACCACTCGCAATAATCAGCTGCATCTAAACCCTGTCAGGTGTGCTTTTTCTACTCCTGTGCTTTTAGAGGACATGAGAATCTCCCCTCAAATACAGTGTTTCTCAATGTCACATGTACGTTTTACCTCAGTTTTAAGAAAGCTTGACCTTAACCATTGCATGATGTTATGATGACAAAGCACTTACAAATAGGCCTAACAATTACGTCTATAATGTATGAAAAGGTCATTTTGGACGTGAGATTATTAAAATGCTTCATAAACCACCATCCCATTATGTCATCAGATGTGCCAGAGAGTGTCTGTGTCCATCAGTGCCTCTGGTGAAATAGAAGAAGGCAGTTCAGTGACTCTGAGCTGCAGCAGTGATGCCAACCCACCAGTGCACACCTACACCTGGTACATGAAGAGTGGAGCTGAATCTCTTGTTAGGGGCACAGGGGAGAGCATCAGCTTCAATGTGACCTCTGATACCAGTGGACTTTACTACTGTGAGGCACAGAATGAAGTAGGCTCTCGGAATTCTACCGGAGTCAGACTTGTTGAAGAAGGTGAGTAAATACATTCATCTAAAATTATTGAGTCACTGCAATATCATTTCCAAAGAGATTAATAAATTCCCCACAATGATGCCTGCAATTTCGGCTTTGACCCTGCCATGGTTGCTTCTCAAAAAAATCCTGTCACCAGGAATATGTTAAATAAAGTTTTTTTTATTGTAATTTGGAATGTATCTAAGCTATTTTTAAACAATTTTTCACCTTTTGTATCTCTTTTTGTTTAATAATTTATTTTACAATACCTTAGATTCTCTCGTGCTGCCGAATTCAGGAATCATCCTAACTGTTATTCTGACCATCATACTGTTGCTTGTAACACTGTTTATCAGGTGACCAAATTTTTTAGTCATATTATATGTTAATATCATTCATACATTAGAATACATTTACATCTAATAATAGCCTACATTTAAATATACTTTGATATGTAGGAAAATGGATACTGTTAATTATATTGAAAATATCTCTCAATTAAATCCAGTATGTACCAAATCAGAAGAAGGAAGCTTAGAGCAAAGACTCAGGTATTGAAATTTATATATATATAAGAAAAATGTCCTTGTACTGTGTGTGGAATACTGCTATAGTGTGATCATATCAATTGAAGCTCCTTTTCCAATAATGACAGGAGGCCTCCTCTGATGTCCATGATGACACATACACAGCTCTCAACCCCAGGAACATAACTTCTGAGTACGACACTCTGCAGGTACAGTACAAGTACATGATCAAATATTTCCATCCATGACAGTGCACATATTGAATATATCAGCATTTCAAAATTGTCCTTTGTTCTCGTCTCATTTCTGTGTGTGTGTGTGTGTGTGTGTGGTGTGAGTGTGCGTGTGTGTGTGTGTGTGTGTGTGTGTGTGTGTGTGTGTGTGTGTGTGTGTGCAATATCTCCTAGAATGTAAGGAGTGTGAGTGACACCTACATGCCTCTCCAGAGAAGAGAGCCGGACTCCAGAGAAACACCACAGACAGGGATGGAGCTCAATGATGAAGTAGCAAAACCAGCCATGACACAGAGACTTGCCAACTCTTGCTTTTGAAAATATCTAAGGGGTGGCTGGCTCGGCAGCTACAGGGACTAGACGAAATGTGTTGAAAACAGTCTACACTGATAAACACCACTGACTTGCTAAAAAGCGCTAAAGTCTGACACAGCCTTATAATTACCAGGTGTTGGTGATATGCATGTGTTAGTCCAAAAAATGTAGAAAATCACCTCGCACTGTGATCAGTGTGCTGTGATTTTCACATTTTTGACATCACTCTGGCTGCCAATGAGCTCCAATGTTCAAAATTCTGAACCATTCCTTTAATGTATGAAGCATAAACTCAGTTTGAGGGCCTTAATCGTAAGACCTTTGTCATAACAGCTATCTTCTACTGGAATCAAATTCATGCCTTTGTTTCTGTACTTGTATATTCCTAAATTTAAAGTATCTATCTATCCATCCACCCATCCATCCATCCATACATATACATACATACATACATACTGTACATGCATCCATTACAATACAATACTTGTTTGTAAGGTCTTACAATCCCATAGTTTCTCTCTGCTGAAGCTTAATTGCACTGCTTCACTGCATAATTATTAGTTACGTAACATACACCTTAGCTATCAAGTGTGATAGCGTTCTACAGGTAATCACACTGCATTCTTGTAAGCCTGAGTATTGCAAGCAAAGCATTTCTAATAATTTATCTAGTTCAATTGTACTTGTTAAATGTACAAAGTAGAAGTACTGTGTATATGCACCGATCATAGCATTGTCAAAGTTTGAATAAAGTCTATTGTTTATACCATGTTGATATCATGGCAAATTGTACGGAGTGGGTGAATAGGCTATTTAGATTTGATACTAGTAGTCTATTGGCTAACGATAGGATATTCATGGTCTTTCTTTCAAGTTTAAGGCTTGCAGATGATCAACTGTCATCAACATGGCAACAAGTCATTCGAAGTTACAGAATTTGGTCAATCAGTTCTCTTCCACCTCACAGTTGAGTAGCCGACTGACGAATTGGTGAACGTTTAGCACGTGAATCGCATGGGGCATTGGTGGAAAGTCGGTACGGTGAGCATGAGATCTCATGTATATACTGCTTAATGCACTTGAATCAGACCAATAATGATAATGAAATCTTGGATGATATAGCTATATACTATATATAGTATATGATATCATTATATATGATATGATTATGTTTTTTATATAAAAGTATATGAGTAAGTATATTAGCACATTCAAAGTGTATTGAGTAGAACGTACTTAAACTCATCAAATATATGTAGTGACAGTACAAAGTGGAAATACTGCGAGCGAAAAACATAGTCTCATGTAAAGTACAGCATACTAGAATTTTCAGAATACTTGCAATAGCAACTTAATAGATTGTCTACCCTGTTAGCCATAATCGTCTGAGTCAGAGTGTGCTATATAGATGGTCACTGTAGTGAAAATAACACCCTATTCAGCCATGATTGCTATGCAGTAACTTATATGGGTTAGTGGGTGATCCACATGAGCTATTCTACAGTTGTTGTTAGCAGATGTTGCTATGATACGGGTATCCATTCACAATTGTTTTGTATCGTTTTGGAAGGTTTTTCCAGACGTCACGTCCATAACGTCACATCCATAACGCCATTTCTCCCAATGAAAACCTACTTTTTTACAGTTTACATTTAAAATTAAGTCTTTCTCTGCGTTTACTGAGGTGTCCTCTTTGGTATGAATATAGTAATATTTACATTTCTCTAGAAATTTCACACACTTCACAGCAAAAACTACTAAAGTTTGTCCATTTTTCATCACGTCCATAATGCAAATTGAAAGGTTCATATTCTTATAATGTAAATCATGATGTTATTTTTTTGTGTTTGCCTACATTCAGCCATGAAGTTTGCATAAGAATATGAACAAAATTGTGAAATAATGCTAGGTTTGCGGAGGTTATGTGGCATTATGTTCATCAATAATGCATGAAAATGTCACGTCCATAACGCTGGAATTGCCCATATATATTGTTACTGCCAAAAATTGCCCATCAAACAGCCTTCTTTCTGCAGCCTAAAATAGGTCTATACTGAAAGTGGCCCAATTTGTGCGATAGATCAGGCTTTTATGTAGCCCAAACAATTAGATTGAGATTGTAACGGCCGTGATCCACCAGCAAGCAAAGCAAACTCGAAGCGAAGCATGCTTGACTGCTATGTGTCTTAGGTTCAAACGCCGTTCGTTGCATAGACTGTTTTCTGTAAAATATAGCCTATAAGCGGCCCAATTATTCCAATAGACGAAGCTTTTAACCATCGGAAATGATAAGCTGTGTGGAAGAGTGGTAGAGTGCTTGACTGCTATGTGTCCAAGGTTCAAACACCGCTCCTTGCATATACTGTAATTGGCAGTGTTATTACTGCTCCTCTGCCATAGGTTGGCATATTGATTCTTTGGATATATCAGTATTTTTTTTTTAAAAAAACATAGTCTTGGGTGCTATTTATTTGGTGCACAGGATGTCCATTTAAATAATACATTTAAATATACTTTAATATGTAGGAAATGGATACTGTCAATTACATTAAAAATGTCTCTCCAGTATGTACAATGTCAGAAGGAGGAAGTAATGTGATCTGCAGTTTGTTGTGATGAATTTTATAACTTAATTCTTTCTATTTTGTAACTAATCGGTCTCGCATTCTATGCAAGTACTGTATTAAAATGTAATTTCATTTCATTTTATAACTTCATTTGTCAGGGACAATGCACTGCACATTATTGCATAGCCTACATATAATGTCAGGGCATAAAATGTGTGTATGTGATGCATCAAAGGTTTCTAACCAGATGGCTAATGTGCAACCCCAGTCCCTGGTCAGGCTTTTCTGATAAATAAATAAATAAATGCATTCTAGCATTTTTTGGGGGACATCACATCACAGAAACAGGATATCACATAGACACTCAGGCCTCTTGTATAGACAGCACATTACCATAAACACAACAGGGAGCAAGTATGTGTGGTCTGCTCATGTTTTTGTAGTTGTTGCTAATGTGTACATGTTTGGTTGTCTTTCAGCCATTGCTCATTGGATGTTTTTAGTTCAGTTTGAAAGTCTCTTACACCTTGACCACGGCACTGAGCAGGGTTGAGGTGTTTCGTCACTCTCTCTCCCCAATGATGAGGTGATGATAACTTTCACACACTCAGTTATGACCTGAGCTCTATTGGCTTTTTAAGTCTCTTTAACTTCTTTTGTTACTCATTGTAAAGAGCAACTACACATTAGCCACCGAACTGGTCTATAACTGTAGCTTTTCAATACCTGGCCCCAAATTGCTCTAAATAAGTAAAATAAGTATGACTATGACTAATGCCCATCACCAAGTCTTTTAGCTGCTATGCTGCTAAATTATGGAATACGCTTCTACTTCAGATCAAGAACCAACTGTCTCAAGTTTGAAAAAAACAAACTAAAGCTTCTTTTTGAGTATGGGAAGTTCTGAGAACAAGTTTTGAGAACAATCTTCACACCTAGCTATCTTTAGGCCTACCACTTCTCAGCAACGTCCTTTCAGTGGTCATTATTCAAATATAGAGGCTAAAGATAATGAGGTAATGACTGCAGATGGCCAAATTAGATATATGCTGTTGTATCAGGGCCTGATGTAACAATATTACCCTTGAAAACTGAACAGAAAAAGAAAATAATTAATGGACCCCTGGTAATTGCTAATGCTAGATGATTGCCTAGTTTGCCTGTGCCAGGAAATTCAGATCTACAATATTACCATGATATGACTAATATTTAAAAATGTATACAAAGCATATAAATTAATGAAGTGTTAGCATACATACTTGAGGCCACAAATGGAAAAAAAAATAAAAATAAATAGCACAGAATGACAGAATGGAGTGAACAAGGACTAAGTTATATGCCCTCTTCATAATTTCAGTTAGGCTATGTTTGTCAAATTTACTGCAACTGTTTCATCCTGAAACATATTTAAATATTAGACAGAGATAATCCAATTAAACATAAAATGCAGTTTTCGTTTATTTTATTTTTATCATTCATCTCTTGTTAAATCACCTTGGAGATCTTTTTGACAAGGCAAAGTAGGCGTAAAGGTCCTAAAAGGCAAGACATCAAACCATGATTAAAATAAGTTTTGTCTAATACCATGATTAATAATAATAGAGCAAGGTCTATTTTATTTTATGAAGATGAGATATCCGTTAATAAAGCATGAACAGAGTATTCTAAGAGGCTGTTGACTGATCAAGTGTAAAATTGAAAACATCCTTCACCTCAATCACACTAAGTGTCCTCTCAGATGAGGTGCTAACATCTCTCTCTCTCTCTCTCTCTCTCTCTCTCTCTCTCTCTCTCTCTCTCTCTCTCTCTACACACACACACACACACACACACAATGTGATCAGTGCTATTTTGGTAACTTTCCACTGACTTCTTAAAATGTCATGTATGTGATGGCTATCATTCTGACTATGTCCTTCTGAAGGTAAGACAACCACTGAATATGACATGAAACAGCTTCTCATTGGCTGAAATTTTATTCTCTTGATTCACCTTGCAATTAATGTTTGTATTGACAAATTAATTTAATCAAGATCACCTTGACAGAATGACAACTTACATTAGATTTTAATTTAAAAAAAATGTTGTAAAGGTACATTATTTTAGACTAACCCCACAGGGTAACACTTTAATTTACATCCCCTGAAGTACTGGGTAAGTAGTAGGTAAGAATGGTGTAACAAAAAAAGTATCAAGGGATAAATTACTGAACGCGTAAGTTTGCTGGAATAACACACGTTAATGCTTTATTTTACAGCCCGTGAACTTGAAGTACTGTAAGTAGGCCTAAGTAAGAACAACGTAACAAAAATGTATGTGTAATTTTGTCATAATTACAAAATAAATGGGGCTGCCAAGATGCAGTAACCTATAGAAAAAGCAGGGTTGAATGTGACTTCATTTTACAGCCAGCACATCCAATATAAGGGTGTAGCTGCAAGTAGTTTTGGGGTATTTAGGTAATTCCACTGTGCTTGTTCTTTACTTGTCAGTAGGGTACTTAAGTAGTATAGCATACATAGGCAGAGGCAACAGTTTGACAAAGATGCCATTTATTTACAACATGGAAAATAAAACTAATAATTCTGTCGCATGTAAAGAAAGGCAAAAACAGACAGCCGGTCTACCAAACCGAGCCGATAAGGCTCACACCAGCCTCTATACCGTGAAAGCTATATGAACATGACAGCAAATACAATTGTAATTTTGTTAAACAAAAGCGGCAGGCTGTCACAGTGAGGTCAAACAAACCAGAGATCTTAGAGTCAACAATGAACGAGTGTCTGAAGAGTATGAAATAGTCTAAATGAGAGGGGCAACTGCATTTAAATATGCATCTTTACAGATGTCCTGCTCTAGGCCTATGTGTACACGGGAACAGTTAAAACTGTCAAATTGAAAATCGAAACACTGCCACCACCAGGCAGACATTAATTATAGAGAATGACAAACATAATACTGATCATTCAATGAAGAATTACATAAACACAATTATTAAGACAATATAGGCATATATTGTGCGCAAAGGAATAGTCAGTGTCACAGCAAAGTGCACACACATACAGACATAAATTTACATTGTTGAGAAGAATATTGCTGTTGTTTTGTTGGTTGTTGTATGCAAAATAGCACCAACACTGTAATCATTTTGTCATTAGGCTATTACAACATTGCAGCTTAACCATGCACTTTTTAATTAGTCCTCTGATCAAATTAATTCAAGGAAGGTGTTGGACAGATTTCACATAACATGTAATTCCCGCAAATTTACGCTGTAAGAACTCAAAAGTGTATCCCTTGATTATCTCTTTTTGCTCATTATCAGAGCTTGAGTTTTATGTCACTGTCTGTCCCTGAAGCCCTGACATCTGCACGTTAACCAACATACTAAGCAGGGTTAAAGTGTATCCTCACCCTCTGTGATGAGGTGTTGACTGTTGACAAATGTCTCACACTCATGGCCTGGGCTATTTTAATGACAGAATCTTTCCATTCTGGGTGTTATATTAATGACCAGCTGTTTGTTTAAACATCTTTTTCCAACCACTTTATCAAGTAGCCTCCTTAACCATGTTTTTCACGGTTCTTCACAAGGTTACATTTGTGGTGCTTCCTGAATGAATGAATGAATTTTCATGATGTTTTGTAGTGATGTTGTAGAACTGGCTCATAGGAGGAGCACCTTTAAGAAAGATTTGACAGATTTTCTCGTTTCACTTGATGACCAACAAATCCAAATGCAACATTGAATAATTACATAGACTAAGACTGGTTATAAGATCTATAGGGCCACAGCCACTGGTGTAAAACAGGGTCCCAGTGTATTTATGCTATAGGGACAATTGTGGACTAGACAATTTGACGGTCCTAAATCCACATCCAAATATTTATATGTCCCTCAGTTGTTATTAACTCAAAAACTTTTTTCTTTCTTTCTTTCTTTCTTTCTTTCTTTCTTTCTTTCTTTCTGTCTTTCTCTCTTTTTGTAATTGATTTTTGTTTATCAACACAAAGCTAATAAAGAGACAAAACAACTTTGGATGCAGGAAGAGAGATAGCCATGCCATTTCAAACCTCGATCATATTTTTAATATTCTTCCTATGCCTGACAGGTAAGGTTATATGATTACCCTTTCATTTAAAAAGTAGAAAACTTCTGCACATAATAACATGCATGTGCAGCCTTTGATTATAGTAAATACATGCATTTTTAATGAGAAGTTTTATTTATTGATGCTAATTATAAATATCTGATAATGGCCTTAAATGACTAGTCTTAGTCTACTATTTGTCCATGCCACTTTATTTTTTTCTACTTTTTTTATCAGAGATGTTTCATCTTCATTTTGATGTCTTTTATCATCAGGTGTACAAAGTTGGTCTTCTGTGACCCACTCCTCTCCACAACTCTGTGGTCTTAAAGGGGCATTTGTGGTGCTGCCCTGCAGATTTGAATATTCTGGGATTGGTCACTATATCGGAGGAGAGTGGTACAAAAAGACTGAGAGACTCTGGAAATATAATGATGATAACTATCCTGACTGTAGTCTGACATTACCAAATGTTTTTGATGGCCATGCTGGGGTTTATAAGTTTCGCTTTTACACAACCCTACACAGGAGCTGGATAACAGGCCATTCAGGTGTCACTCTCTCAGTCACAGGTAAGGACAGATTAATACTCAGACCTAGCCTGGCTTTGCCTTCTTATGTAGTTCTGCTCAATAATCATCTCCCTCCACGACTGTCTGGCATTCCGGCCATTGGCATCGTTTGCAGTGAGCAATTCCATGCCGAGCTAAAAAGCAAGCAGAATCAGGAGTTGTGAGAGATTATGTTGGGTTTCTACTGTTTTAGGGTTGCTTACTTCACGACCAAGGCCCAGTTCCCCAAAACATTATAAGTAGTTCCTTAAACTCCCTCTTAACATGAAGATGTGATTCCTGAAATGTTCGTACACTAAAGTGTATCTTCTGTAAGTCACACTTTCGTAAGGGTGGTCTGGACCATTCCGAACCTTTCCCTTATCATTCCCCCCAGTTTTTAGCTTAAACATAAGCTTTACAGCTTTAAAAATGTTGTATTGATCTCAACACTCGCGCACTTACTGCCAAGGATCATTTGAATTGGTTTCCTTGCATTTTGTGTTTTAATTTACTTAAATTAAAAATCACCAAAAATTTCTTTACTTTTCAACACTTCTAAAATCCAAACATGCCGCACACACACCTCATATTGACACACTAATTATATTTTTAATAACATATTTCATTCTTATTAATTAATTTTGAATTGCTGCACCTTAAACCCTGAAAAGACATTTTCATGCATGCTCAAAGGAAGCGCAAATGACAACAATCAATGCCAGATACATGGATTTGCCACCTTAAGTGATGGCTAAGAACAACCTAGTAAAGAAGACTCTAAGAGATAGTTCAGGGAAAACACTTAGAAAAGTAAACAACTTTGTTAAGATATACTATATCTTTAGAGTCTTCTTAGTGCGCTAAGAGTGAGCATTATCGGGGAACCCGGCCCAAGACGGTTTATAACGTAATAGCAATTGGGTGAAATCCAATCAATGGTGCCAGACCCTTGTACGAAGCCAAAGGGTAGACCAAGGGGATGGCCAAAGCCAGGCTAACACAAACCCCTTTACTCTTTTCTTTTTTTACAATTCAGGAATGATAATCAAATGACTGTCCTTTAATCAGACCTGCAGGTGAAGGAAGATGCTGTTGAAGGAAATCAGAATCAGACTATATTGACCTGCAGCACCTCCTGTAGTTTGGGCTCTCAGTATGTCTGGTACAAGAATGGACAACAACTACAAGAAACCACAGCCTCCATAATACTGGACTTAACCAGACCTTCTGAAGCAGGCCATTACTCCTGTGCTGTGAGAGATAAGCATGTCCGCTCCTCTGCACTGTGTGAGTATATAAGTGGCTCCATTGTCTATCACAGTTAACATGTTCATTGATTATGAATCATTGTGTGTTGCATGTAAATTGTTTTTAATTCATTGTTGATCACTAGGTGCAGGGAAACAGTGCTGGGCTATGAAGTGTTCATCGTCCAGTACAGGAAAGCAGAGTAAGTGGAGAAACTTTACATACTTTAACCAGTTAGTTCTAAAAATGAATACAGTAAATTTATACAGTACAACATAAGATAAAGATGTTTAGACATCATTTGAAACCTTTGTAACACTGTGTCTGCCCATTAGTGCCCAAAAAGACATCTTTCTGCTCTCTCCCTTCTCATTGATGGATTCATCACATTCCCCCATCTAGGCCTACAACACAAAAAAGTTGAAAACATTGTTACGCTTTAGTCAAACTAGAAACAAATCATGTCAGTATTTCCATTTCTTTAATAGTTCTGCAAGCAAGCATGACACCAGGCACAGTAACAGAGGGAGGAAACGTGATTTTGACTTGCAGCGGCATTTGCAATCCGGGGCATCTCACCTTCATCTGGTACAAGAACAGGGAACCTGTGTCTAACAAATACACGACTAGCGATTATAAACTTCATCTGAACCCAGTCAGGCGTGAGGATGCAGGCAACTACTCCTGTGCGTTTAGAGGATATGAGAGTCTCCTATCAAATACAGTTTTGCTAAATGTTGGATGTAAGTTTTACCTCAGCTTTAAGAAACCTTTACCTTAACCATTGCATAATGTGATGACAAAACTTTTACAAATAGGCCTAACAATTACATCTATAATGAATGAAAAGGTCATTTTTTAGACATGAGATTATTTAAATGCTTCATTAACTACCATCCCATTACAAATATTTCATCAGATGTGCCAGAGAATGTTTCAGTGTCTATCAATGGCTCTGGTGAAATAGCAGAGGGCAGTTCAGTGACTCTGAGCTGCAGCAGTGATGCCAACCCACCAGTGCACAACTACACCTGGTACATGAAGAGTGGAGCTGAATCTCTTGTTAGGGGCACAGGGGAGAGCATCAGCTTCAATGTGACCTCTGATACCAGTGGACTTTACTACTGTGAGGCACAGAATGAAGTGGGCTCTCAGAACTCTACTGACGTCAGAATTGCCTTGGAAGGTGAGTGCTGCTTGTATATCCAGGATCCAGGGATTTGCTTGTGTTTTAGAGAATGTGATATGCATACTGTATATTACTGAAATATTACTCTGCGTAGGCCTATGCGTATAACAAAACAGAAGAAAATATTTGAAACAATGTGTTTTTAATATTTAATCTCTTTTCTTCTCAGATGAATACATCTTTGTTGTGACCATACACACTATGCTCACACTTTGTGTGATTCTAGCCATTATATTAATTATTACATGTTTATGGTTTAGGTAGGTACAATTTATAAACATTTTCTAATAAATATTCTTTCCACAAACTATATACATTAGCAATCAAGCACCATTTTAACATTTACCCTCAAACACATTTCTACAATATGCATCTTAGTATTATGAAGAAGAAGTCTAAATTGTCTATGAATCCACACACCTTGGTAAGTAGAGTGAAAGAAACCTTGTTTGTCTTCTACTGTGTCTAACTGTGTCAGCGATAATGACCTCTGACCCTAAACAGAGAGTGAATATGACCTCTGACCCCAAACAGAGAGTGAATATGACCTTTGACCCTAAACAGAGAGTGGAAGATGTCCATTATGCCAGCCTCCAGTTCCAACGTTCTGCTGAACCTGTCAATCAAGAACAGGATGTTGTTTATTCATCTGTTAAACTTCAATCAAATGCTGCCACCTGGTGAGTATAAATGAAAACTACAAGACATTTGCCGAATCTCACAATACAAACATGGCTTCAAATGATCCTACACATCATCATATTGTTGTTGTTTACATGCATCCTTACAGCACACTGTATAACAGATGTACTATTCTCTGCAGGACTGATAGTGATACTCCAGTCTACAGCACTGTCAACAAAGTCAACTAAGTTGCAAGTGACTAACCACAGTTACTGCAATATGTTCAGTGTGAAGAGAGATTTAGTTAGCGATTTTGTGAAATTTGTTGCAGTTAATGGATAATGTATATGTATGTGATATAGGGATGCCTGGTGCTCCAAGTCATGTTCAGGCTAATATGGTTTTGCCACAATATGATCAGAAAAGCTTCCACTAACAAATACCATGCATGAATACATGAACTGGACATACTCTGTATCCTTTGATCTTAATTCTTTTTTTCTTTTTTTTTTTTTAATCTCGTTTCATTTTTCCACATATACTGATCATTCTACAGTTGCTCAATATTACTTATTTTGCTTCAGTTTTGTGGTCCCTCCTTCAGATATCCTCCAATCTGTGAACAGAAGAGGAGACTGAGAGTGACTTCACTCAATAGAGACTTCACTCAATAGAGTCAAAAGAGAAGCAAATGTGTGTGTGAAGACGGCCTTATTGCATTGTAAATGGAGCCTTATTGCATTGTATAAAGTGATCCCATTTATGAACCTTTTTAATTAATAAAATGTATTGATTAATAATGTTGCTTGAGTCCATGAAGTTCCATCTCACTGCATTTCAGAACCATGGTGCATTGTCTAGTGAGATCCCAATTAGTTTCAGTAGGGGGAGCTCCTGAGTCTGTTAAGCCGGAGCCGTATATAGAATTCTGTGGTCTTATCCCTGCCAGGTAATAGTTTATTAAAAATAAATAATTAACAAATGATGAGGATATTATTTACTGCTTGTAAATGCAGTTGCCATATACATATACAGTACAAGTTAAGACAAGTTGTACTTTGGTAACCACAAATTCTGCCTTTTACAGTAGGTTTGGTATATCAAAACTTATTTACAAACATTCTATGAAACAATAATTACTGAACTCTTAAATTTGACCTCAATTGACCTAAGCATAATTGGTGCATGCATGTGATGCAGTCTCCATCAGCTGCTATGTGTAGTGTTTGTGTTGTCAATACGACATCAGTTGTTTCGGCATGTCCTGTTTTCAGGGTCGGCATGTCCTGTTCGGCATGATCCCATTTCGGCATGTCCTGTTTTCAGGGTCCCTTTTTTCAGGGCCTAGATATTGTTGCAAACGCAAAAGCACCTGCTGGGGTATATCAAAACTTATTTACAAACATTCATTAGATTCATGACCCATATTGGTATGACCCCCTAATTAAATCAGACTGCCACAGAGTGGGCAAGTAAAACCTTATAAAGTAATAAACCTACTAAAGTAATACCTGCTTTGTCTCTTACTGTCCTTGCCTTGCTCTCGTCCCCTAGACTTTACCTGCCTCATTAAGTAGGCTGTCATTGGACCCACTTTTCTTTCAATCATGAATACTTATTTATCTTGGCTGTTTGCCAACTTTGCCTAGGAGGTTGGAAAGCAGTTTGATTAGTTTTAGCCATGTAACACAGCAGTTCATGTCTATTAATAATTATGTTAACAGCCTAACCACACTGCACCAGGGAGGCACTGCTCCCTGCATTTGTTTGTTTACACACTTGCTGGAAAATAGTCTTTTCCGAGAACAAGTTATGAGAACAACTTTCACACCTTGACCTGAGCTATTTATTTTTTAACCATGTTTCAGCAACATCCTTTCTTCTTGGTAACCAAAAGGTAGATTATAATCATAATAATACAGTAGGCACTGACCAAACGCAGATGGGCAGATTACAAGTAAATAGCATGCTATGTTATCATGGTCTGATGTAGCTTTTTTTGCTGCCCTAGACAAGGTTTGAATTATGCTACCTAATCTCTAGAAATAAAATGAAAAACTGAAGAAAGGAAATAATGCATTGCCTAGTTTGTCTGTGCCGTGAAATTCAGATCTATGACCATGATATGAATGATATCTAAAAATAATAATTTTGTTAATAACCTAAGCATATCAATAATGAAATATTGACATTATAGCCTATAGCATGCGGTTCCCTACTGTATGCAAAGAAGCAACAGCAGAAACTGACATAGACTGACTGTCTCTCTCTCTCTCTCTCTCTCTCTCTCTCTCTCTCTCTGTCTGTCTCTCTCTCTCTCTCTGTCTTTCTGTCTCTCGATCATTCGTGGTTCTAAAGCAAAAGTAAAGCCCACTTTTGAATAAAACAGTCTGTTCCATGATTGGAAAGATGATAATAGGAGAGCATAGATTATGAAATTGGTTGCATTGCAAAGATTATGTAAATCTTATTTTATTTTATGAAAGTGAGACATCCGTTAATAAATCATGACGTATAGGAATCAAGCATCCTCACTTCAACCACATGACTAAACAGGGCTAAAAGAGTCCTAACATCTTAACATCTAAAGAGTCTTAACATCTAACATCTTCCTCACTCACGCACACACACTGTGATCAGTGCTATTTTGGCCACTGAGTCTTGATAACTTTCCACTGAATTCTTAATTGTCATGCATGTGATGATGGCCATCATTCTGACTACGTCTTTCTGAAGGTAAGACAACCACTGAATCTTACCTGAAACAGCCTCTCATTGCCTGAAATTTTAGTTTCACCTTCCAATTTATGTTGAAATGTATTGACTAATTTCATTCAAAACCATGACCTTATAATCATGTACAATTAATGACAGAAATAAATAAGCTATGTTTAAGTTTAATTATTCTATTACTTACTTTAGATTTTTATTCAATAAAAACAAACGTCGTGATGGTGCGTATCCAGATTTAGGAACAGTTTTACTGGTAAATGCCATAAGCTTTAAGAAAGCTGTGTGCAGTGACAGAATGACGATTTTCTTTTATCTGGGAGTTTGTCACAAATCAACCCAGTAGACACAATAAACACAGTAGGCCTACAATCTATCATCAGTTTGAATATCAATTCAGCTAGTTTTTTAAAGAGACTTTTTTTTTATTAAACTATTAAATTAATTTATAAATAGTATGACTATGTTGTGACATGTACAGTATGAAAAAGTCTTATAAGTCTCATTGTCAGAGCTTGAATTATGGTACCGTATTTTTTGGACTATAAGTCACAGTTTTTTTCATGGTTTGGCTGGCCATGCGACATATACTCTGGTGCGACATATATATGTTTTTTTTCGCCACGAGAGGGCGCTGTGTACATTTGCACGTTACAGAATGCCATATCAATACCACTGAAAGAAAAAAGACGTTACAATAACAGAAATGTGCGACTTTTAGTCCGGTGCGACATATATATGTTTTTTTCATCTGCATAAGGCATTTTTTGGCATATGCGACTTAAACTCCGGAGCGACGTATAGTCCAAAAAATACGGTAGTCATAATCTGGTCTGACACTAAAACTCCAACATATATACTAAAGGAGCTGTGTGTAGGATTGTGGCCAAAATTGGTACTACAATCATGTTGAAAATATTGTGTTGCTCTCAGCCGTCTCCATCTTTCAAAAGCATCTCCTATACATATCCTTAGTTTTATTAGTTTTATTTCTGACTTTGTCATGATATTTTTCAGAAGTATAATGAGGCCTTGACAATGACAACAACACAAATACCACTTGAAATGACAACATAAACATTACTTGTGGACTGCAACTTAGCTTTTCAAAAGCAAATATTCTGGCTGGACTACAAATGTCAGTGATATCAGTGTTAAAAATGCATATGATTCCTTCATGTCTGGTGACATATCAGGGCCGTTTAATGATTATTTGGAATACATTTCTTACACACATCTCCTTTCAAACAGAGGACTAGTGCATTTAGGCTATACAGGGACAACTGTGGACTAGCCATTGACAGTAGACTACTAAATTTAAATCCACATAGTTGTACTGTATGTCCTACAGCCGTTATTAACTGGCTCAGATTTTTCTTTTCCCAATTGGTTTGTAGACGTCAATTTACGGGAAACTGAACAACTTTGAATGCAGGAAGAAAGATAGCCATGCCACTTCAAACCTCTATCATATTTTTAATATATATCCTGACAGGTAAGGTTATATGATTGCCCTTTGATTTGAAAAGATAAGTAGGCCTAGAACACATCTGCACACAATTAACATGCAGCCTTTGACTATAAGTTTTTTTTTTTTTTTTAAATGAGCAGTTTTAATGCTAATTTTAAATCTCTGATAATGACCCTAAGTGACTAAAGCCCACATATATGCATGCCACTCTTACTTTGCACTTACTGTGCAAAGTTGGTAATGTTAGCTATGAGCCAACATCTTGCAAAACAATGTGTCAAACTGTAGCCTGGATTAAACCTAAAGCAATTCTGGTTCGCAACAAACAAAATTATCAACGGATATAAATTATTGTGCTTTAAGGCCAAATCCATAAGAAAACAGTTTTCTTAAAACAGTTATTATCTGTCAGTTTGTACAAAGGCACAAACCCTGAAGATTGAGAAATGATTCATGCTTGAACAGTTGGCCCAATGTCATCCCACAATTTCTTCCAAAATTTGGTAGGTAAAATGTCTATAAGACTATAGCAAGGATTGAAGCTTTAGATTGTAAGAGACAAAGCAGATGTTTTATTGAGCCTATTGTGTTGGTGAGAGACTTAACATTCAATCAGCAATCAGTTTGCCTCATTTTGCCACAATGTTTTAGCCTGACATAGCCGCCCATAATACGAATGTTCATCCGTATCCATCGTCTGGGAACAATCCTCTGGGGCGTGTTTACATCGGTAGAGAGTCTACCGGCCAATAAGCGAAGCTGATTAGACGAGCTGTCCAATCGTTTCAAACCAGAAGTGAATGCCCTCCTCTCCGCAGTATAATCACGTCAGGTTAAAGAACCTCCAGACCATGAATACGGATGAACAGCAGTATTATGGCCGGGCTATGTCAGGCTAACAATGTTTAGGCTATGTGTCAAATATAATGGGTCTACAATGCCTCTGGCAAGGCCTCGATATCACAAGTATGTCAGATTGCTGTCATGGCATCTGTTCCTGCACACTTTGGTAGTGCTGCTGGAAGGCAGAGTTCTTTGCACTTGCTCAGGAAAATGGTGTTTCTTTCCTCTGAAGGCTAAATGAATGCATGTATGAAATTGGCATGAAATGATAGCATCTACACATTGACCACCAAACACTGACCACTCATAACTGTAGCGTTGCAGTAGGTGCTATATAGTTAAACATGACTAATAGCCCCCCCTAATAGACCTTGCCAGAGGCATTGTAGACCCATTGCCAGAGCTTGTGCTTTGACAGGCATTGCCTAGTGCCTGGGCCCAGATCTATGGCAAGATGCACATCTACAGTATAGGAATTTCCACACCTTGTGGCCAACACATATTTGACACATAACCTAAACATTGTGGCAAAATGAGGCAGATTGATAGCTGATTGAATGTCAAGTCTGTCACAATGAAAGAATGATCCCAGCAGGGCATTAAGACTGGAGTAGTCTGTGCAAAGAGTCATTATTGACCCATATTGGCATGACCCCAATTACATCACACTGCCACCTAGTGGGCAAATATATATTTTACAGGGTAAAGGCCTAATGGCTCTACCAACACATTAGGCTCAATAAAACATCTGCTTTGTCTCTTACAATCTAAAGCTCCAATCCTTGCTATATATATTGTCCATTTGTATTATCTTTAGCCTCTTTTTGGTTAATTACCAGTATATCTGTCTTTCTCAAATGCTCTCTCTCTCTCTCTCTCTCTCTCTCTCTCTCTCTCTCTATCATTCACAGTTCTAAAGCAGAAAGCTTTATTAATTTTAATTTAGGCTATTTTATGAAAGTGAGACATCCGTCAGTAAATCATGCATCCTCACTTCAACCTCGAGACTAAGCAGGGCTAAAAGTGTCCTCTCAGATGAGGCGCTAACATCTTTCTCACTCGGCCCACACACACACACACCCAAGTGCACACCCACACTGTGATCAGTGTTATTTTGACCACTGAGTTGATAAGTTTCCACTGAATTCTTAAATCGTCATGTGATGTGATGGCAATCATTCTGACTACATCCTTCTGAAGACAACCACTGAATCTTACCTGAAACGGCTTCTTAAATATAGCTTCTTAAATTTTATAGATTAACCCTGTAATGGTGCATAATTACAGATAAAGGTACAGTTTTACTGATAAATGCCATAAGCTTTAAGAAAGAGCTGTGTGCAGTGACAGATTGATTCTCTTTTAGCTGTGAGTTTGTCATGACTCAACCCAAACAGCAGACACAAAACTTGCTATAAACAATATAGAATAATCTGCAGTTTGAATTTCAATTTAATTTTTCACAGAAACTCTTTAATGAAACATGGCTATTATTGAAATGATTTGATAGTATTTTTCTCTATTAATTTAAATAACTGCAAAAGCGCTCAGTGAGCGCAGACCTCTGCCAAGGCAATGTGGTCACAGACACAAAATAAATTCCAGATCATGTTCTGGATCACCGATCGGCACCAAAATCGAATCAGTTCTTGCTTGTCCCAATATACACATTGTCCGAAAATTTCATCCAAATCCATGCAGTACTTTTCGAGTTATCCTGCTGACAGACAGACAAACAGACAGACAGACAAACAAACCACCGCGACCGAAAACATAACCTCCTTGGCGGAGGTAATAATAATAAGACTTTGGCATGTACAGTATGAAAACGTCTTCTTACCTTTTAAGTCTCATTCTCAGAGCTTGAGTTAGGCCTACTGTATGTTAGACACAATCTGGTCTGACACTAAAACGCTGACATCTATTCTATGACCTGGTCTATTGTAATTGTGAAACTCTCTGTTTACATCTTTTTTCTACCACCTGATCAAATACAATCTAACCTCCTTCACCTTGTTTTTTCATGGTTCTTAACAAGATTACAGTTGCCATGCTTCCTGTCAGACCAATCGGTTTGTAGATGTCAATTTTAGATAAACTGAATATTAAAATACTGTTTCTGTTGGTAGAAAATGCTGGGAAAAAAATAGAAAAGCCCTATTTTCTATAATAGTCTTAAAATAATATAATTAATTTTATCCTCACAAGAGAAAACACAACTTTGGATGCAGGAAGAGAGATAGTCATGCCATTTCATATCATATTTTTAAATATTATTCCTATGCCTGACAGGTAAGGTTATATGATTACTCTTTCATTCCATATACAGTAAGTAGAAAAAAATCGGTAGATATCTAACATGCAGCCTTTGATTAAATACATGCTTTTTAATGAGCTGTTTTATTTATTGATCCTAATTGTACATATCTTATAATGGCCTTAAATGACTATAGCCTTTATGTGTGCATGCTACTTTTCCTTTTTTAAAGATTTTTCATCTTGTTTTTTTTTTTTTTTGTTTGTTTGTTTTTTACTAATAAGAGATGTTTATTCTTGATTTTGATTTTTTTACCATCAGGTGTGCACAGTTGGTTTTCTGTGACTTACTCCTCACAAAGAGTCTGTGGTTTTAAAGGAACATCAGTGGTCCTGCCCTGCAAATATGAATATTCTGGGATTGGTTTCTATTTTAGAGGAGAGTGGTACAAAGAGACTGGGATAGTCTGGCAAAAATACTATTCTGGAACAAGAATGGACAACAACTACCAGACCAAAGCCTCCATAATACTAGACTCAACCAGACCTTCTGGGGCAGGCCATTACTCCTGTTCTGTAAAAGGGTATGAGCATATCTGCTCCTCTACACTGTGTGAGTATAGCTTAATTATCCATCACAGTTAACATGTCCATTGATTGTGAATCATCATGTGTTACTTGTCAAATGTCAAAACGTGTTGTTTGTTGTTAATTTACTGTTGATCAATAGGTGCACCAGAAAAACAGTGCTGGCTTATAAAGTGCTCATCGTCAAGTACGGGAAAGAGAAACTTTTTCTGTCTTTACGAGAGAGTGCAGAAGCTTTTTGCATAAGTATACTCTAGCCATGTAACAAAGAGCGTTTCACAGTTCAACTTAGATAAAGATGTTTAGTCATCAACTGAAACCTTTGTGACTAACAGTGTGTCTGCCCAAAAAGGCATATGCTACCCTGCTGCTCTCTCCCCTCTCATTGATGACGATGAGCTCATCACTTCCCCCATCTACAACACAATAAAAGTTCTGATAACAAAACTGAGAAAATTGGTCTGCTTAAAAATGAGATACATCGAACTAAATATAAACAAATTCTGTCTGTATTTCTATTTCCTATAGTTCTGAATGCAAACATGACATCGGGCACAGTAACAGAGGGAGGAAACGTGAATCTCACTTCTGTCTGTATTTCTATTTCCTATAGTTCTGAATGCAAACATGACATCGGGCACAGTAACAGAGGGAGGAAACGTGAATCTCACTTGCAGCAGCATTTGCAATTCGGGGGATTTCACCTTCATCAGGTACAAGAACAGGGAACTCGTGTCTAACAAATACACGACCAGCAATGATAAGCTGCTTCTAAACCCAGTCAGGCATGAGGATGCAGGAAGTTACTCCTGTGCTGTTAGAGGATAGTCTCCCATCAAATACAGTTTTGCTCAATGTCAGATGTACATTTTACCTCAGCTTTAAGAGAGCTACAGTATATTGCATAATTTCATGAAGACAAAACAAATAGGCCTAAAGATTATATCTATAATGTAGGCTAGAAAAGGTCATTTTAGATGTAAATGATTTAAATGCTTCATAAACCACCATCACATTACATGTATTTCATCAGATGTGCCAGAGAATGTCTCAGTGACCATCAGTACCTCTGATGAAATAGCAGATGATGAAATAGCAGAGGGCAGTTCAGTGACTCTGAGCTGCAGCAGTGATGCCAACCCACCAGTGCACGGCTGCGACAGAGGCCCTGGTCGGCACGATGGCAAGACGGTGATCAGGCCTAGGCTCCTTTCCTACAGCTGTGACCACCTGGCAGCTTGGAAAGAAGCCCAGGCCTGATCACCTTCTAGCCATCGTGCCGACCAGCCCAGGGCTTTATGTCTCAGTCGTGCCTGCACGCCCTTCCTACTGGCGGAGGTGTTGTTGCTCCTTTCCTACAGCCGTGGCCACTTGGCAGCTTGGAAAGAAGCCCAGGCCTGATCACCCTCCTTCTGTCTCAGCCGTGCCTCTGCCTGCTGTGACTCTCTGACTGGCAGCACTCCACTTCCTGCCTGTACGGACCTCAATGCCAGCTGCTGCCATCTTGTGGTCCCTGGAGTGTCTGTATACTGCATGGCTTCTCTTGTCCGAGTCATTGCAAACTCTTCAGAGTGAAGGGGAGCTGCAGGATGTTGATGGACCGGGATGTAGTGCTGTTTAGGCTCCTTGGCAAACCAAGCCACCTTTGCAGAAAAATAGGCTACTAATTTTCTTCTCCAGAACATCCACATGACACTGGGACATACAGAACAGAAGCAGAGGCCACACGTTATAATAGTTATTAAGAGCAAGTATTAAACTGAAAGTCACCACCTTGACCACGACACTGAACAGGGTTGAGGTGTATCCTCACCCCCTTTCCTCTCTGATGAGGTGGTGATAACTTTCACACACTCAGTTATGCCCTGAACTATTTAGCCTTTTTAGTCTCTGTAACTTCCTTGTTCTTCATTGTTAAGAGTCAAGTTAGATACACAGCGGCAATCATTCTGCTGAAGGTAAGTCCATCATTATTTTTTCTTAAAATCCTAGATTTTCTCTATAATAGCTGTTATATTTACTAAGACCCTGTTTACATGTGGCAGGGTGTCTATGAATACACATAGCCCTATTTATTCATGCCGTTGTACCCATAACAGAGGTTTCACTCAGTAAATCAACCTCTGAAAACTCCTTATCGTAGACACTAGGAGATTGAAAGAGATTGTTTATTGTGACATGATGGTCCCTCAGCTTTCAGATCTCTGATTGGCTTTGTATTACAGCCCCCTCCCCAGCTGTTTTTGAGAATTGTGATAACGGAATTGTTTTCTAATGCAGGACAATATAGCCTCCGTGCTTTCATACGTAGGCATGTGTATAAACCAGGGGTCTCAAACTCAAATGAGCTGGGGGCCACTACGGTCAACATTATCTGACTGGAGGGCCACCACAGGTCATTTTACATTTTGTTTTATTTATATGTTTATTTAACAGGGACCGGCAGATTTCCTTTACAAGTATTTATTGTGTCTAATAGAACAAATCTTTTCAACTTTCAATATAAGAGGTTTCCTGGAATCTGGAATTATATAAGAATCATGATAAAGGTAGATTTCTGTATGACTGCAATTTGCAGACAATATTTTATTAATTATTATATGTTTTGAATATTAAATATAATCTATTGCTATTTTGGATCTTGAGACAACATTTCTCCTATCCAACAAGCAGTTAGGCTAGTTAAAAATTAGACAAACAGGGAGCTAAAAACAACTTTCACAATGGAAAAGAATTCATCTATTTTGGGATGACAGTGTTATAGACAATGTGGAAATTTTATGATTTCAAGATCGGATTACCCGGAACAGCTAATCACAAAGATAGTTAAGAATCCGTGAGATATTACATAGAGAACATTTTGGTGATCATAATTTTGATATAAATTCAATGCTTATTATCTTGCGAAGGGTTTATCACAGAAACGAACTGCTAACACTTTTGGAAAGGTCAGATTCCAATGCTGCCCATATGATTTCGGTGCGATTAAAACTCTGGGAGCAGTGTGATAGAGAAGAATGAGTGCGCTCATTGTGACTGATGTTTTCGCCTCTCTCCAGGGCTGGATTGCATTATAATTTTGCCACCAACTCACAGGCCGGATTTTGGCCGAACCCGGGTCGAATGTGGCCTGCGGGACAGGAGTTTGAGATCCCTGTACGTTTCAATGTAGTTGTCAAAAACTACAGTTGAAACCAGAAATTTGCATGATAAAGTTGACTAAAAAAAGCAATAACAAATTGTTGAATTGAGGGGGCGCCGTGGCTCAGTGGCTAGAGCGTCAGACCATTACCCCGGGGACCCGGGTTCCCAGAGTACCCAGAGTAACTAATACTTAAGATCATGTGCTATTTCAGCAGGAGGTCATTAATAACAAACAATGAATTCATCTTAATTCCTGATAACTCATTAGACTTTCAGAGATGAAGTAATGCATGAATCATGAATTTATCATGAATGATTTCATGCATGAATTCATGATAATTCATGTACCCTTACCGCAAAGTGTTACCATACTATTTCTGTTTGTAGAAAATGCTGGTTCAAAGCCATGTTTTAATAGTAATCTTAAAATAATAAAATAATTTATTTTGTCAACACAAGGCTAATAAAGAGACAAACAACTTTGGATGCATGAGGATAGGTAGCCATGCCATTTCAAGCCTCAATCATGTTTTTAGAAATACTCTTCCTATGCCTGAAAGGTAAGGATATATGATTGCCCTTTCGTTACAAAAATTATTTGTAAAGCTATGCACAAAGATGCTAATTGCAAATATCTGATAATGTAATGGCTTTAAAATCTAATCTGTGTTCATGCACAATTTTACTGTCTTTGTTGTTTTTTTTTTGTTTTTTTTTACAAATCAGAGATGTTTCATCTTGTTTTTGATATTATTTTATCATCAGGTGTGCAAAGTTGGTCTTCTGTGACTTATCCCTCTAACAGAGTCTGTGGTCTTAAAGGGACATCAGTGGTCCTGCCCTGCAGATATGACTATTCTGGGATTGGTGGCTATAGTGGAGGAGAGTGGTACAGAGAGACTGGGGGAGTTTGGACATATTATCCTAACTATCCTGACTGTAGTCTGAGAATAGAGAAACTTTCTGATGGATCCTCTGGGCTTTATAAGTTTCGCTTTTACACAGAGTTGTACAGGAGCTGGATAACACACCATCCAGGTGTCACTCTTTCAGTCACAGGTAAGGATGGACAGATTTATACAAAGACCCCTTTTTATTACCTCCGCCAAGGAGGTTATGTTTTCGCCGGCGTGTGTGTCCATCTGTGTGTCTGTCTGTGTACAAGATAACTCGAAAAGTACTGCACGGATTTGGATGAAATTTTCAGACAATGTGTGTATTGGGACAAGCAAGAACTGATTCGATTTTGGTGGCGATCGGTGATCCAGAACACGATCTGGAATTTATATTGTGTCTGTGACCACATTGCCTTGGCGGAGGTCTGCGCTCTCTGAGCGCTTTTCTAGTTTCTTTCTTTTTTTTTTCAAAATTCAGGAATGAAAATGAAATAACTATCCTGCCCTCTCAGGCCTGCAGGTGAAGGAGGAGGCTGTTGAAGGAAATCAGAATCAGACTAATTTGACCTGCAGCACCTCCTGCAGTTTGGGCTCTCAGTATGTCTGGTACAAGAATGGACAACGACTACAAGACAAAACCACAGCCTCCATAATACTGGACTCAACCAGACATTCTGTAGGCAATTACTCCTGTGCTGTAAGAGGTTATGATCACAACCGCTCCTCTACACTGTGTGAGTATAAAACTGACTCCATCATCTATCACAGTTATTGATTTTGAATCATATCTCATATGGATTTTATCATATGGATAAAACAATCATTGTTTTACTTGTCATAACGTGTTAATTTTTGTTAATTCATTGGTGATCACTAGGTGCACCAGTGAAACAGTGCTGCTCATCATCCTGTACGGGGAAGCAGAGTAAGTGGAGATACATGTACTTTAATTCATATACTGTAGTACAACATAAGATAAAGATGTTTAGTCATCAACTGAAATCTTTGTAACAGTGTGTCTGCCCAGAAAGACATAGGCTACTTTTCTGCTCTCTCCCCTCTCATTGATGAGTTTGTCACATTCTATTGTATAACACCACAATAACAGTTCTGGTAACAAAATACATTGAACTAAATACAAACAATTTGTGCCTGCATTCTAAATAGTTTTACAGGCAAGCATGACACCAGACTCAGTAACAGAGGGAGGAAATGTGAATCTCACCTGCAGCAGCATTTGCAATCCAGGGGATTTCACCTTCATCTGGTACAAGAATGGACAGCCTGTGTCTAACAAATACACCAGCGATGATAAACTTCATCTAAACCCAGTCAGGCGTGAGGATGAAGGCAACTACTCCTGTGCTGTTAGAGGATATGAGAGCCTCCCATCAAACACAGCTTTGCTCAATGTCAGATGTAAGTATTATCATTTGATAACAAAGCATTTACAAATAGGCAAATCAAATTACATCTAAAATGTATGAACATGTAATTTTGGACATGAGATTATTAAAGGCTTCATAACCCACCATCACATTCATCAGATATGCCAGAGAATGTCTCAGTGTCCATCAGTGCCTCTGATGAAATAGCAGATGGCAGTTCAGTGACTCTGAGCTGCAGCAGTGATGCCAACCCACCAGTGCACACCTACACCTGGTACATGAAGAGTGGAGCTGAATCTCTTGTTAGGGGCACAGGGGAGAGCATCAGCTTCTATGCGACCTCTGATACCAGTGGACTTGACTACTGTGAGGCACAGAATGAAGTGGGCTCTCAAAACTCTACTGTAGTCAGAATTGCTGTGGAAGGTGAGTGCTGCCTATCCATTTTGTTGTCAGGAGTTCTATTTTAGAGAACAGTGCTGCATGTTCTTATATCAATGGGCATTCATTCACCAATGTCTTCTTAAGAATTTTCTTACACATGCACGTACATATATTTGGATAATCTATACACTGTAAATTGTCTACTTGTCTTCTCAGATGAAAAAGGTTTTGTTTTAATACAGACTGGAATCATCCTTTTTCTGATTCTTACCAGTGCAGTGCTTTCAGGTTTGATAAGGTAAGTTGAATGTACATTTTGTGTGCAATCAATAATTTATTGCCTAATTAATTTTGAGATAAAATTTTAATTGTTCTAAACACCTCTCATATGCTGATGCATTTAGGAGGAATCATTCTGAATGGTCCACAAAACCACATGCCTCGGTGAGTAGAATTATTACATTGTTAAACTAGGAAAGTACTCAGAGAATGCAGACCTCTGCCAAAGAAATGTGGTCACTGACCCAAAGTAAATGCCATATCCATTCCAGACCTGTTCATGTAAGATTGGGCCTCCTACAGTTCCATTGTTTATTTACTGATGGACATGACATCTGTCAATAGTAGAATAAAGAATCAGTTCCTGTCTTAATCCAGATCATCATCAACATTTTATGAGTTCTTCTTTAGGCAAAGACACACCTCTTTTGTAGTTGCTATAAGTCAGACAGACAAACAAACCCCATCGAAAACATAACCTCCTTGGTGGGGGGCATATGATGGTTTTTAGGGTATATGATGGCAGGGAGATGAGAGTGATGGAAGTGGTGGTGGTGGGGCAGTATACTTGCGTGCATGGGGGGGTTATTGTGTGTACTCATATCAATGACCATGACCTTTGACCCTGGACAGGAAATGGATGATGTCCCTTACACCCGTGTCCAGTTCCAACTGTCTACTAAATGGCCTCTCCACAGTACTGAGGGAGAGCCCTCTGGCTCCACTTGCCTCTACTCAGATACCACCACCTGCTGTATGTTTGTAGCTACAGAAATCTTACCCCATACTTCCTCTCTCAGTCTCAACTTCTCTGACCTTACGGTATAGGAAGTACTGTATGTTGTACACAGTATTCTCTGCAAGACTAACGATTCTCCAGTTTACAGATCTGTCAACAAAGTGGTCGGTTACTATGTGTAGAACATTGTGTTCTACTGTGGAGCTGTATGTTGATCCAAATATTGGATATCTTTTTCATTATATTCCAGCTATAATTTTGAATCATTCTCAATTACTTCTGTGACTGTAACTGTTATTTTATCAACTGTGGCCATTTTGTTGTTGTTTTTTGTTTTACTATTTACTTTGGTTAATTCTCCATATTTCCATTGTGCTTAGTATCATCTTCAATGTGCTAGAATATATAATTTCTAATTTCAATGAGGTATCCTGTCTTAAATAAAGTTTTTTTATGCTGAAAGAAGGTGTTGGCTGATTCAATAATAGTGATGTAAGCTATTTCTAGCCAGGCAAACGCTGCCTACTGGCTCAACTAATTTCACTCAGGTAGTCAGGAAGAGCATAATGCACTTTCATTTTCACCTACACTGAGCGGTGTGGCAAAGTCCTTCTAAGGCAAGTCACATCACTCGACCGCCATACTGGACACGCCTTCGGACAGCTATTTGGGCTTAACAAGACCAGACCCTCCAAAATGAATGGAGAAATATCCATAAGTACAGATTGGCTGGTCGTATGGACTTAAAAAGTATATGGTGTGAATCCTTGTTTAAATCTGAGTTGAATAGTGCCAAAATCTACCAGACAGGCGCTAAAACAAAGCTAAAAAGACGTTATATTATTTAAAACGGCAAATTGCTTACTGCACCTGCACTGACAATCGCGGCATGGCCATCACCATAGTGACGGAGGTAGTAAACAAAAAAGCGAACCGTCAGTCATACAGCGTTCAGCAATGCAATTGGCTATTTCCACCTTAAGGCAGGACTTCCAGTTTCTCTACTCCGCCACCTGGATGTCTCAAACAATAAAGGACAATCAAGTGTGAAATAATGAAAACGATATGAAAGTGACAAAGCATTTGGCCACTGACTGATGATGAAATGGCATACTGCTTCTTCATACAGCCCGGGATGCACCATTACTAGGACTATTTTAGCTCTACCTGTATATTGAAAATAGAGCCCTCAGAGATGCCTCCATATAGACACACCAGAGCTGTGCTCAGTACATACAGTACTGTACATGCAGGGCTGATAGTGTGCAGGCTTAGCCTACCAGCTTGACTGTGGGAAAAAAAAATACCAGATACAACTAGGATTCAACTGCTCATTGGTTGTACCCTCATATAAATTGTGTTGGATTGATAAATGACATGTTCCAAGTTAAAATTACATCCTTGCGCAGTTGCGCACTCATCTCTGCCTCCTAGTCGAAGATATGGAATTTTCCTATGAAAATAAATTTTAAAGTGTGTTGCAAACAGTGTTGGGGAAGTTACTTTTAAAAAGTAGTGTTTGCTCGTTACTCGTTACTTCTTGGAAAAGTAGTCAGTTACTTTACTTAGTTCCCTTCTATGCAAAGTAACTTTTTTACGTTATTCGTTACTTTTACGTTACTTTTGTAAAAAAAAAAAAAAAAAAAAAGTCCTATTGATGACATAACAGGTATTTCTTTTATGCTCTTTATTCTGCTCTTAACATGAAAATATTTGGCTACAGGCTTCAACACTAAAGCCCTGTGAAACAGTAGTAAATACAACCGAATTCCAAAAAAGTTGGGACACTGCATAAATTGTTAATAAAAATGGAATCCAATAATTTACAAATCTCATAAACCTATATATTGTTCACAATAGAATATAGATAACATGGCAAAAGTTGAAAGTGAGACTTTTTGAAATGTTATGCCGAATATTGGCTCATTTTGGATTTTATGAGAGCTACACATCCCAAAATAGTCCCAAATTTTCAGATAAGGGACAGCTTGAGGACCCATTTGCAACTTATTTGGTCAATTGGCAACATGATTTGGTGTGAAAAGAGCCTCTGAGAGTGGAATTGACTTTCAGAAGTCAAGATTGGCAGAGGATCACCAGTTCCCCAAATGCTGTGGCAAAAAGTAGTGGTCCGAGATCACAAAGGAGTTTCTCAGATAAAAATTGCAAAGAGTTTGAAGGTGTAATCATCTACAGTGCATATCATCATCCAAAGATTAGAATCTGGAACAATCTCTGTGCATAAGGGTCAAGGCCGGAAAACCATACTGGATGCCCATGATCATTCGGTCCTTAGATGGCACTGCATCACATACAGGAATGCTAACGTAATGGATATCACAAACTGGCCTTGGGACTACTTCCAGAAAACATTGTCAGTGAACACAATCCACTGTGTCATTCGCTATAGCCAGCTAAAACTGTATAGGTCAAAAAAGAAGCCATTCCTAAACATGATCCAGAAGCACAGGCGTTTTCTCTGGGCCAAGGCTCATTTAAAATGGACTATGACAAAGTGGAAAACTGTTCTGTGGTCAGACGAATCAAAATTCAAAGTTCTTTTCAGAAAACTGGGATGCCATACCATCCGGACAAGGACAACCCAAGTTGTTATTGCTTATTGTTAGCGCTCATTTCAGAAGGCTGCATCTCTGATGGTATGGAGATGCATGAGTGTGTGTGGCATGGCCAGCTTACGCATCTGGAAAGGCACCATCAAGTCTGCAGCCCAGATCTTTCACCCATAGAAAGCTTTTGGTGCATCATACATAGGAATACATGACAAGAAAGACCTAAGACAGTTGAGCAACTAGAAGCCTGTATTAGACAAGAATGGGACAACATTCTCTCCACAGTCCCCAGACGTTTGCAGACTGTTTTAAAAGGAAGAGGGGATGCCACACAGTGGTAAATGTGTCCTTGTCCCAACTATTTTGGGATGTGTAGATGCCATGAAATTGAAAATCAACTTATTTTCCCCTTAAAATGATACATTTCCTCAGTTTCAACATTTGATATATCATCGATGTTGTATTCTGAGTAAAATATTGAAATTTGAAACTTCCACATCACTGCATTCTGTTATTATTCACAATTTGTAAAGTGTCCCAACTTTTTTGGAATTCGGTTGTAACAGCCTCAATACAGGCTCCTTATGAACGTGATGACAACCTCAAAATGGCATGTGTCTCAAAATTAAACATGCCTAATCTCATTCCAACAGAAAAGGCCTACAGCTGTGAGGCAACAAAAACAACTCAGCACAAAACTAGCTTGAATCATCAGTTCCCCGGGGATCTTGAGCTATAAGCTCCACGTTAGCATGCATTAGGCTACTTTCAAATGCTTGGAAAGGTTAGCAGTTGAATTAACGGCAGATGACAGAACTTTCTCACCAGGGCACAGTTTCCTTACACTTCCATTCCTCCCCTTAGTTTCAATGAGTTGGAAGTAATGAGCATAGTCCCTCTAAAGTTATTGTTGGCTGCTTCTCGCTGCGGCTTGATCCCTTCATGCCATCAGTCACTGAAGGGTCTCTATTAAATGATGGCACTATTGCGCAACATGGAACAGAGAATCGGTGCCGCTCTCAAATATGTCCGTAGGGAAAGTAACTTTGGGCCATATTGGAAAAGTAACTACGTTTCGTTACCAAATTTTCAGTGGTAATGCGTTACACTACTTTTTGCGAAAAAAGTAGTTACGTTACTGTAACTTCCGTTACTGTAAGGCGTTACACCCAACACTGGTTGCAAACATAAAACCCTGCCACCCATGCACACTTCCCTGACATGTAAAAATGTTCAGGCTCAGGATTTTTAGCCCCTGTACATGTACATTGTTTTGAGTGCCGAGTGATAGCACTGAGGTGAGAAACAGACATAGATAAAGAACAGTTAGTGGCTTGATGACTGTATTGCCTTCAAGCTTTCTGATGACTGTATTGCCTTCAAGCTAGTTTCTTCATCAATCAAAATGAGACCATCTTTTTTACTGACAAGGTGTGAAACTCAGCTTGGTTCGCATTGTACTTACACTTTCACCACAAAACTCTATAGATCACGCTTGGTCAACAGGCGGCTCCAACTGTGCTTCAATGCTGTCCCCAGGATGCCCTTAAAACTTAGAGGAATAAAAAACGGCTCTCTTATTCGAGATGATATTACTCTTAAAAATCAATGTACTAACATTGCAGAGTTTCACTCATTGATTTTTACAGTTTGGATTCTCTTCATCTTTCCTTGAAGTAATACATTTCAAAGGCCAGACAGCCATTAAACGATTTGTCTGCAAAATCATAGATGATGTTGGGGGTCAGTCATTTTGTCATCATCAGGCATTTTGGGTCGGATCAGATCCCCTCACACACAAATGACATCATTGAGGGTTGAACAGGTCCCGGATTGCATCCCAGCAGCGCTAATCCACGGACTTATCCATTCTATATCCAAAGCCATCCAATGGCTTTTTCTGTGGCTTCAGTGATGGAAATAATGGCTCTCTTCTTGACAGCTTCTCTTACTCCAAGACCTGCCAGAGCTTTGCAGTTTGAACAGCACACGGTTGTCTGACTCTTGCCCCATGTGTTTAGGTTTCTGGGCTTTACAAGGCGTCATAGATAGCCTGGACCAGGACACTGAGA
Source organism: Sardinella longiceps (assembly GCA_027497455.2). Lineage (NCBI taxonomy): Eukaryota > Metazoa > Chordata > Actinopteri > Clupeiformes > Clupeidae > Sardinella > Sardinella longiceps. Next base: position 1,917,170 of record JAODXP020000033.1, on the reverse strand, counting down.
GTAGCTATCAGCCTGCCACAAATCTGGCCATGAGATTTTCTCCTGGTCCGTATTCTCCCACCTTGTCCAGGCTCCCTGCCGCCTGAGTCCCACCATCTTGCTGGTTCTCTTCTCACTTCCTCTATACCTGCACGCACTTCCTCCTGGCGGAGGTGTTGTTGCTCTTTTCCTACAGCTGTGACCAACTGTCATCTTATGTAGCACTCCACTTCCTGCCTGTATGGACCTCAATGCCAGCTGCTGCCACCTTGAGGTCCCAAGAGTCTCTGTATACTGCATGGCTTCTCTTGTCCGAGTCATTGCAAACTCTTCAGAGAGACTGCTGAAGGGGAGCTGCAGGATGTTGAAAGACCGGGAGTGCAGCACTGGTTAGGCTCAGGGCCGTCGCAACGAGGCAGGCAAACCAGGCAATTGCCTGGGGCCCCAGGCTGAAAGGGGTCCCCAAGATTGACTGTTTAATCATTTTAGTAGTTATGTTGGTGGTGTTTTTCAGCAAAAAATGACTTTAAACTGGAATTAGACAGCTGTACAATACAAATAATTATATTAATGAAAATGATAACAATGTGGTTCATGTAAGTATTTACTGAGAGTGAAGGGCCCCCATGTCCTGTTTGCTTGGGGCCCCCTAAGTACCTTGAAACCAAGCCACATTTGCAGAAAAATAGGCTACTAATATTCTTCTCCAGAACATCCACATGACACTGGGACATACAGAACAGAAGCAGAGGCCACACGTTATAATAGCTATTGAATGCAAGTATTAGGGCCCTATTTTGACGATGCAAAGTCAACTGTTGTTTGGCGGATGGCGCATATGGTTTTGGGGGCGTGTCGGCGGCTTTTTGCTATTTTCACAGCGCAGAAAATGAACTTCGCGCCGGCGCAAAGTCCAAAAAGGTTGGACTTAGGATGCCTAATTAATCATGGGTGTGTTATGGGTGTAACACAGGCATAACCAATGACAGATCAATCTCTCATTGCCTTTAAGAACGAACAGCGCAAAGCGCCTGGTGAATTGCTATCACACCAGCTGATCTCCTCCTTGGGCATTTAAAGAAATTAAAATATTGAATACCGAGCAAGCTCACACGTCGGGTCTAGTCATAGTTAGAGCCGTAATGGGTATGATAATATTAAATTGATGTCTACAGGCTGCACAAGACACGAAGGAAGCTGATTTAGTCCCGATAGATATCTCGGAATATTCATTCGAAAGCGAAAGTAAACTTGATTCTCCATTTAACGTCCCCCCTTCTTATATCCTCACTCGTTTTCTATTACAGGCTAATAAATTGTGGTTAACCACATCTTCCTGAGCATCATAATGATTTTGCGATTGTAATAATTATTGTTGTGGCCGTCATTGTTATGCTGGAACAAGGACTGCATTACCTATTGCGTTGTGCGTCCATAAAATAGCATTTCAGGAATGCGTGACTGACGAATGACCAGGTTTTTTCCAGTCACTGGCGGATCCCTTTCTGCGTCTGCATAATAGCATCTTTTGTGCTTCGCGCCTAGCCACACCTTCGACACACCTCCGAGGACGCAAAGTCACTTGCTAGTTAGACAATGTGAATTACTTGACAGAAAAACGAACCATGCGCTCGCACAAAATAGCAATGACAGCTTGCGCGAGTCGCGAAGGCATGGTGCGCCGCCTGCAAGATAGGGCCCTCAAACTGAAAGTCATCTACACCTTAACCACGACACTGGGCAGGGTTGAGGTGTATCCTCACCCCCTTTCCCCTCTGATGAGGTGATGATAACTTTCACACACTCAGTTATGACCTGAGCCATTTAGGCTTTTTAAGTCTCTGTCACTTCCTTGTTCTTCATTGTTAAGAGTCAAGTTAGATACACAGCGGCAATCATTCTGCTGAAGGTAAGTCTATCATTATTTTTTCTTAAAATCCTAGATTTTCTCTATAATAGCTGTTATATTTACTAAGACCCTGTTTACATGTGACAGGGTGTCTATGAATACACATAGCCCTATTTATTCATGCGGTTGTACCCATAACAGAGATTTCACTCAGTAAATCTACCTCTGAAAACTCCTTATTGTAGGAGAATATTGGAAGAAATTGTTTATTTTTGTGTGATGGTCGCTTTCAGATCTCTGATTGGCTCTGACATGTTTGACTGCCCCCCTCCCCAGCTGTTTTTGAGAATTGTGTTAACGGAATTGTTTTCTAATGCAGGACAATATAGGCTCCCTGCTTTCATACATAGGCATGCGTGTAAACCAGGGGTCTCAAACTCAAATGAGCTGGGGGCCACTACGGTCAACATTATCTGACTGGAGGGCCACCTCGGGTCATTTTAAATTTTTTTATTTATACGTTTATTTAAGGGGCCGGCAGATTTATTTTACAATTATTTATCGTGTTTTTTTTCAGTTGTTTTTTTAATCTAAACATGTGATATTCAGTGTTAGGCCTATATCTCACCACTGATTGCACAGCCTACTAGAACAAATCTTTTCACCTTTCAATATAAGAGGTTGCCTGCATCTGGAATTGTATTAGAATCATGATAAAGGTAAATTTCTGTATGACTGCAATTTGCGGACAGTATTTTATTATATTATGAATATTAACACAATTTCACAATGGAAAAGAATTCCTCTATTTTGGGATGACAGTGTTGTAGACAATGTGGAAATGTTATATGATTTCAAGATCGGATTACTTGGGAACCGCTAATCACAAAGATAGTTAAGAATCCGGGAGATATTACACAGAGAACAATGTATGACATGGACACAGAACTGTATTGGTGATCATAATTTTGATATCAATTCAATGCTAATTATTTCTCGAAGCGTTCACAGAAACTAACTGCTAACACTTTTGGAAAGGTCAGTTTGTCCAATGTTGCCCTTATAATTTAGTGTGCCCATCGTGACTGATATTTGCGCCTCTCTGGGTTGGATTGCATTAAAATTTTGGCACCAACTCGCGGGCCGGATCTGGACTGAACCCGGCTGGCCAGGAGTTTGAGATCCCTGTACGTTTAAATGTTGTTGTCAAAAACTACAGTTGCAACCAGAAATTTGCATTATAAAGTTGGCTAAAAAAAGCAATAACAAATTGTTGAATTGATCTAAAAGTCTTAATTGCAATAAAGGAAAAATCCAATCTTTATGCACACCAATTTCTTTGTGAATGAATAAATACAGGGCTGATAAGTACATATTATAGGAAAATAATGCATGTTTGAGGTGGTAAAAAGGCTCTAAAGTGAAACTGCGTGCAGACTTCTGGTTCGGACAATACATTATCGCTTACTTAAATTTCCATAGAAAGACAGATTTATACTATAATGTCAGTTGTTTAATGTATCCAGGATACTATGCATCCTGATAAAGTATGCCTATCCCCTGCAAAAAAGATTTCTTTATTGCTGCTCTCCTTGCCTTGAGCTTTTCATGTTTGAACATGGAAGGGCAGGGGGCCCCCAGAACAGACCATACCGCAAAAAAATGTATTTCATTCACTAGTAATAAAAAATCTATTTCTTGACAAAGTGGTCCTGACTGAAATGATATTTCTTTTATGGACATGGAAGTGTAGGTATTAACAAGAAAATATTGTATATATTTATATTTATATTTATATATTTGTAAATATTTTATATCATTTTTTAATTTAAGTAATTGTGTTTTTGACACATCCTAGGTGCATACTATATAGCAATGGCCATTGGTGCATAAGGAGGATAGAATTCCTATGAAACTTGAAAGTGTGATGTGATGATGTGAAGCCTTTATGCTATTAACATAAATGGCGATAAGTCAAACAACTACAGTGCAGCTGGTTTATAAGAGAGGCTTAGTGTATTTAGGCTAATGGGAAAACTGTGGAGCCAACTTCACAGTCCTAAGTCCACATATTTAACTGTCTCAGAACCTCAGAACTTGTACTTTTTTTTCCAATTGAATGTATGTCAGTTTTAGGGAGCTGAATATTAAAATACTGTTTCTGTTTATAGAAAATGCTGGTTCAAAGCCATGTTTTCTATAATATTAATCTTAAAATAATAAAATAATTTATTTTGTTAACCCCAGGCTAATAAAGAGACCAACAGCTTTGGATGCAGGAAGAGAGGTAGTCATGCCATTTCAAGCCTCAATCACATTTTTAAAAATAGTATGCCTGACAGGTAAGGTTGAATGATTGCCCTTTCATTAAAAAGAAATTGTTAAGTTATGCACATAATTAACATACTTTACATGTGCAGCCATTGCTTAAATACATGCATTTCTAATGAGTAGTTTTATTAATTGATGCTAATTGCAAATATCTGATAATGTAATGGCTTTAAAATCTAATCTGTGTACATGCACACTTATACTTTTTTTTACAAATCAGAAATGTTTCATGTTGTTTTTGATATTTTGTATCGTCAGGTGTGCAGAGTTGGTCTTCTGTGACCCACTCCTCTACACAAGTCTGTGGTCTAAAAGGATCATCAGTGGTCCTGCCCTGCAGATATGACTATTCTGGGATTGGTGGCTATAGTGGAGGAGAGTGGTACAAAGAGACTGGTGGAGTCTGGACATATAATTATCCTAACTATCCTGACTGTAGTCTGAGAATAGAGAAACTTTCAGATGGATCATCTGGGATTTATAAGTTTCGCTTTTACACAGCACTACACAGGAGCTGGATGACAGGCCAATCAGGTGTCACTCTCTCAGTCACAGGTAGTGGTGGACAGATTTATACAAAGACCCCTTTTTTCTTTCTTTTTTCCCACAATTCTGGAATGAAAATCAAATGACTGTCCTGTTCTCTCAGGCCTGCAGGTGAAGGAGGAGGCTGTTGTAGGGAATCAGAATCAGTCTAAATTGACCTGCAGCACCTCCTGCAGTTTGGGCTCTCAGTATGTCTGGTACAAGAATGGACTACAACTACCAGACAAAACCTCATCCTCCATAATACTGGACTTAACCAGATATTCTGCAGCCAATTACTCCTGTGCTGTGAAAGGTTATGATCACATCCGCTCATCTACACTGTGTGAGTATATACAGTAACTGACTCCATCATCTATCACAGCTAACATGTCCATTGATTTTGAATCATTTTGTGTTACTTGTCATAACATGTTGTTTGTTGTTAATTCATTTTTGATCACTAGGTGCACCAGGAAAACAGTGCTGGGCTATAAAGTGCTCATCATCCAGTACGGGAAAGCAGAGTAAGTGGAGATACATGTACTTTAATTCATATACTGTAGTACAACATAAGATAAAGATGTTTAGTCACCAACTGAAACCTTTGTAATAGTATGCTCAGAAAGACATAGGCTACTTTTCTGCTCTCTCCCTCTCATTGATGAGTCAATCACATTCCCCCATCAACTGTATAACACAATAAAAGTTCTGATAACAAAATACCTTGAACTAAATGTGAACAAATTGTGTCTGCATTTCCATTTCCTAAATAGTTCTGAATGCAAGCATGACACCAGGCACAGTAACAGAGGGAGGAAATGTGAATCTCACCTGCAGCAGCATTTGCAATCCGGGGGATCTCACCTTCATTTGGTACAAGAACGGACAGCCTGTGTCTAACAAATACACAACTGGCGATGATAAGATGCATCTAAACCCAGTCAGACGTGAGGATGAAGGCAACTACTCCTGTGCTGTTAGAGGATATGAGAGCCTCCCATCAAATACAGCTTTGCTCAATGTCAGATGTAAGTATAACCATTTGATAACAAAGCATTTACAAATAGGCAAATCAAATTACATCTAAAATGTATGAATATATAATTTTGGACATGAGATTATTAAAGGCTTCATAACCCACCATCACATTCATCAGATGTGCCAGAGAATGTCTCAGTGTCCATCAGTGCCTCTGATGAACTAGAGGAGGGCAGTTCAGTGACTCTGAGCTGCAGCAGTGATGCCAACCCACCAGTGCACACCTACACCTGGTACATGAAGAGTGGAGCTGAATCTCTTGTTAGGGGCACAGGGGAGAGCATCAGCTTCAATGTGACCTCTGATACCGGTGGACTTTACTACTGTGAAGCACACAATGAAGTGGGCTCTCAGAACTCTACTGGAGTCAGAATTGTTGCAAAATGTGAGTATTCAAAATCTTTCTGAAGATTAATATACTTAGAAAACAACACCCATTTTCAAATTTCTATTTGCAATTCTTTTAATCAGATGACCCAGATGCCGGCATGATAATACTGTATGGTTTACTACTGTTCATCACTCTTACAATCACACTGGTGGTTGCAAGCTTGTGGCTCAGGTACATCTATTTCAAGTTATCTGTTTTTGTCAAAGATATCACCTTGTGAAAATCTAACCACATTCAGACCAGGTAATTGTGAGTTAAACATAAATATTATTTTCAAAATAGGATGAAGAAGAAAACTAAGTTGTCTCCAAATATGCATTTAGAGGTGAGTAACCTTAACTCTGTTAAGTAATTAGACAATCTCTATAGTGCTGTTCAAAGACACAGGTCACAAAGTGCTTTAATGTGACAAGGCAAAGAAAAATATAAAATAGAATACACAAAACGAAGGCAAATTATATGTTACAGTATACTTCAGGTTACCTGTACTATACTGTATAGTATACTATATGGCATAGTATATAGCTGACCTGTATTCTTACCTCTTTGTCATCTGACTCTGTCTTCCTTTACCTCCTTGTAAGGCCAGTGATGTCTATGCTAACACTGTAGCAGTGGCCTCTGCCAGAGAGGGGCAGGGAGGGAACCCAAGAGATAATTATGATATACATTATGCCAGCATCAAGTTCAGACCGCACACTGAAAAACAGGAGTCTTATTACAGCAATGTTAAAAGGGCTCAGCTGCCCAAACAGGATGAAGATGTTGTCTATGCCTCTGTTCAATTTAATCAAACATCTGCTGCCCCCTGGTGAGTTTGTTTCGCTACTACAGAAAATGCATTTCCTGTCTTTTATTTCATACAATTTCTTTGTAGGCTAGTAATATTTCTTGATATGAATCAAGGACGTGTGTCCCAATATAACATAAGTGTCCACATTCTCTGCAGGGCTGATGATGATTCTTCCGTCTACAGCATTATTAAGAAAGACAAAGTCAACAAAGTCACTGGTGACTAAACTGTCACAAAAGGATGCGTTGCTATAATTGTATTAGTTATCAAGAAGACACAGTAAATCATCACAGAATATGTTGTTGGTTCAGTTAGCTTCTTACGTGTACTGCTGTAAATTATGTAGCAGCTATGATAGTGTAGATCTGCATGCTCTGTAGGTGCTTTACTGCAAAGCCATACTGATTATAATGTTATAATCTTGCCTATGGCTTCATTTGAAATCAATCCAAAATAATGAAGTATAACCTAGGCCGACATATGTCAATGGGATCTTGTTCTAAACTGCCGTATGTATTGTGATTAGGATCATATTGTGTGTTTTGTTTTTAATGTCCATTTCTTGTTATTAGCATTTTCATTCAGTATTCTGAATCCTCTGATTACCTAGCTTTGTATACTTCCAATTTCTATCTGTCTTGATTTTTTAATGTGCAAGAAAAAAAAAGAAAAGGAGAGAAAATACCAATTGTTTATAATGCTTTAGTTGGTTGCACAAGAGTATCGATTTGCACTTTAATGTATTTTTGTTCAATGATGATACACATGGCTATGCCCCTCAGCTCAGCTCATTTCATTTCATTTCATTATGAGATACTGGTACGGTCTGGCTCATCTCGACTGTCTTTCCCTGACTGTGACTGTGGAATGTTTTTATGTCATTCTGTTGCTGCTGTTCCCAGCCTTACAGATAAGGCGGAATATTATGTTCTTCCATTTTTATTTTAATTTTATTTATGTGTGTGTGTGTGTTTACACTGTCTGCGTTTGTCCCCTGCATCAGTGGCTGTCTGCACGGTTACCACGCTGGCACTGTGGTATGACTGTGTGATCCACGTCAACTGGGATGTCCAACGCCATCTTCTGTCAACGTGGAACTGTACTTATAGTCAGGCAATGTCCTGTTTAGTTAGTGCAGCTGATGGATGGCAACATGTTGACTTTTTGTTTTGCTTTTTTTGTAAATAAACTCTGTTTCGGATTATTCTAAACCGTCGTCCAACCTGGTCTTTGTTTACTTTTTGGTCACCCTAAAATAATTACCATCACCAAAGACTCCAAAATGGGATGTGATCAAATTTTATTACTACTAGGCCTACGCTATAGTTAGCGTTATTTGTAATTAGATAACATCAAACTGGTATCATTCTGGCTATAGTTTTTTTCAACTTATAGGGGTAACAAACTAAAAAAGACATAATGTATACATACATGTATAATGCATTGTCATATCTCTGTTCTCTTGGGGGGGCCTGGTGGTGTGAGGGCCCTAAGCGAACACATATTTCGAATATCTGTGGCTAGCCAACCTAAAAACACTATAAAATATTGCTTGGTATGCCTTTAATAGTCGGTTATTCTACATTCACACAGAATCGACACAGACTGTCTATGCAAAAATTGGACGTATAATAACATCAAAGCACAACAATAAATTAAATGTCAACAAAAGACAATAGATTTTCACAAACTCTCTACAGAAAATTAGATGTCACCTGAGCAAGGTAACAAAAATGCTTTTAAAATTAAAATATTTTTAAAACTGCAAGTGATGTTTCAGCCATGTAGTTCTTTAATGTCCCAGACAAACTGGAGAGGAATGCCCTTCATTCTGTCCTGGGAGACCTGGTCAAAGCGCTCACTCTGGGCCACCGTCAGAGAGTTCTTCCAGTCCCCGATGGTTCCTGAATCAGAGAACCACATAGTCAAGAGATCATCCCAATGATGGATGGATATAATCAAACTCTGGCTAGCCTGGGTTGAACTCATTAACCCTTGTATTATGATAGGGTCATTTTGACCCATTTTTTTTAAAACAAAGAAAAAATATGCAAGACAAATGTTTTTAGGCTTGAAACGTAATGGCCTTAGCTTATTTTCACTAAAAAATATGGATAAATATTAATTTGAGACTCATCCCATCATACCCCTAGAGATTTAGGTCCTTCAGAAGGTGTTCGGTCAAATTGACCCGTAAACACATGCAACACAAAAAGTACCCAAAAATTGTTACCAAAAGCTAAAGGAACCTCATAGGAGGACAATATAAGACCCTTATAACAAGCCACACATTGTTAAATGTCATCTTGCAGAGGACACAACATCACTGAATTAAAAATTAACTGAAATATGTTTGATGCAATCTAAGAAATGTTTTAACATTTCTGTTGTTTGTAAGTGTTACAATGATAACTTGGGTCAATTTGACCCTAACACCTTGAGAGGGTGCAAAATCCTAACATAATACAAGGGTTAATTAGGTTATGCTTTAACTTCTGTTCCCCTTTGTTTAAGTGTGGACAACAAGACATTGATTTCAATGTCTGAAAGTTTATATTGTGATGCCAGGATTGACAACAATGTGGTACTGAAATCCGAATCTGCAAAGACTACTGTTGACTTACAAATTAAAACTATAAAGGCTAATTATTACCTCCGCCAAGGAGGCTATGTTTTCGTCGGAATTTGTTTTTCTGTTTGTCTGTTTGTCTGTCTGTCTGTCTGTCTGTCTGTCTGTCTGTCTGTCTGGTAGCAACTTTATGGCAAAAGTTGTGGTAGGATTCTTATTAATTAACTAGCCTAGAGGTGAGTCTTTGCCCATGTAAGAAACCATTAAATTTTGGTGATGATCTGGATTAGGATAATGACGAAGTTTGAAGTTTTGAAAGGATTCCTATAGGCTACCACTGACAGATGTCACATCCATCAATAAACACCAGAACTGTAGGGGGCGCAATTGTACATAAACAGGTCTGGAATGCCATCTGGAATTTATATCCATCAGTGACCATATTGGCTTGGCTTGACGTAATGAGATGGTTTCGATTTCATTTTACATCATCTTGAAAGAATTGTAAGTCCCTGGTGAAGCAGTAGGGGGCACCAAAATAGCCTTCAGTCACCCCATAATGAGCCAGCTAACCATCAAAGCATGTGAATAAAACCCATTAAATGTTGTCTGGTATTCCTTTAATGGTCTGTAATTCCATATTCACACAGGCTCCTGATTTCTAGAATCAGAGAACTGGTGTCCTGATAAAATCTCCTGTGTCATCAGTGTGAATACTGAAAAAGACTGTAAGAATGAAACCTTTTTCTGTGCTGTATCTGCACTTAAACTTCAGCAGCCCCTGTTCTCTGTTTTGAGGTGTTAACCATTTCCGCACATGCAGCTCCAGTATGACCACTAACTAGGCCTTTCCCCTGCTTCATATGCAGTAGCTAAGTTATAAACAAGTAGTGACCATCTGTGTCCTTCTAAAGGTAAGGTAGCCATTTGATCTTGTCTGAGATATTTGCTCCGCTGGCCATTGGTTTTTTTGTTGTTGTTGTTTTTTTCCCCTTCTGTCTCTAGACTATTTCAATGAGGTAAACAAAATTGTGGACATCTGTGAAGGACATAAAGACTTTATGATATAAAAATTGTCTTAATAATATAATAGGCCTAATTGATGAGTGCAGTAAGAAGGAACTTTTACTTTTAAATCTGAATCACACCTTGGATTTTCGAATTTGAATAATTGAATAATTTTCAAAAAGAAATGTAAAGGGCTATTTAATTTAAAATATACAAATCACTTAATGTAGTGTGTGTGTGTGTGTGTGTGTGTGTGTGTGTTGAAACTTTGATGTGATTCCCTTGATTTTGAACGTCAATACAATAATCCAGTGTTACAAATGCTGGATTTACAAACATCCCTGTTTTTGAGGGCGGTTCTCAGTACACAATTCAAAATTAATCAGGAACTTTCCAGATTATTTACAGATTTTTATCATGACAAAGTGTTTTTGTTAACTTTTTCCCCATTCTCCTTTTGAAGTTGTAGAGACATGTGTGTAAGCCAACATCTGCTTCTGTGCTGTTCGTTTTCACATGGGGTCACTTGCTGACATCAGCAGTCAATTCAAAACCACATGTGCATGATATATTGATGGATTGCTTTTACTGTCATTGAGTGAGATTCAACAAAATTTCCATTTGAGGCAAAAGATCAAAATATGCATTTAAGCATTTATACAGTAAATACAACAGCATTATACAGTCCCTGAAGTTTTTTGTCTTTTCCTTTTGTCAGCGTGAAGGCTACTGAAGCTGCAGGGGAAGAGATGTCTATTGTATATTAATGCATATGGCTGCAAGGAAGTGTGAGTGCGCGTGTGAGTGGGGCATGGTGTCTAAGTGAGTAGGGCATGGTGTCTAAGCTATGTGGTTAGCTTAGTTGTTAGAGGGTGCTAAGGTGTTTGTGAGGCTGCAATGGCTCCGACAACTCTGGGGAAAATCTATGTTTTTATAATTAAATGAAAATAAAAATGTATATTTTTATAAATAAAAAGTGTATATATTTTTCCATTGGTAACATAGCAACCAACATTAAACAGGCCTCAATGTTGTGATCAGACTGTATTCTCAGTAAAAAAAAAAAAAAAGTGTGTGTGAGCTGTTCACAAGTCATTTTTTTTGCAAGTCTCGAGTCTCTGAAATATAGGCTTAAGTCTTTGAGGTAGAGTCAGTCAGGTCAAGTCACAAGTCTTTGGTCACAAGTGTCAAGTCTCTGTGTTACAACTTTGGAATTAATTTGAAAGTAAAAATTACTTCAGCTCCTTCTGTTTGCTTACTGGCCCGCACAGCTCAGACAGCCATTGGTAGATAATGGTAGCCTACTGTAGATCTAAATGAAAATTGAGCAGAAGCATTTGCCTGGCCCCATCACTAAATAGTTTTAACTCTTCATTTCCAAGGTTGAGGTTGAGTACAGTGTAAAATATAACAATAATGATGTTCTTAAATTCCTGTTTTGTTTTTAAAGGGTTATACAGAGACTGCTCATTAGAGAGAGTCATGCCATTTCAAACTTGGATAATACTTTTCGTGTTCCATCATTGCCATCCAGGTAGTATGTGATTTTATGCAGGCACCATTGATTATTATTATACTACACTACTACTACTACTACTACTACTACTACTACTACTAGGCCTACTACTTTTTCTACTACTATTACTACTACTACTACTACTACTACTACTATAATAATAGTAATAATAATAATAATAATAATAATAATAATAATAATAATAATAGCCTTATAATTATTACAAATAAAGTTGTTCACTCAAAGCCCATATATTTCTCGACTGCTATCATTGGTTGTGCATAATATAAAGTCTGGCCTAAAGTTAGATAAGCGATTGTCATTAGCTATTAGAATTTTTGCTGATTGAAACTCTAGACTGGCTAATTAACATTTGCTAACAGATTTTACTGCATTCCAGGATGCTTCTAAAATTCTACAAAGTGTGAGAAAAAAGTCTGATATCTAGTCCATTAAACTGAAATTTCAGGCCTCTGAGATTGAATAGACGGACCAATTCCACAAGATGTACCAGATACACAATAAAGGATTTTAAACATATACTGCATATGTAAATGTCAAATTGTTATTGTGAACTGATTATGATTATAGGTGTGCAGTGTTGGCACAGCATAACCTACGACCCCACACAGGTCTGTGGTCTTCAAGGAGCATCAGTGGTCCTGTCCTGCAGATATGAGTATTCTGGCGTTGGTGCCTATATTGAAGGACAGTGGTACAATAAGAGAAATGGAAGAGCTACAGAACTGGAGTACAAGTATCCAGACTGCAGTCTGCATATTGCTGAACTCTCACATGATCAAGCTGGTGATTATTACTTTCAGTTTTATGCAACCGTGTACAGGAGCTGGATAACAAGTGATTATGGTCTTACTCTCACAGTCACAGGTACATTATTTTGTTAAATACCTAGAAGACAGTCACTGACCAGTTTTCTTAATTACATTTACAAGAATTAAGGTATAATGATGTTTATCTACTTTCTCAGACCTACAAGTAAAGGAGACGACTGTTGATGGCAATCAGAATCAGACTAAATTGACCTGCAGCACCTCCTGTAGTTTGGGCTCTCAGTATGTCTGGTACAAGGATAGACAACAACTACAAGACAAAACCACAGCCTCCATAATACTGGACTCAACCAGACCCACAGAAAAGGGAAGTTACTCCTGCACTGTGAGAGGCTATGAGACTCACCACTCCCCTAAAATGTGTGGGTACCTCCATTGTTAAAAATCACCAGAAAATATCACAAAATGTATATGTCTGTTACATACATATGAAAGCATTATTTTTCTAGTTGCCCGAAACCTGAAATATTTGATCTTGATGGATCCAGTGTTGCTTGCTGTCTGTCATGTTTAGGTGCTCCAGAAAAACAGTGTTGGGGTGTGACCTACTCATCTACTTCTATCTGTGCATTACTGGGATCATCAGTGGACATTCCCTGCACTTACAAATATCCCAGTAATCAGAGTATCAAAACAACATTCTGGTTTAAAAAACAGAAATCCCTCCAACAACCTAAAGATCTAAGTCTGAATGAAGAGTACAAGAATCACATTGAGTATCTAGGAAACCAAGAGAAAAATAATTGCACCCTGAGACTGAAAGACATCACAGAGAGTCTCTCTGGAGAATATGGCTTCAGGTTTACAGACAAGGGGAGAAATTATACAGGATTGCCTGGAGTCACCATCACTGTCACAAGTAGGCTAACTTAATTCTCATTTTTGATGAAGTACAATACATCCTGTAGCTTAATGCTTTGGTGTAGCCAATACACTTTTTAACATCTCATTTGTCCCCTAGTTCTGCAGATGTTGACTCCCAGCACAGTGAAAGAAGGAGAGACTGTGACACTCAGTTGTTATACTACCTGCAATTTGACTGATCTCACCTTCAACTGGTACAAGAATGGGCAGCCTGTGACCACGAAACACGCGACTCAAGACAACAAGCTGCATCTAAACCCAGTCAGCAGTGAGGACACTGGAAACTACTCGTGTGAAGTGAAAAAATATAACCTCTTCTCGACACCTAGATTTGTCAATGTCAACTGTAAGTTGCAGTACCTGCATTCTTTATGGTGGTGATTTCGGCAGTTTACAGGGATGTGAAAGAAAGAACACTTAATACTAATTTTGTTTCAGACAAACCAAAGAGTGTCTCAGTTTCTATCAGGTCTGATGAAATAGTAGAGGGCAGTTCAGTGACTCTGAGCTGCAGCAGTGATGCCAACCCACCAGTGCACACCTACACCTGGTACATGAAGAGTGGAGCTGAATCTCTTGTTAGGGGCACAGGGGAGAGCATCAGCTTCAATGTGACCTCTGATACCAGTGGACTTTACTACTGTGAGGCACAGAATGAAGTGGGCTCTCAGAACTCTACTGGAGTAAACATTTCTACAGGAGGTCAGACATAATATTAACAAGAAAATTAGCAAAAAAAAAGTAATGAATATAGAGCATTTGGTTGTTTAAACTCTTCTTGAACACAGATGATATGATACTTTTAATCAGGAAGGCCCCGATATATTAAAACTGAAGTCCTATAATCATCTGTATCTTCACTAGTTACTAATATACAAGCATGTATTCATGTTTTGTCCTAGTTTTAGTTATCCTAAATTCTACTTAGCTAACGTCAATAGCTCAATAGCTCACTTATTATGTGACTAAACATCACCATTAAACATGCTGTAGAGAGGAGTATAGTCACTTTTGGGATAACATTTCTTTATTAAACAGATGTTCCTTACATGGTGACAAAGTCAGGAATCATCTTACTTACTCTGATTCCTCTGAGCATCCTGGTATTTTTGGTTATCAGGTAATTTTTTGAGTCAATTAATAGCTTCTTGTTATACTTTATTTACTAAGTATGCTCAGTCTGTTCAGTTCATTACCCATCGGATAAGTGAATGAAAAAGTGAATGTCATTCTTTATCCAGCATAGGTCTATATAAAGTCAAAAGGAGAAATAACACAATGGTAAGACAGGGACTGAGACCAAACAAGGTATGTATAAAATTTATATTTATATAATTACAGTATAAATACTACATACATGATTGTCCAAAATCAGTAACAAACAATCTACTCATCATGTCACAGGTTGTGCGTTCTGATGTCCATGATGACAACCACACAGCTGTTAGTGCAGAGGACGAATCGCCTGATTATGAGAATCTGCAGGTAAGACATACATAGTGGCCTAGTGTCAATGGCCACCTCATAAATCTTCATTGCCATAAGGTCATTGACCATGTAATGTCCTCAAGTGTGTGTGTGTGAGTATGCATGTTTGTTTTAAAAAAGGACAAGTATAATATGATTCCCTGATACCCTATATTATAAGGTATTGGTTGGCATAAGTTATTGGGTAAATACTGTGTATATTGTATAGATACAATATATTGTATGTCTGCTAAACCATGTGTACCGTTATCTTTCTCTGAATAAACAATAGATGATGATGATGATGATGATGATGATGATGTATCTGCTTCTACAGGCCACAGCTCAGGACTCAGTTTATCAGAACCTGCCCAGAAGTAAGATGGCACCCCCAAAGATGGAGCTACAGGATCTTGCCAAGAGGTCACCAACCATGATGGCTAAAATCTCTGAGCGCATCAACTAATCATTACTGAGTGTTACAGCCATTTATGGTTAATGAGCTTCTTGTTGGCATATAGCAGTGTACTACTGTAGGTGTAAATTTGCTATATCTGTGATAACACCAATTTAATCATCTTCTAAGCCCTGGTTGTCTGTATGTTCCTTTGCCACCATAGTTGTGTTTCTCTTTCGGTTTGAGAGGTTTGACATTCTGCTTTACGGAAGTGAACAGCCTCCCACCAGCTTAGACAGACCCTCAGGTAACCTACCTGCAACTGTAGATCGTGCTCTACAGCAGTTAAAGGAGAAATATGGTGAATCAATCTATAGCCCTCTTGCTTGAGGTCATGGGGCCCTGTCCATAGGAAAAAGAACAAGAAATTTGGATACAACATAGACTGAAAAGGGAATCGGCAGCGACGCAAACTGAATGGGGAACAGGGACTCACTTTCAGTTTCATTTTCTTATGGCCATTCAGTTAACATTAGCTGGCAGTTTACAATTCAGTCTTCGTTGTATAACGTCTATCATTGTATCTGTGGACAAACTGCCTATTATCACAAACTGTGCAATTATTTATGTATAATGTGATTTTCCCAAGGTTAAATAAAGAAAAAGTAAACAAAGAAAAATACATATGAGCCATGTCCTCTCATTGTGATTGTGAAGGTATCTGAGCAGATGTTGAGCGGGAGAGGATTTGGTCACAAAAATTAAGGACAGTGTTCTCACTCTCTAAGTTCTAACACACAACATCAACAACAAATACTCATAATATGTTCTGAGTCTGTTCTGCCTGTACATCAGCTGCAAATGGAGAAAATCTCCATCAGTGCCTTTCGAATGTGGCACATGTGGCGTGAGTTTCACATAGGCCTACCCGTCCCTTCTGTCTTCCATAACTGCACAAACACAGCAGAAAAGCCTCATCTGTTCTTAGTGTGAAATGATCTGGAAAGGTATACTGTACAGTGAGATGAACAAAATGTTCAATCATGGATCGAGTGGTGTTACATTTAAACTGTATAAAAGACATTATTGAGACATTACTTTGGCAGCACTTGTTGCATAGCCAGGTGAATGCCGCCTGGTGGCTCTGCTCGGTTCTCATTTCTCTCCCTCAACCAGTCAGGAAGAGCATAATGCATTTTCGTTTTCACCAGCACTGAGCTATGCGGACCGGGCAGATAACGCCTAAAAGGCACTACCTTAAACCTTACCCTAAAACTAATCCCCTCAACCCTCATTCTAATCCTAAATTGGGGGGAGTAGTGCCTTGAGGGCAGCACGGCCTAGAAAGCATGATTGAGGGCAAAAAATACCAAAGACCGAAAAGAATTGTTGATGGATCCATGTTTCAGACCCTTTGCATAAAGCGAAACAATGTGAAGATGAAATCAGGCTGTTGTAGGCTAATTTCAATTAAATGTTAGATGTCTTCCCTCTTTGCAAATTACATTTAGCCTTATGAAAGTGTTTGAATCGGTTCTAGAAAACCAGACCCTCTAGCAAGATGTTCTCTCCTGTGCCATCATCAGTCATATATCCCATCATGTTTAACAACAGTGCTTCAAAAACTAGAGTAGGTCTAGACAGCTACATTACTGGCTGATTATGTGTCAACACTATGGCCACAGACACCTCTGTGATCAGGATTGAAAGAGCCTAATAAAGATGTCCACAACAGCAATGTGAGGTAAATTTCAATTGAACTTAAATAATCATGTTATGCTCCCTTGAGCCAGTCTTGCCACCTGCTGGGCATTTGTATGTTTACATTTACATTTGCACCCTAATCACTATGACCTCACCTACTGCTGTTTAAAGGGTCACCAGGCAACGCTATGTGAATGAAAATGAAACTGAAAGTTTCGTGAAAAAGTCTAATAAGGAAAAAACCTGTGTGAGAAAGTGCATGTGTGGTGTGAAGGCCTCTGAGTCTCACAGTCCCTGTGCATGATGTGAGAACCATGCACTGTGTTACTGCAGCAGCTCAAGCAGGGCCAGACAAAACCTTTAATCTCAGCACCCACATAGCTGTGTGAGGAGTACAACCGCCCATAAACACTTACTGGCAGTCTGCTGGTTTGATCTAAGTCTTTCTTCCACCGGAAATGACATAAAGCCATAGTTGCCTGAGTTTCTATGAAAAGTACATGAAGTAACACACTGTTCTCTTTGATCATTGTGTTATGACATCCAGTGGTTTGGACATGGTCTTGTGGAACTGTTGTGTTCCAGTATAGTGGCCATCATTCTAACAAAGGCTTCTAGAAGGCTATGCCATAGGATATGAACAGATGCAACACACTCAACTTGAGCAGTAAGTATCCTCAGCATTTTTTAACCAGTAGGCCTACTATTTGGATCACCATTATTTTGAGGTGCACAGGTGATTGAACAAAACTAACCATTGCAGATGGGAGCATAGTTATGACTAGAAATATTTTAGTAACACTTTCAATGAACCCAGTATTCATAAAGCATTATAAGCAAATTACTGGCAAATTGATTTGGTAAATCAATGGTAAATATATTCGCCGCTAGTGGCGACAATATTGCAGCATATTTGCTGCATTTTTCTAAGGGTAATTTTATGTGTTTATTTCCCATTATTATGAGTTCTTGATTATTTGGGATGCAATCAGGCATAATACAGTCTTATACAGTCAAGGGAATATATAATAATTTATGAGCACAATATGTTACTTTTAAGAGTTTACTAAATGCATTATAGCCTTTTGTATCTTAGTCAAACAAAACTATTTCGAAATGGGGCCACATGAGGCGGAAAAGTTCATTAAGTTTGAATATCTGTATCTGTATCTATTTCAATCAGGCATTTAACAAGCCCTTTTTTCCAATGCAAACCATCAATTACAGGCACAGGAAAATACACAATCATGCCATTTCAGGCTTCATTTATAGAAATGCTATGTCTCTGTCTACAAGGTAAGACTTTTTGACTATTTCTTGATACAGCATCTAAGTTGAAATTATACATTGTCCTCTTTGTATAATATTGTGACTCTTCTTAGATACATCACATAAGGGACTGTTTGTCATTTATTCACGGGTCCACCGGAGGTGTTTTGGGAGCTTCAGTGAAATTACTAATAAATAGTGCTGTCAAACGATTAAAAAAAAATCTGATTAATCACAAAATTTTCCAATGATTAATAGTGATTAATCACTTTTAATCACAACTCATTTCCTACAGTAAGAATTTGGATGCTAGGGTATGTTGGATCCTTATTTTGCCCTGTAAAGGCCCTGATAATAAATAGTTGGCTCAAATGGGGCAATTCACACCTGTCCCTTGTCTCAAATGGGACGATTCACACCTGTCCCTACCCCCAAGGATTCCCCAAACATGTTGTTGGACAGTCAGGAGCTTGGCCATAATCTTTGTATAGTTTGACTTGATAGCAGAGCCATTTTGTATCTGAAATTGAACATAATACATACCATGAAAGTGGAACCATCCATAACGATTAATCTGAGTTAATTTTTTTAATCCAAGTAAAATTTTTTGGATTAATCACGTGATTAATCAGTTAATTTTGCCAGCACTACTAATAAACCAATTGCCAGCTGTGCATTTTTCTACAACCCTCCAAAACAACTGGGGGAAAAAGGCATGACACTCATATGTTTAGAGATGGCTGCTAAATTTGCAGTTGCTCCCTGGATATCGCAGTAAGCGTTTCCATAGCCTTATTTACTGTGTCAGACAGCTGCAATGCTAAATCAGCAATATTATAGGAAAGTTGGTCAAGTTTTTAATCAAACCCTAGGGCACTAAAAAGCAGGATGCTTCATCTCACTTCAGTATGCTAGCTTAATCACTGTATTTTGCGCTTGATATAGACACATTTGCCACATAAGCCTATACAATAATGCTGCACTCATTATTGGGCATCCAAAATCATTACACTTATACACTTATATTTGTCTTCATTAGAAGAGTTTTATTTCAGTTGAAAATGCCAGCAGCTTAACTTTCATGTCTAACATTTCTTGGTTTGTAGAGCCTACTGCATACTCAAGCCGAAAGCGCAAGTGAGAGTCCTCAAGTGTGAAAGCTGAGGAAGGCTTTATAAATAACCAGTGGAAACCAGTGACCACATTTAACTCACGTAGCTGCCGACAAGTGTTAAATTCTCCTGTTGTCTACAAAGATCTACATGAAGGTCTAAGGCACAGGAGGCAAAGATGAAAGTCATCTGAGAACGAGAGTTGGCGGCCGTAATGGCAGTCTGTTTATTCTTTGTTGTTTCTGGATGACAGGAACGTCGCTCCGAACTTTTCCCTGTACCTGAATTTGCAACTCAGTGCAAACAGAAAAACATTTAAATAGATGTTCTGGTACCATCTCAGCAGGATTTTTATTGGGTCAGACCCATCTGGAAAGAATAAAATGACACAACCCTGCCATATTTACCCCCAGTGAATACCAAACAGTCCCTAAAGTGGAAATGTTACATTGTCCTTCTTATAGAATATTTATGATGAATTATTATGTGTGTCTTGATTACACATTCTCATGGTAAAAAAAATGTTTTTGAATTTTTATAGCAGAGTGTACAAAGTAAAATATAAAAGAACCAGTATAATCCAATAATAAAAGAGAGCATTATGGAAGGTTTTCTTAAGTCTGCCTGATGTGTTCTAGCTTTTGAGTTTAAAATGCACATATAGCCACTCAAAATTTACTAATTAAAAAAAAATAATAATAATTAATGATTAAACTAATGATTTTTGTATTCTGCTTTCTCAGGTGTTCAAAGTTGGCATTCTTTGACACACTCTTCTTCACATGTATGTGGGCTTAAAGGATCATCAGTGGTCCTGCCCTGCAGATATGACTATTCTGGGATTGGTGGCTATGTTAGGGGAGAGTGGTACAGAGTGGGCAGAGGGACAATCAGTACACACAGTAACTCTAAATATCCTGACTGCAGCCTGACCATAAATTTACTCTCGGATGATCTCAATGGTGTTTATAAGTTTCAGTTCTACACAGCTTTTTACACAAGCTGGCTAACAAGCAATGGTGTTAGACTCTCAGTCACAGGTAATAGTCTAGCTCACTCAGGCATGGACTGGCCATAGGGCATACAGGGCAATCATTACTATAATGTTCTTGAAGGATATTGGTCTAGACCAATTTCATCTCTCATATTCATGCAATGTACAAGCTTGACATATATTATTGAATTAAGTCATGGTGGGCCGCCATGGCTAAAAATGCCCGGGCCTTTTTTCTGTTCCACAGTGGTCAATAGTTCATTCACTCTTAAAACATACTGTAATGTATGTATTTTACCTTTGTCCTTTTCTATACTTGCCCAGCATGAAACTATTATATCATATTATGAATTGAGATTGAACATCAAACTCTTTTTCATCAATATATCAATGGAAAAATGTATTGAGCAGAACATCAACAATGTATATCATTATTTACCAAATTCCTAGTAAATGTTTTGCATTTAAATGTGTTACTATATAACTATATGGACATCTTAGACCTGCAGGTGAGGGAGGATGTTGTTGAAGAGAATCAGATTAAATTGACCTGCAGCACCTCCTGCAGTTTGGGCTCTCAGTATGTCTGGTACAAGAATGGTCAACGACTACAAGACAAAACCACAGCCTCCATAATACTGGACTCAACCACTCTCTCCGAAGTAGCCCATTATTCCTGCACTCTCATAGGTTACAAAGCTAAAATCTCCCGTGCAGTGTGTGAGTATGAATGTCATTACTGCCGTACACATTACTTTAGTTGGTCAAATTTAGTCTTTGTGCTGTTCGACACATTGCATTATCAGTTAAATTGTTTCATGTGCTTGATTGTGCTTTTATTTGCTTTATCATTAGGTGCTCCCAAGAAACACTGCTGGATTGTGAAGTGCTTATCAGATAGTAAGGGAAAGCAGGGTAAGTTGAGTTGTTTTCACTAGCTCCTATTAATTGGTGGTCCCGTTTATTATTATTACCTCCGCCAAGGAGGTTGTGTTTTTGCCGGCATGTGTCCATGTGTGTGTCTATGTACAACATAACTCCAAAAGTACTGTAAGGATTTGGATGAATTTTTTTGAACAACATGTATATTGGGACAGGTAAGAACTGATACAATTTTGGTGGCTATCAAATTTAGATTGTGTCTGTGACCACATTGCCTTGGCAGAGGTCTGTGCTCTCTGAGCACTTTTGTTTGTTCATGCCTTTATTTAATCTCTAGCTCTTGAGGTGAAGGTTGTACCAGATATGGTGACAGAGGGACAAAGGGTGACTTTGACCTGCAACAGCATATGCAGTGGCTTCCCCGTCTTCATCTGGCACAAGGACAGGCATCTTGTGTCTAACAAACACACAACTAGTGCCAAGAAGCTGCATCTAAACCCTGTGAGCAGTGAGGATGCAGGCAGCTACTCCTGTGTTATTAAAGGATATGAAAGTCTCTTTGTGACCACAGTGTTTCTTAATGTCAGGTGTAAGTGATGTAATATATTTCTTTACAACTGTGATAATGATGATGTATTTGATTGTAATTTATATATTTTTTAATTTGTGTATGTTATTGAGGCATATTGACATATGATTTGCTTTACTTCTTTCACTGTTTATTATTTTATAAGATATACCAAAGAATGTTTCAGTGTCGATCAATGGCTCTGGTGAAATAGCAGAGGGCAGTTCAGTGACTCTGAGCTGCAGCAGTGATGCCAACCCACCAGTGCACAACTACACCTGGTACATGAAGAGTGGAGCTGAATCTCTTGTTAGGGGCACAGGGGAGAGCATCAGCTTCAATGTGACCTCTGATACCAGTGGACTTTACTACTGTGAGGCACACAATGAAGTGGGCTCTCAGAATTCTACTGGAGTCAAAATTGGGGAAACAGGTGAGTGCTGCTTTTCCATTGCATTGTCAGGAGTTTGCTTTTGTTTTAAATAGAGAATGGGCTCTCAGAACTCCACCAAATGTCAGAATTGTTGCAAAATGTGAGTGCTGACCGTGATGTTTAAAAGGGAAAAGATCTGCATTTGTTTTATAAAAAATAAATCTGTTTTCTAAGATGAAAAGGAAGATGCTGAAGTTGCCCTGGTGATAAATTCAGGAATCATCATAACTGTGGTTCTAGCCATCATACTTGTGCTTGCAATTGTGTCGATCAGGTAAGAGATCATTGATTGACATGACATCTACTAAGCCAAATATATACTTCACTGAGTGTTGAAATTGGCGCTACCAAATCTTTATTTAATCCAGTGTGTTTAAAGCCACCAGAAGACAGGCCAGGGTAAGAGACCGACATTGATAGTCTTTCAAACTTTATTTGAAAATATGGGGTGAAATTTAATATGAAATTTGGGGTGAACTAATTTCCGCACGTTGTGCAATAATCAAATCATCAATTGTGTCTCAGGAGGCCCGTTCTGATGTCCATGACATAGCTCTCAATCCCAGGAGTAAATCCTCTGAGTACAACACTCATGTGAGTGGCCAGATTGTTATTATCAGAAAGAAATTATTCTATAGAACACAAGAATATGTAAAAATGTTAAGCTATCAACAATAACTGGCATGTGTTTCAGAGTGCAAGGACTTTGAATGACATATACATGCCTCTCCAGAGAAGAGAAAAGGACTCGGTGTATTGGACTCTGCAGAAAAGAGAGTCACCTCACACAAAAATACAGGTTGAGGACCCCAGAATAAAATGACATCACAAACCCTGACTTTTCGTTTCTTTTACTATCTTTTATGTTGGGAAAATAAAGTTAAATTTAATAACTGGCTACCCTGGTTCAGTTTTATACATTGTAAATTAAAGTGTTTCGAGTAATATTTTTTTTTACTCTAAGTTTAGCATCAAGTCTTGCATTCACTGCTTTGAGAATAGCCTAGCAAGCTAAACCTGTACAGAGATTCTAGCGAGGCTCGGTTATCAAGTGGGCGGGCAAAGCAGCTGGCGGTCAACTCGCCACTGCATTCGTCAAGTATCTTTTGTCACAACGAACATAAACTTTTTATCTTCATACATTTCAAAATAATGTTAAAATGATTCATTGTGTCATAATATTGTTTGTAATCATTCATGATACCAACAAATTGCAATTTTGGGGCTCTACAGCAGTTCAGTACGTCCGTGTTAGCGTGCTAAATTTGGGGCTCTGCAACTTCTCAATTTAAAACGTTAGCTTGCTAGTGTTAGCTCACTAATAACTTGTAGAAATTATTGGCATGGCCTGATCTCATATTAAGTTCATCTGCTACAAGAAAGGAACAGTAACAACTTACACCATTAGGCTTGAAATGATGACAACCAGTTAAGGAAACTCTCAATTACTCCGAAAATGATAACGACAATTTATTGGTAGGCTACCATTCCACAAATTTCCACTCACTTTGCTTCAGCGTAACAAAGCCAGAGATCTAATTATTTTTCGTCACTTGTTGAAGGCTTCAAATGGCTAGACTCCCCCGAAAGCAAATTTAATTTGCTGCCTCTTGAGGGTCTAGATTTCTAGGCTACTTTGAGCATTTACATGACCAAGATTTTCATGATTGGACATCAACCTATGGACGTAATTCAGCTATTATGTGAGCTGACCTTCTCTAACCTTAATTTAGCACATATATCTGCCTTCATTAAGGAATTAGCCAGACTGAATCAACACGTAACCCTGCTGTTTTAAAGTTCTACTTTATTGATAGCCATCTCAATTTTGTGTCAAAGTGAAACCTAACCGATTTGTTTTCTTTTTGACATGCCCTGTTACCGTTACCTGCCATTTTGCTATCTCGGTCTGCATTGCACGAAATTCAGTTATTGTGGTGGCTATCAATGACGTTTAGGACTGTAAAACAGCAGGGCTGAATGTTGTCCCAGGCTAGTTGCAATGTGAAGTAAATTTCAATTCAAAGTGAATACTCATGTTCTGCTCCCCTGAGCCAGTCCTGTCACCTGCTAGGCACTTTGATACTTACATGATATGAACATGTATACATTAATTATGTCTTCACCCACAGCGGTTTAAAGGGACACCAGACAACGTTTTTATGGTTAATTTGCCAGCCTCAAAGTCACTGTGATGATTAAAGGGCTCAGGGTCGTCACAACTGATTAACTGGTTTGTCATTTTAGTAGTTTTGTTGGTGTTGCTTTTCAATAAATTATGACACCAGGCTGGATTTAGACAACTGTAAGTTAAGATGCTTCAAGATTATAACAATATGGTTCATGTAGGCCTAGGTGTTTATGGGAGGTGAAGGGCCCCCCCTGTGCTGATTGCTTTGGGCCCCCTAAGTAACTTGAAATGGCCCTGAAAGATCGGAATAATGGCTCTCTCGTCCGCCTCTAGCGTGGATTTCAGGATTACACGTGCAGGATCTGGTTTCGGGTAGATGAAAATGAAAGTGAATAACTAAAATTGCATTTATTACCGGTTTAACAGTCAACATGTCTCTCAAAATTCAACCCTAACGTCCCCGTTGTGAGAGGTGGTAACAGGTTAAGCTGGCCAATAGGGCAATGGCAAAGCTCATGGGCCAATGTGGGTGTAGTGGATTAAACAATGATAACAGAAACATTGATGAAGAAAAAGAAACCTCACTACCTAGGAGATGAAGACTCTTCAAGCATACAAGCTGTAGAGAAAATGAAGTTGCATGCTGAAAACCATCTGGAGAGGGTGCGGCGGAATCTGCTATCCCCTAGGAAACCGACCCGCATCGCAACCTGGAACATCAGGACCATGTTCACAGCAGGGAAATCAACAGTCATTGCTGAAGAGATGAGAAGATAGAAGGTTTCCATTCTTGGCCTGTGCAAAACTACAGTAGATGGACCCAGACAGGTGAAGCCAGTGGTGAGTCCATACTCTACTCTGGGCATGCAGAGTAAGTAGCACCACACACAGAAGGAGTGGCACTCATGCTCTCCAAAGAAACGCATATAGGGCCCTCATCTGCTAAGAGCCCATCAGCTCAAGAATTATCACGGCAAGATTCCAAACCACTCATAAAATAATTAACCTTCAAATCATACAGTGCTATGCACCTACCAACAATACCGATGAGGAAATAAAGGACAATTTCTACAACCAACTACAACACTTACTCCAGTCCAGGAAGGAAAAAGACCTAACCTTACTCATGGGCGACATGAATGCCAAGGTGGGAAACAACAACAATGGATATGAGCTGGCCATGGGAAGACATGGACTTGGCACCATGAATGAAAATGGTGAAAGATTTGCAGACACCTGTGCTGACAACAACCTGGTCATAGGAGGCACCGTATTCCCCCACAAACCCATTCATAAAGCCACCATCTCCCGACCACACCACTGAAAACCAAATTGACCACATATGTATCAACCGGAAGTTCAGACGCTCTCTCCTGGATGTAAGAGTAAAGAGGGGGGCAGATGCAGGGTCAGACCACCGACTACTTCTGGTCAAAAAGGACACACTCAACAAATGCAAGAGGCAAGCAAGAAAGGCTGCAGCCCAAAAAGACTATGATGAAGCAAACAAGGAAGTGAGGAGAAGTGCTAAGGAAGCAGCAGCACAAAACAACCTCAAGGAACTCTACATTACCATCAGGAAACTAGCTAAAGGATAAAGAGGGACGACTCGTCATCACCAAGGAGGAACAACACCAAATATGGACAGAGCATTTCAGCGAGCTGTTGAATAGACCACCGCCCAACCAAGCCATAAAGTAAGCAGTGAAGGTTCTGAGAAAAGTGAAAGGAATGAAGAGAGTAGTCAGGGCGTTTAGATTAATCTGTGGCTACATAACAGTCCAGGCTGGACTGGTCGAAGACTGCACCCATATTTGTTGACAAATTTCCAGACACTTTATGTATTTTTTTTTACTTTTTTTATGGGGGGCCCGTGGCCACTGCTTGTGCCTAGGGCCCGGAATTTGGTGCTACGCCCCTGCCCAAGAACAACTGGAGAAGGACCACAGAGCTAGATGTTAAGGAGAGGGGACTGTTGTGGAAACAGTTGGAGAAAATTGCACAAGACAGACAAGGGTGAAAACTCTTCATTAAATGCCTATGTTTCAAAAGGAATGTGAAGACCTAAGTGAGTAAGTAAGTAACAGTCAACATAACGCATTAAAAAAATGATCATCACTGGTACCTAAACTTAAATATTCACATCAATTGGTGAGAATAGTTGCTAATTTAAATATTCACATCATTGGTGAGAATAGTTGCTATTTTCATTTTTAAAAATGGCGACAGTAGGTCAAGGCCTCTGAGTCTCACACTCCATATGCATGATGTGAGAACCATGCACTTTGCTACTGCAGCAGCTCAAGCAGGACCAGACACAATTTTTAACCTCAGCACCCACATAGCCATCTGAGAAGTATAACCACACACAAACACTCACTGGCAGTCTGCTGGTTTGACCAACCAAGTCTTTCTTCCACAGGAAATTACCATATTACCGTAGGTTGTTGTCTGAGCTTCTCTGAAAGGTACCTGAAATAATAATGCAGTGGCAATGGTTTGGCAATGGTCTTAACAACTTCAACCTTTTTCATGTTCCAGTGGCCATCAGTCTTGCGAGTTCTTTTTGAAGGCTATGCCATTGGATATGAACAGATGTAATACAGTCAATTTGAGCAGTAAGTATCATTAGTGTTTTTTTTACTGGTGCCATTTTAATCACCATTATTTCAAGGTAGATGATTGAACAAAACTAGCCATTGCAGATGATTAGAGATTTTGGTAACAATTTCTAATATGAAATCATTCACAAAGCATAAAGGGTTATAATGTACACAGTATTCACAAAGCCTTATGACAATGACATTCATAAGTATACATTCTCATGACTGTAAACTCATAAAGATTTGTTATCATTATAAATCTTTTACCTGTTCGGGAAAGGTAGCTCTTTACTTAGTGTAGGCCTATATAATGGTGCCTTATTGATTTTCATTAGTAATTATGTGTTTATTTCACATTAGTATGTAATGAGTTCTTGATTATTTATAATGCAATCAGGCATATAAAATGACAAGTTTTATAATATTTGTGACACATCAAGTTGTGAAGACTGCATAAGGCCTAAATGTACACTGTTATGAACACTGATGCTACATATAAGACTTCCTTGAATGCATTATAGCCCTTTATGAATGTCTTTATACGGCTACCTATGAAAAATAGGTTCATAAAGTATTTTCTTTTGGGTACTCTTTGCGTATCCTGTGGTCAATCAAAACAAAGTGTAAATGGAGCCACATGAACATTGAGTTTGACGATCAGTATGTATTTCAGCCTGGCATTGAAAGAAAACTTTTTTTCCTCCAGCAATACAGACACAGAGAAGTAGCCTACACATCATGTTATTTCAAGCTTCAGTTATATTTTTAGAAGTGCTTTTTTTCTGTCTACTAGGTGAGACTTTTTTTCTTCCTTGATACAGCATATACGTGAAAATTTTACATTGCATTTTCCCTCTTTAAAGATTCTTTGAATTATTGCATATTTCATTTTATAACACACTGTCATAGGGAAAAATGTATTAGTTTCTGAATTTGTATAGCAGTGTCACAGTATAAATTAAAAATCTTATAATTCAATAATAACAAAAGTATAACAAATCCATCAATCCATCAATAATAAATCCATACAGTAATTCAGTGCACTTTGACAAAGGAGAAAAACAAGCTCATTTATATTTAAAAAATCATGCATAACATCAAAATATTACAGGAAAATTCTCATTATTCCCAGACAGCCACTCAGACAGCATTATGGAAGTTTCTCTAAAGTCTACCCTGATGTGTGCTACTGTAGCTTTTGTGTTTTAAATGCACATACAGTATATCCACTCAAAATGTTCTAATGTTAACAACTTTGGTATTCTGCTTTTTCAGGTGTTCAAAGTTGGCATTCTTTCACCCACTCCTCTACACATGTCTGTGGGCTTAAAGGATCATCAGTGGTCCTGCCCTGCAGATATGACTATTCTGGGATTGGTAACTACATTAGTGGAGAGTGGTACAGAGTGGGCAGAGGCACAATCAGTACACACAGCAACTCTAAATATCCTGACTGCAGCCTGACCATAGATGTACTCTCGGATGATCTCAATGGTGTTTATAAGTTTCAGTTCTACACAGCTTTTTACTCAGGCTGGCTAACAAGCGATGGTGTTAGACTCTCAGTCACAGGTAATAGTCTAGTTTACTGTGTTTGAAAACAGCTCTAAGTGGGGTTTCTTTTAAAGTATCTATTTACAGTAGGTTTGATAGTGTTGACAGTTCCAGCGTTATGGGCGTGATATTTGCATGCATTATTGATGAACAAAATGCCACATAAACTCTGCAAGCCTAGCAGTATGTCACAATTTTGTTCATTTTCTAATGCAAACGGCTGGTTGTGCAAACTCTATGGCTGAATACAGGACAGCACAAAAAAATCATACCATGATTTGCATGAATATGATCCCTTCACTTTATGTTATGGAAGTGACAAGAAATGGACAGGCTTTTTGGGAGATTACAGCCTTCCTATAGCCTGGACTAATTTCATTTCACTCTGCAAAGCAGCATGGTGACCATGGCCGTTTTTTCTCGCTTGCTTTCGGTATCCAATCACAGAACAAAAAGGGACTAGTACGGCCCTCGATTGCATTTTACATCACGTGGTGGCTCTGGTATTGGCTCTTAGCTATGTACAGACGCTATGATAGACATTCGTAGGGCTCAATAAATGACTCAGGACAATCGTAAACGATGCTTCCGCTACAAGAGATGCAATAGGTAGGTCTCCAGACTAAATATCGTGATTTTTAGTTTGGCATTCGCCAGGCTAGCTTTCCTATGAAGTCTGTGAAGTTTACAGAGAAACATTAAAGCTGTATTCGGCAACTTTTTTAAAGTCAAATTTTGTGGAATTGTCACATTATTCTGGAAGGCTACATGAAAAAGGCTGTTTCTCTAGCTCCATCAATCCTGTAGGCCTAATCGTCATTGCAATAGTCTTAACTTTTTATAGTGAAAATCCAGCGCTCCCTGTAGCTTGCTTTCCACCAATCAGGTTCGGAGGGAGTTATAACTGCCTGTTGATGACAGCTGTGAGCAAGCCACTGACAACGTGCTGCAGCGAGGTACGGATTTTAGAGGCCATAGAGGAGCGTAGTAGAGACAGGGGTAGGGACCAACGAATTGTATGATTTAGAATTTTTTCTCGGAAAAAGTCTCGGAATTACGCGCTATTATATACAGCTTTAATAATATCCCATTCAAACAGAACACCTGAGTGAACACAGAAATGTAAATGTAAAATAATTGGTTTTGGATTATAGGGTTATTTTGGGAAAACCAACGTTATGGATGTGACATGTTTGACATATCTGAAATAGCCTTTCAACATTTAAATAAACAACAGGGCTATTGATTTCACACTTCTCCTATACGTCATAGATGTAGCAATGGCTTTTTCTAAAAACACATAGGAAAATGTATTGTTCACAATGGTCTATGGGATTGTTCTTTCACTCATAAAACATACTGTAATGTACAATGTCTTCTATATTCGTCCTCATCTACAGTATAATTGCCCAATATGAAATGTTTACTTAGTCATAAACTAAGCATCTCCACCAATCTCCATCTTTCACCTATATAAGCTATCAATGGAAAAATGTATAATGTATAGAGCAGAGCATCAACAACATGTATCATTACTGACCATATTTTTTGTAAGTGTGTTGCATTTAAACAGTTATAAGGACATCTTAGACCTGCAGGTGAGAGAGGATGTTGTTGAAGATAATCAAACTAAAGTGACCTGCAGCACCTCCTGCAGTTTGGGCTCTCAGTATGTCTGGTACAAGAATGGTCAACGACTACAAGACAAAACCACAGCCTCCATAATACTGGACTCAACCAGACTCTCCGAAGTAGCCCATTATTCCTGCACTCTCATAGGTTATGAAGCTAAAATCTCCCATGCAGTGTGTGAGTATGAATGTCATTACTACTGGTAGGCCTAGATATTGCTTTAGTAGGTCAAATGTCTTTGTACTGTTTGACACACTGCATAATGTATGGAAGCCCATTTCCGCCAGAAAAAAATGAGATAAGAAGTCCAAATTATGAGATAGAAAGTCAAAATTTGCAGGTGAAAAGTCAAAATTTGAAGGTGAAAAGTCAAAACTATAAGATAAAATGTCAAAATTTTGAGATTTGAAGAGCCTAAATTTTGAGAAAGTGAAGTCAAAATTATGAGATCTCAATTTTTCAAACAGACAATATTTTGAGATGAAAAGTCAAAATTATGAGATGTGCAGGCCAGGCCTGGTGTCATTTAGCAGCTACTGCCCAGGACTACCCTTATCAGTTGAGTTTTGTTGCCATGGCAGCAAGTTAGAGCAGCTTTCTTCTTATATCAAAATTTTGACTTTTTATCTCATAGTTTTGACTTTTTATCTCAAAATGTTAACTCTTTATCTCAGCATTTTCACACTTCATCTCAAAAATTTGACTTTCTACCTCAAAATGTTTACTTTTTATCTGGAAATTTCGACTTTTTATCTTCACATTTTGACTTTCTATCTCATATTTGTGACTTTTTATCTCAAATGTTTATTTTTTCTGACCAATGTTTTTTTTTACTGGTGGAAATGGGCTTCCATAATAATCAGATTAATTGTTTTTTTATGTTATTATTGCTTGATCAGGTGCTCCTAAAAAACACTGTTGGGTTGTGAAGTGCTTATCAGATAGTAAGGGAAAGCATGGTAAGTTGAGTCATATTTTACTAGCTCTCCAACCAGTTGATGGACCTGTTCAATTGATCATGCCTTTATTGATTCTACAGCTCTTGAGGTGAAGGTCATACCAGATATGGTGACAGAGGGACAAAGGGCGACGTTGACCTGCAACAGCATATGCAGTGGCTTCCCCGCCTTCACCTGGCTTAAGGACAGGCATCTTGTGTCTAGCAAACACACAACTAGGGAAAACACACTTCATCTTAACCTAGTGCGCAGTGAAGATGCAGGCAGCTACTCCTGTGCTATTAAAGGATATGAACATCTCTTTTTGACCACAGTGTTTCTTAATGTCAGGTGTAAGTGATATTTCTTTATTATTCACATAAATGTGATATTGACAATGAATTTCTTTGTGTAATTTGTATTTTTTAATTAGCGTATATACAATTATTGTGGTTGTGACAAATGCTTTGCTTTACTTCTTTCACTGTTATTTTATAAGATATACCAAAGAATGTTTCAGTGTCGATCAATGGCTCTGGTGAAATAGAAGAGGGCAGTTCAGTGACTCTGAGCTGCAGCAGTGATGCCAACCCACCAGTGCACACCTACACCTGGTACATGAAGAGTGGAGCTGAATCTCTTGTTAGGGGCACAGGGGAGAGCATCAGCTTCAATGTGACCTCTGATACCAGTGGACTTTACTACTGTGAGGCACAGAATGAAGTGGGCTCTCAGAATTCTACTGGAGTCAAAATTGGGGAAACAGGTGAGTGCTGCTTTTCCATTGCATTGTCATGAGTTTGCTTCTGTTATAACTTCAGAACATGGGCTCTCCAATCTCACCAATGTTAGAATTGTTGCAAAATGTGCTGACCTTGATGTTTAAAAGGTAAAAGATCTGCCTTTGTTTTATATATAAATAAGAAATCTGTTTTCTTTATCTAAGATGAAATGGAAGATGCTGAAGTTGCCATGGTGATATATTCAGGAATGATCATAACTGTGGTTCTAGCCATCATACTTGTGCTTGCAATTGTGTCGATCAGGTAATTAAGAGAGATCATTAATTGACATGACATTTAAGATGCCAAATATATACTGTAATGTAAGTGTTGAAATTGCCGCTACCAAATCTTTTTTTTTTAATCCAGTGTGTGCAAAGTCACTACAAGACCGGCCAGGGTAAGAGAAAGACATTGATAGTCTTTCAATTTCAATATTTATGAAATTTTGGGTGAACTACTTTCCACACGCAATAATCAAATCATCAAATCTGTCACAGGAGGCCCGTTCTGATGTCCATGACATAGCTCTCAATCCCAGGAGTAAATCCTCTGAGTACAACACTCATGTGAGTGGCCAGATTGTTATTATCAGAAAGAAATTATTCTATAGAACACAAGAAAATGTAAAAATGTTAAGTTATCAACAATAACTTGCATGTGTTTCAGAGTGCAAGGACTTTGAGTGACACATACATGCCTCTCCAGAGAAGAGAACAGGACTCAGTGTACTGGACTCTGCAGAGGAAAGAGTCATCTCACACAAAAATGCAGTTCAACAACTCCAGAATAAAACGGCATCACAAACCCTGAGACTTTTACATTTCTTTTGCTGTCTTTTATGTAGGGGAAAGTACCTCCTACACCTGCAATAATTTATAATCAACTTTATAATCATCTTAGGACATTTGATCTTCTATTAGTAAATGTATTTTAGATTTTTTGTCTGTACTGTCCGAATTAAGGACTTTGTTGGATCTTCAGAGTATCATCTAATTATGAGAATAAAGTTAATTAAAATAAAAGCCTACCGTGGTGCTGTTTTATACATTGTAAATTAATATTTTGAGTAATATTTTATACTGTTAAGTTTAGCATCAAGTCTTGAATTCACTGCTTTGAGCATTTATATGTCCAAGATTTCCATGATTGCACATCAACCTATGGACATTATGCAGACCATGTTTGTAATGTTATAAGCTATGTGAGCCGACCTTCTCAAACCTTAATTTAGCAAATATATCTGCCTTCATTATGCCATGTTAAACGAATTAGCCGGAGTGAATCAATACCTAGCCCTGCTGTTTTACAGCGCTAAGCTTTATTGATAGCCATCTCAATGACTGAATTTTGTGTCAAAGTGAAACCTTATCGATTTGGTTTTGATTTGACATGCCCTATTACCCTGACATGCCCGGTTACCATCAGCTGCCATTTTGCTATCTCGCATGCCTGTCCTTTGCTGTCTGCATTCACTCCGGATTATTGATTTAACATCTAGAAAAATGATTATTTTGCTTGAGGAAGAAGGAATAAGACCTCTCCATTTATTTTGAATAGTCCTGCAAGAAAGAAAAACAAATATTCAACTCTTTGGATCATGCTTTCTGCATGTTTTCTACTGTAGCCATCCAGGACACTAACTTTTGGAATCCAGCATACAGAACATCAATCTCCTCCACACCAGGGTCTCTGCCATGGACCGATCCCACTCAAGCAGTAAGAAAGGCACATGGGGAAGGTACTGTAGGCCTACCTCTCCTGTGCCTCTCAAACTGATATGCCTGCAGCCATCTCCATCGTCAACCCTCATGAGATCCAGCTACATGATTCACTGGTCGTGGACGATGGCCCAGCTTGCTCATCACTAGAATTCTAGTTTATTCTGGAGGTGCGGGCAGTGATGATGAGGTGCCCTCTGCCTGACGGCAGAAGTGAGAAGAGTGAGTGGGTGGATGTGTAGTGTACTTGACAATACATGTGGCTTTGCGTAGACAGTGAGTATTGTAGATGCCAAAGAGATGAGCATTTCAACTGTCCTCACTATCTGCTGCAGGGCCTTTTAATCTACGGTAGTGTATACTACGCTCTGATTGCACTTAGAATGCTCTCTATGGTCAGCTATAGAAGGCTGTGGATGGGGGAGGAGAGGTGGGCTCTCTGCAGCCTCTACAGGAAGTAGAGACATTGCTGGGCTTTCTTGGTGATATTTGTGGCGTTCTCAGTCCATGTTAGGTTGTCAGTGATGTGGACACTCAGAAACTATGTGAACTGAACAATCAACTGGAAAGTCATGCATGGACAGTGGAGTGTGCTTGCTTGGAACTCGTCTGAACGTCAACGATCAGTTCCTTTATTTTGTCCAATGATTTGTTTCTTTGTTTGGTGTGAACCCCACAGAGTCTCACAGCCCATGTGTGACATTTCAGACCCCCTGCACAGACACCACAGACAGACGTGACAAAGCACTCAACCTCAGCATCCGCTGTGCTATGTGAAGAGAAATGGCCCACAGAAGACTCTCTGTTGTCCCCTGGTTTGACCAACTAGCTGAGTTTTTCTTCCACAGGAAATGACTTGAGGCATGATGAGGGTGGCTGCCTGAGCTGCTCTGAAAATAATCTCTTTTGTTATGACTTAACCACAACACTGAGCTACCAAGTACATCAACAACTCCTTCAACCCTTTTCTAAGGGGAACCATTATAGTTCTGGCCATCATTCTAACAATGTACTGAGGCCTACGCCCTTGGATATGAACTATACAGTATACTGTCACCTTCGGCTGTAAGTACTCAATCCTCAAATTTCTTAAAGAAAACTGAAACCAGCATTGTTTAACTGCTACCATTTTAATCACCAATTATTTTTCAAGGGACACAGATGATTGATCCCAACTACCATTACAAAATCATCATGGCACTTCTAGCCGTAACAATCTCATGCGTAGAGATATTTCTTCTGTGTCTGTCTGGTAAGATCAAACTGCTTTAACAAGAAAATCTTTATTCCTATTTCACGAATAGTATAGGCTATAGGCCTAAATACCAGTCACCTATAATAATGTATAGCACCCATAAATGCAATATGTTCAGTCTTTGAGTGATGACTGACAAAAACAGTGTGTCGAAACGTTAGTCTCTTGTTTGCATGTTGGCTTTTGTGAAGCTTTTTCAAACTCCCCAATATGTTTCATGGAAATTAGTTGTGAAAT
This sequence comes from Sardinella longiceps, assembly GCA_027497455.2. Classification (NCBI taxonomy): domain Eukaryota; kingdom Metazoa; phylum Chordata; class Actinopteri; order Clupeiformes; family Clupeidae; genus Sardinella; species Sardinella longiceps. The sequence continues at coordinate 1,881,774 of JAODXP020000033.1, read as the reverse complement.
TACAGTACATATTTCTTTTCTACCTTTGCAAATTAGTTTATTTATTTTGATATAATGATGATTCTATGAGTTTGATTAAATAAATGTGTTGTGTGATGAGTTTGTTGTGATGCTGTTTCAGGTGTGCAATGTGGTTTCTATGTGAGCTATGGCCGCTCAAATATCTGTGGTCTTAAAGGCACTTCAGTGGTTCTGCCCTGCAGACATGAATATCACGGGATTGGTTTCTATCTGGGAGGAGAGTGGTGTGAAGAACACAGAAAAAGGGTCAGAAAATATACAATTTACCATACAGACTGCAGCCTTCATATCGGTAAACTTTCACATGATCAGTCTGCCATTTATCAGTTCCGTTTTCGTACAACCCTGCACAAGAACTGGATGAGTCATGCACCTGGGGTCACTTTATCTGTCACAGGTAATTATATTCATATAACAGCTTATTAAATTCAATTACTTTTCAAAAACAAAGTTTTCGAAAGACTCTATAATGATGATTCTATCTTCTCCTCAGATCTGTGGATAAAAGAGGAGACCGTTGTGGGGAATCAGAATCAGACTAAATTGACCTGCAGCACCTCCTGCAGTTTGGGCTCTCAGTATGTCTGGTACAAGAATGGACAACAACTTCAAGACAAAACCACAGCCTCCATAATACTGGACTCAACCAGACCTTCTGCGTTGGCCAGTTTCTCCTGTGCTGTGAAAGGTTATGAGGCTCATCCCTCCCCAGCTGTGTGTGAGTAGAGATGATACTCTAACTTTTAAAATAAAATATATTTCAAAGCCATTGAAAGACATTCAACAAGCCTTTGCATTGTCAAACTAGCAATTTAGTGTACAAGGAAGATTCAACCATTTCCACTATTCAACTACTGAAACAGTTCTGATGCAACTATCAACTATTCAACAGCATCAACACTGCTGTCAAAGCCTATTGACTTTTTTGACTACCTTACTATATGACCACTAGATGTCGCCATTTTGTATTTGCCTTTTTTTTCATTGGCTAATTGCCTGATTCCTAATCCCTGTTTAGTTAATCATTGAAGGTTAAGTGCTGATGGGTTGGCATATATAATACAGCCTGTTTTCACCTTTGTCTTTGCTGAGTTCTCCAGTGAGCTGTATGTTTGCCTGTGTCTGAACTTAGCCTACTCGTGTTATTTTTGGAACCTTGTTTCTTGTCTTGGGGATTTTTTTTTACTGTGAACTTTGCCTTGTTTGGATGCCTTGCCTGTAACCTTGGACTAAGTTTTGTTTGGCTTTTTGTTCCTGAACTTGGAAGCATTTTTCTGTTACAAACACTTCAGTAAAGCCTGTCCTTATTTTTGAATCCTTGCGTCTCTGCATCTCTGTCTTGCATTTGTGCCTGGTGTGGCTCAGTGGGTTAGTCACCAGTTTTTAACTCCGGCGTCTTGGGTTCAAGAATTGGTAGAGACTAAAACTTGACACACCGCTGTTAGCTCCCCTGTGTCATTCTTCAAATTATTTATTCCATGACTTTTCCACAGTCATGTGATGTTAAAGAGGACAGGGAATTGCAACGTGTTGAATTCGTTACAAAACATCTCTTGAGCCTGATGAATTCAGTCAATGTAAATATAGCTTTCATTTTCACCTCAACTTTTTATCTTCCATCTGGAAATATGCAATCACTAAAGATGTTGGTCAATCAGAATGCAGTAAATATATAAACCAGCTAAAAATGAAAGCGGTGATGCAAAATCTGCCTATTAGTCAGGGAGCCAAGGTCTAAAAAGCTCAAGAAAATAGGTTGAACCCGACACCGTCTGTTATACTTTTCATTTTTGTTTTTTTGGTTACCTTTAACCCCAAGAACAAATAATTGGAGGGTCTGCTCTGCCGGAAATATCGCGAAAAAAAGTTGTCCCCATTTTAGTGTATGCACCCTTCAATATTTAGCAGAAAAATGTGAAAAACTTTTTTTTCCTTAAATCCTCAGTGGCTGTCAAAAAAATACAATCCAGATGCACAATGAATGTGCTGACAACATTAATTGGAAAAAAAAATAAAATAAAATACTTAAATACATAAATACTTAATAATTATGTATGATTTCCCCTCCATTTAGTGCTAAAAGTAGGCATTTTCTCAATATTTCTTTACTTTACTTCATTGTCAATCAACTATTCCCAACTAACTTCCCAACCAACTATTATAAAATCCAACCAGAATCAGTGTAAATGGGATGATTACTAGTTGGGCTATCAACGAATTGGCAATCAACAAGCTCAACAAGCCATGTTTCCACATACTGGAAACTTAACATAGTCATAGAAGATAATGCACACTGGCAAAAGATTAAACTTCGTATATTTCTACAAAACTCACCTAGTATGAATAACAAAAGTTAATAAATTTAGTTTCTAGGTGCCCTGGAAGTTATGCCACTTTGAACATAATGAAGACTTGATTATCAGCACGTCTTCTTTGTTTATTTTTTCATTTATTTATTTATTTTTTATAATTTTATTTGTTGGTTTACAAAATTTTAGTATTCCTAGTCACATTTCCGACATGAAACAGAAAAAAAAACAATATGTAAAGGACTTTTATCAGATGGTGATATGATAATGATTATAGGATTTTATATAAAACTGTATCCTTAATAGGAATATTAGGGGTGCACAATGACTTTTCCTTCAACCAAATTTTGTATAGTAGTCTGTGCTTGTCCTGTTTAGTGGATGCTTCAAACCGCACTGTGATGAATATGCAGCAGTGTAGAAGACAGCAGTGTAGATGATGATGAAGATGGCCAATACCTCTTGTGGTGAGCCATATTTCCACAGTTCGTAGGAAGTATTACCTGGGCCTTTTGAGGATACTGTTGAAGAATTTGGATCTCCCATTTTAGATTCTGGGAGATGATGGATCCCTAAAAATTGAGAGTCTACATGTAAATATTGGTCAATAGCAAGGAGACGTCTTGTGCCCGCCTGACATGTGTCCACGCCCTATAGTTTGAGAGCAGAGCTATAGAGTGCTGAGTTCTAGGTTGTTCGAGGAGTTCTCCTGCCAGTCAGGAAGATGGAGAGCCACTGACAGATGGCAGGAAATGAACTCAGAGACTTTGGTGGTAAGAATTTATGATAATCCAAAAAAGGTATGATAGTCCACAAACAGCACTGTAGCACAGGCCCCAGGCTGTTCAAGGTGTTGCAGAATGAAATGCAGCCATGTTCACTGCATCATCCACTTCCACTTCCCTATAGACAGACTGCAGGGGGTCCAACTAATGACATACAGTATGGTGATGTTTTTGAGATGAGGCAGTACTATTGACTAATTGACATTCAAAGGACTTCATAGTGAATGAAGTCAAGGCCACAGGTCCGTAATCATTCAATGACGTGATGGAGGGTTTCTTGGGAACTGGGACGATGAGCTGGTTAGTACTACACCATCTAACAAAGTCTTCCACAAGGCTCTTGTATCCCTCTTTCCTGGCCATCTTTGAGACACCCAACAATTGCAGTGTTGTCAGAGAATCTCATATGGTATGATTCAGAGTTGTACTTGAGGTTTGTGGTGTTCAAAGTGAAACAGTGCAGGAGAGAGTGCAGTTCCACGTGGATTCCCTGTGCTGCCAACCATTTTAAATATCCAGTAGGCTATGTCATTCGGACATTTCAGAGTAGCCTAAAATGATATTGAGGCTTTAAGCCTGTTCATTACAAACTAGAATTGAACTCATCACTGATACCATAATTTTGGTTGAATTTTTATAAACCTTTTTATACAGTAACCTCTATGAGTATATAATATGGTGAAAAGTATGACATATGGACTGCCAGCAATGAAGTTAATATGAAAATATTTGGAAAAAGTGAGAAAATCGGCCAATTTTTGTACAAAACTGATGAGAAATCATCTTTTCAGTTGATGTTGCCAGTACATGTGTTCTGTGCATCTGCAATGTATTTCTGGACAGAGACTGAGGATTAGAAGAGGGAAAAAAATCATTTTTCACATTTTTCTGATGAATAATACACTGTATACACTAAAATGGGCACAAATTTTTTTCGCGATATTTCCGGCCGAGCAGACCCTCCAATTACTGGTTCTTAGGGTCAAAATTAACAGAAAAAACACAAATAAAAAGTATAACAGACGGTGTCCGGTTCAACCCATTTTTGAGACCTTGGCTCCCTGACTATATGCTAGGCAAGGCATTGTCCTGAAACAAACCAATTTACCAATTTTACAAAAGCAAGAAGCCATTAGGTTACTGCAGAATATCACACTGACAAGTTCCTCTGATTTGTTGTGTCTTTCAATATTTTAGGGGCTCCAGAAAAATATTGTTGGGGTGTGACCTATACCAGCATCTGTGCTTTATTGGGATCATTAGTGGACATTCCCTGCAGTTATACATATCCTATAGAACACAAAATCAAAACAACACTCTGGTTTAACAATCAGAAATCTAACAATCACCCTGAAGACCTATATCTGGATGAAAGCTATGAGAATGATGTTGAGTATCTTGGAAACAAAGAGAACAACTGCTCCGTGAGGCTGAGAAACATCAGAGACAGTCACTCTGGAGAATATTTCTTCAGGTTCACTACAGAACTGGGAGAGGGCTTCTCAGGATTACCTGGAGTCACCATCACTGTCACAAGTAATTACAGAAATTAACACCCGTTTTCATTTTGTGGCTTATAACCCCTATGATGAATGATGATGATTCTTCTTCTTCATTCTCTATAGCTCTGCAGGTGGCCCCACCCCCTAACATACTGATAGAGGGAGAGAGTGTGACCCTCAGCTGTGATAGCACTTGTAGTCTGAGTAACGTCCCCATCTTATGGTTTACCAATGGGGTCTATAAACACACAACCAGAGACAACAAGCTGCATCTAAACCCAGTCAGCAGTGAAGATACTGGAAATTACTCCTGTGCTGTTGGAGGATATGAGAATCTCGCCTCAATGTCTGTGTTTCTCGATGTCAGAAGTAAGTACAAGTACAGGGTTGTTAATGCGAAAAGTATGCGAGTGAGTTATCACTGTTCTGTAGTTTAGAATTGATGCAGCAGCAGTAATATGACATTGCCACAGGTTGGCTCCAGATGCAGCAGGTTGCAGTACGGTAGCAGCTGCGACCAAATAGCTGCTTTGCAACCAAAACAGGATATAAAGTGGCAGTTACTAAACATCACCATTTGTTACGTCCGACAAGATGGTTATTTTTTCGCCGGCGTGTGTCTGTGTGTGTGTCTGTCTGTCTGTGTACAACAAAACTCGAAAAGTACTGCACAGATTTGGATGAAATTTTCGGACGTGTGTATTGGGATAAGTAAGAACTGATTCGATTTTGGTGGCGATCGGTGATCCACACCCATCTGTGACCACATTGCCTTGGTGGAGGTCTGTGCTCTCTGAGCGCTTTTCTAGTTAGTTGAAAGCTTTGGGTGACATGTCTGTAAAGTCCAGCAAACTGCAGATAGAGTAGAGGTGAGATTCTTACATCATTCGTATACGGTATAAGCCCTATAACTTCAGAATATATCTGTTAGTTTTGCAGGTATTTATTTCTTCCGAAACAGTGGAAGAAGAAGACAGATTAACCCTTACCTGCAAGTCTACTCGAGATCTAAGTAATCACTCAACCTTCATCTGGTACAAGAATGGGCAGGCTGTGGCTTATAGACACACAACCAGAGACAACAAGCTGCATCTAAACCCAGTCAGCAGTGTGGATGCAGGAAATTACTCATGTGCTGTTGAACATGAGAGTCTTTCTTCATCTCCTGTGTTTCTCAATGTCAAATGTACGTATAGGTTACATAGTGGTACTCTATATGGGCATTGTGGATAAGAAATAATCTTAAAGGAGAGTACCGGAGTGAATTCAAGCATAGCCCTGTTGAAAGAGCTTGCTAAATGCGCTAGTTAGCGAGTGGAACAAAATAATTTGGTACAGCACAGATTGAACATGAACGCAGAAGCGAACAGGCAACAGGAATCAATGGGACCTGACTGTTGCAAACCGAAAGTAAGATCTGAGGTTACATTGACTCAATGTAAAGTGTTTTGCGTTCGCATTAGGTCTGTGCTGGTCGAAAATCTTTCATTTCATGCGAAATATATTCAGGCATGCAAACTGGTCAGGGGTGAAAAAGGTGACAAGGGTACACGGACGTGCGCGCGGAAAAGTGAATTTCGTAGTTTGTGTAAGCGCAACCAGAGGCATTTTGAATTATATTATATGGGCGATATGGCTGAAATCTCTATCACGATATAGGCTCAGTATATTGGTCGATATCGATAATTATTGAATTTTTTTAATGACGTATTTAAATGGGCCCAGGTGCGCAAAACACCTTAAATTGTTTTTTTTTTTTTTTTTTTTTTAAGGTTTATTTATTTTTAATATAGAGTTATTACATTAAATGGCAGCACTGTCATGCATAAATGTATGGTAAAACACAGTGTTTACAATGTTGTTTCAGGGTTGAATTCTGCTTTAAAGTAGCCTATTATTTTAGGGTTCTTTTAAACTCCTGTAGTAGCCCATTCTCTCCCTTAAATAAAACTAGTAGTCAAAAAATAATAATTTAAGAGAAGTCTAATGTCTCCCCACACTAAAATATAAGCTGAATAAATAGGCCTACCAATAAAATATGTTATGTTATTCTTCTATTAAATAGGCCAATCAGAGAGGGGCTTTGTATGGTTTACATATGTGGCTACTGTTCTGAAGCAGACTCGTTAGCATAATGTGACTTCAAAACGAAGTTTGTTTTGGTACACTGGTATGCCTTTCACTTCACACAAGGCTACTTGATAACATGGATTACTTCAGTGATTTTGATTAAGGATTGCAAAATCATTCAGCTTTAATGTGTTCAGTAGGTTGCTGACCATACTAGCAATATGGGGATAGGGGATGCGTAGCACTACTCTCAAATACGACCAGTGGCATAGCTCTCCGGATTCAATTGACTAACTCACGACGAATGGACAACCTCAACTATTGGACAAAAAAAAATCCGTTTCCGTGATTACCGCAGGATATTATAAAGCCAAGTCCGGCGACAATGTCTCCATGAACGTTCGCTAAAAATAGCAAAGCCCTGAACTTGTGTGGAAGGCGCTAGTTAGCCACTCTAGTTACCTCCAGCTCGTAGCACAAACGGCGTTCTGTGAGACGGCGAAATATCGAGGAATTTTGTAGACTATTTCACGTCTGATATGAAGACATTTAGAAGATGACAGTGGTGTTAAAAACACTATTCCAAGCACATGAATTGATCTAACGACACAGCTGAGTTAATTATGACGACTATTTCAGGCCATCAGTCAAATTTTAGCATTTTAGCTTCAGAAGAAACTGTTGATATTAATTCTGACCTTGCCGCAATTTCCACTGAGTGGGAGACGGGGGGAGGGAGAGGGAGAGAAGGGTTCGCCCCCTCACTTCTGATTGGTGATGGGGCTTCTCTCACACGGCACTCTTGTCAGTCATTTGTTGTCACGAGAAGAGAGTGGCGCAGTTATACACAAGGAGGTTATATATAAACTGGAGACAACGACTAAGTCCCGCCCTCCATAGAACTGAATGGCCGAAGCTAGGCTAGTAAATGCAGTAAATTGACAGTCAACGCCATTGTGAACACTGGAAGTAACAGACCAGGCCATGCCCATGCTGCCCATGCGCAAAGTTCCAAAGTTGGAAATGACGCATGGACTCACGTTGAATATCTTTACAAAAACAGTAGTCCTTCAGTCCAGACGGTGGTGATAATGCACCTAGTTTGTTTGAAATACAACACGAAGAAGAAAGTTCTGTCGAGAATGTGCCTGATGTTTTATAGCATTCATGACAGTTTTTAACAAGCTCCTCAAGAAATAAGCAAAGAGTAACCAGAGATCATGAAATATTGCTTTTACTCTCCCCGGAGAAATAACATTTCGCATGTAACCGCCCACCAACTTGTAAGTGCATGAGTGCTCGTGCCCAGCATGACTCTCGTGCATGCGCTGGCATGGTTCGGATTGTGACTCCATACGTAAATATGGCGATGCTAAAGTGCTGCCGCTAATCTGCGCGTTCTTGACCCCCTGGTTATACATCTGTGGTCCTAGGTGTTGTGTTGTTTTGAGGTTCAGTCCCACTCGCTAGTTGACATGCTCGGCTCGACCCGAGACCCATTTCGAGTTCAAAACGGCGAATTTCGCCGAAAGGCGGCGAGTTTGCATGCCTGTATATTGCTGTTAGAAGGCTCGTGCAGCAGGACTATGCTTAAACTTACTCCGGTATATTGCTTTAAGCATGCATCACATTGCTTTGAATGTTTTTTTTAATGAGAATTTCGTTTACTAGGATGTGATTGGAGAACTTTATAACAGAAATCTGTATGTATGTTTCAACAGACAAACCTAAGAACATTTCAGTGTCTCTCCATCCTGGTGAAGGCAGTTCAGTGACTCTGAGCTGCAGCAGTGATGCCAACCCACCAGTGCACACCTACACCTGGTACATGAAGAGTGGAGCTCTTGTTAGGGGCACAGGGAGAGCATCAGCTTCAATGTGACCTCTAATACCAGTGGACTTTACTACTGTGAGGCACACAATGAAATAGGCTCTCTGAATTCTAGTAATATTTCAGTTCCTAAAGAAGGTCAGTATGGTATTAGCTGATTTAGATTAGAAAATGGAAGAAAATCAGTAACTTTTTTGTTGAATTTTAGTCTATTTTTTTTCCCCAACAGCTCCTTCAGAGAGAGTGGCAGTTTTTGGACTAACTGTAGCAATCATTCTACTCAGCCTCCTGCTGTTTGCAATGGTATTAATATGGTAATTGAGCTGACTTGCATAAACACCCCACACAATATGCCAGAGTGTTTCATGCTAATAGCTCCCCTTCAATCTAACACTCTGTGAAATTGATCGACAGTGATATTGGTTGATTTACTGAATGTTAGATTTGTCCTTAACATTTAAAATATGTATATAAACAGAAGATAGAAATGCTATTTTAGCCCTAATCCATAGATCGTGGACAACTCAATAAATCTGAACATTCTTGTTCCATCTTTACTAGCATGTACAAAAAAACATGGAGAAGAAGAAATACAAAGAAACAGGTAGGCTATTTGTATCTGTTACATTCTCAAGTAAATGGTTTGTGTTTTCTAATAAACTGACCTTTACAAAACCTGCATCACATTCACCATTAATATTTCTTTGACCATATCAAAGGAGGCCCATTGTGATGTCCTTGGTGACACCTACACAGCTCTCAACATCCAGAGTAAATCCTCAGAGTATGACACACTGCAGGTGAGAGACCAAATTATTATTACAGAAATTTGAATTTTCTGCAAAAAATGAAATTGGATTTATAACTTCTGTGTGTTTCAGAGTGCAAGGACTTTGAGTGGCACATACATGCCTCTCCAGAGAAGAGAACAGGACTCAGTGTACTGGACTCTGCAGAGGAGAGAGTCACCTCACACAAAAATGCAGCTTGAGGACCCCAGCATACAATTTCATCAAAAGCACTGACATAACACTGACAGAACAAGCATTTCTTTTACTGTCTTTTATGTCGTGGAAAGTTCCTACACCTGTTTTAATTTGTCATCAACTATCTTATTAGTTTTCCTATTACCGGTACTACATCTATCTAATCTATCTAATAATTCAAGGAACGTCTGTCTGTGTGTCACTGTCATTCTGTGTGTTCCACGCATAACTCTCGGACCGTTCGTCTGCCTATTCTCAGATTTGGTATGCATCTTGGTAATGGCACGAGTGAGTGCTGTGCCAAATTTCGTGATGATTGGATAAAAAATACTAAAGATATCTTTAAATAAAGCACTTTTGCCTTCTGCCGCTCTAAACTTAACCACTCCTCCTTTCACCCTACTGGTCTCGCGCCAGTGTGTTTTCTATAGCCTACCGCTCTGACGGTGAACAGGGAAACATTACGATGACCCAGGCAGTGTTTAACAGTTCAAGAATTTAAGATGACCCAGCATGCAAACACACGCAAACCCACATTGGTAAGAAGTAGAAGCACGTCTTTCAACATGCAGTTCAAAACATGCTTTTGCCTAAGTCAGGGGTCGGCAACCCAAAATGTTCAAAGAGCCATATTGGCCCCAAAAAACAAAAATCATACCTGCCTGGAGCCGCAAAAATCTAAAAGCCTTATGGCAACATAGACTGTCAATACATAAGCTGTGTGCCTACTATTAAAATGACTAAGTAGGCTGTAAATACAAAATGAACATTCATGATTAAATGTTTATTTCCCCTTCAGCGCATCCGGGGGAGAATTACGCACCACATGACTACTGATGTACAATAGGCCTATTGCTGCTTCAAGTTTAGCCTAACTTCCATTACAATATTAATGTGTTATGTTGTTGCACTGATTAAATTATACAGTAGATATACAAAATCCTTCAGCAATGGCAATTAAAGCAAATAGTTCAAATAGTTCAGTCCATTCTTCCTTAAACCCTCTGTTCTCATCAGCAATCTTTCTCTTTTTGCCTTTTGAATCCATGGCCCATCACGCACACACCCGTTTGTTTACACTATGACGCTATGACACAATTTGGCACCATCCTGAAATTCGGTATATATTTACAACTACATACATTTTTACAGCGTAAGAAACCATATTTAAAAAACCAACAATAAAAACAAGCTAACATCTTTTTCCATTTTCATGCATTTTTGCAAAATCTCCAGGGAGCCACTAGGGGAGTCCTAAAGAGCCGCATGCGGCTCTGGAGCCGCGGGTTGCAGACCCCTGGCCTAAGTGGATACCTAGCGACAGGTTCGTTTGTTAAACAAGCCATTTAAAGGTTGGTTAGTCTGCTTTCATTCAATGCAACAGCAAAACACACGGGTAGGGAACATGTCAAAACGAAAATCTATGTTGGAAAGATGTGCAGTGCTTATCTATTTCAAACCACATTGCAACTTCAACTCTCACAACATGCTTTTGCCTAAGTGGATACCTAGCGACAGGTTCGTTTGTTAAACAAGCAAATTTGCAACTTCAACTATGGGCCAAAAATGTCTCCATGCAGGCTAACGTTACTGCACTGGATATAGGCTATGTCACAGTCTCTGATTCACCTGCATGCATGTAGGCCTAAATGGACATCACATATCTGGGAAAACGTGTTTACACGGGCAATGCACTAGTATACAGTAAATGCGAGTAGTTTGAGTTTCTTGTCTGTGCTGTCAGATTGACAGACTCACTGGGTCTCTAGACTTGTGGTTTGTGTGGTTACTGTATTTTTCTCTATCGCCCTGCTGGTGGCACTATTGCATCTGACTGTCATGGCTAGTTGCTGGGATCTCTTGACTCTCAATCCTGCTCATGGCTTGGATTACTGGCCCCTTTGCTCACTTTTCTGTTTACCTTATTATTAATGGTATTTTTTTTTGCCATGACATATTTATTGACCTTTGTTTAAAGTTGAAGGTAGGGTACAAGATCATAGAAAAATATTTCAACAAGCTATTTGGAAAATACACCTTTTTTCAGATGAAATTATATCTACAACTCAAAGCAATTTAACGTGAGGCTCATTCCTTGACAATTCACATGATTCCTCAGAAACTCCCCAATTATATATACAGTATATATACAGTGATCGCCTCAGAGGAAATGCTAAGATAACCTGAGGGACCTTAAAGGCATTTAAAATGAATGTAAGATTTTGAAAACAGCAGATGATGTGTCTTGCATCAATCAAGGTCCATTTGTTGGTTCTTGCTGAAAATGCTGTGAGTTACATGCTGTGCAATGCTGAGCACTTTTAAACCTCAATTTCCATATTGTCTTTGACATTGTTGTTCTGTAAATCTGGTTTCTCGGTCCTGGTGTGCCAAACCAAAACCTTAGGAATTGAAGGAAAAACAGTAATGATGTTATTAGTACATTAACTGGGTATTTCTAAATTGTCCCCATCGCAAATGTTTAGGGAGGGATGCCTTTTTGACATCATGTCTTACTGTTTTAACAGATTATTAAAGGCTTTGTTGAAAAGTGTGCAAACAGTATTATTGAATATAGGCTACATTAATAAACTGTTCTTTTAGGGTACCAATTAAAGGTAACCTATGCAAACCTCAATCTGACTATGAGATATATTCATTTAATCATCATTGATTACAAGGCTTGAAATTTTTGCATACATATTATTCCTTTAATGATTTAACGTACAGGTGTGCGAGATTCCCCTGACTATTTATATGTCATCAACCAAACGTGGACGTAGATACAGTAACAGGAGAAATAATACCTAATACAAAACAAAAAGTATCATAACAGCATCATACTATAACCAATAGCCGTAAGAACAAGAAAACATGGGAGTGATGAGAGTGAATGAAACTAATTTTAGCAGATTTTATGAAAACCCTCACGCAAATGAGCAAGAAGTGGTTATTGAGTTTGTACTAATCTGACAAAGTCAAAACCTGTCAATCTCACCTTTGTACAGTTGTCTGCTTTGGGTTCGAGATCTTCAACTTTAGTCAGCTGTTCTAAAAAGTTGGTTTCCTGGAACCCTCCAATATACCCCTTGACTGCAAAGCGAACTGATGGTTTGGCTAGGATGTGTTGCAGGTTAATGGCAAAAGCTACAGGACGAGAGAGAGAGAGAGAGAGAGAGAGAGAGAGAGAGAGAGAGAGAGAGAGAGAGAGAGAGAGTGGAGGGACAAGATATTTTGATGTTTTTTTTTTCCAATAGTAAAAAATAAATAATAAAAATCCCAAGCAGGAATCTGAATTGTCAGATCAGACCTCAGTTTGCCTCCAACATAAAGGAATGGCCAATTATTTTGTCTGAAGAGCCACATTGGGTTATAGATATTGACTGATGGGCCGGGTGTTAACAGTCAACATGTTTAAAACAAGTAGCCCCACTTTCTTGAGAGGACACATTTACATGCAGGGTTAAAAAGGGGGATTTGTATTTCATGACTACAACACATTTGACAAATCAGGCCTGTAATCTAATTTATCTTAGCTAAGAGGAATTATTCGGTAACACTTTATTTAAAGGTACCGTCATAAGACTAACATGACACTGTCATTAACTATGACATGACGTTGTCAAGAATCTGTTAATAACTTTATAAACCTGTTATGACTTCTGACATACCCCAATCCTATCCATGACATGAAATACCTGGTGACACTTAATGACAGAATTCACGACAGGTGTGTAAAGTTTATGACAGTTTCATGACGTCATGTCATAGTTAATGATAGTGTCATGTTAAGTGTCATGACGGTACCTTCAAATAAAGTGCAACCAATTAATTATTCTATTTTGAGAAAGCTCCACGGGCCGGATTTAAGTATAGCCTGACATAGCCCGACCATAATACTGCTGTTCATCCGTATTCATGGTCTGGAGGTTCTTTAACCTGACGCGATTATACTGCGGGGGGAGGGCATTCACTTCTGCTTTGAAACGATTGGACAGCTCGTCTAATAAGCTTCACTTATTGGCCGGTAGACTCTCTACCGAAGTAAACACGCCCCAGAGGACTGTGCCCAGACCATGATACGTATGAACATTCGTATTATGCGCGGGCTATGTCAGGCTAGATTAAGTAGCCCACTGGGTCTTAGTTTGCCCACCTCTGCTCTAATATACAGTATGGAAAGACAGATGCTGTAGACGCAGCATAGTTACCTGCCATGTCAACATTGAATTTTCTTCCAGCATATCCTGCGTACCAGTCCACTACTTTCCCATCCCTGACCAGCGGGCGCTGGTACATTCGTAGACCTATCAGACCCACCGGCCACACAGATACCCGCTTGGTATAGCGCATCTACAGGAAAGAGTAGAAAACAGCACATGTAATGTAAACTACAATATATTGCAGTTCTATGCTGAGAAGGACGAGCCGCCTGACCACAACTAAAAAAAATCCCCCACACAAATCAGATGGATACATCACGCAACAGTCATCATCTTCACATCAATATGATTAAATATCATTAAATACCCCCCACCAGCACCACCTCCATATCCCTGGCCCACAACACCCCCCATTGCTCTCCATTACTACTATCAACTTGTACGAAATAGCCTACTGCTCAACAATCTCTGTCATTTGTTATGTCAAATGCATATGGATATGTCTACTGTTCCTGTCCTCTGTAAATTTTCAACAACTGTTTTTGCTCAGTTTTTTTTTTTTTTTGTAATGTCCTACTTTATTTGCAATAAAACTATGCTAAATAAATAAAATAATCAAACAAAATGTGCAGTCATCAGTCCACTTTCATGATATGCTACAGTTTCTGCAATTCACAGCGTTACTTGGGAGAAAACAAAATATCTCCATGTACTGAGTATGACATGCTTCCTGTCAGGAGCGAGCGCCGAAAATTACAATCGTGGGTGATCCGGTTTAGCTTCATTGTCTTTTGGAAGCTTTGGTACGGGTATATCTGCGCCTACAATAGAAGTATTTGGTATCAAATTAAAGTAGACAACCAGACGCATGCATTGGTGCCACTTGTAATGTACTTGCTTGAGAATGAGGGCGTTCAATTTCAGTGTAAAAATCACCCCCCATTTTGAAATATCTTCATCTGGTGTTATAAACTTGGCTGCTGGAGTTCCATCTAATAACCAAGAGCCAACAACCAAAACAATCACTACTAGGTTTGCCTGCTTTCAGACTTCAGTGGTGAAATCTCACACACAAGTAAGGGGAGGTGTTTGGGGTTCAGATCCTCTCCTTTCCTGTAGAACCGGGCTCTTCAAATGGAGGCATTTTGTAGTGGCCCCTGAAGTGATGATAATATATATGAGCAAATCCGTATAATCGGCAGACACCTCCGAAAATAGCCGGTGTTGTGTTGTTCCTACTTGTGCCAATAGGTGGCGCCTAACTCTCTATATAGCTGTGAGGTGTGTCAAGGCTGTAGGCATTGCCGCTGCACTATGTATAATGCTCAGACGCTAGTTGAACCTTGCTTCAGTAAGGCCTACTACTGTCCCTCACTAGAATGTTGACACATGGCCTATGTTGTTCTCCCCAAGGAATGAAGCATTTCTTGTGCATAAAATCTCTCCAGTAGTGTGCCTCCAGTCCAAGCATATCCTCGCGCAAGCATTCTCCATCAAAAAATGGCCCATTGAAACGCAGCTGTGCCTCACACTGTTTACAGTTAACTTATAATTTTTCTTTCTGCCCGATATCCATATCACTTGCTATTTCTCTCTCATACATTGCATTACTATGGTTAATTCTCTCATTTAGCTGGAGTCGATTAGTAACACTTTTACCATGGTTGCAAAACTACCCTACTATCTAGTTTTACGTCTACCTGTTTTTGGCCGGAGATATATTTTGACGGACCTCTCTAACTTACGCTGTATACAAGGCTAGTAAGCCACCAATTCAAAATGTCTGTCAACCCTAAAAAAGAGGAAAGTCGATTCGGAGAGCAGACAGTTCAAAAATGAGTGGACAGAAAAATATCTATTTATTGCCGTTGATATGAAACCTGTGTGCCTTATTTGTAACGAGTCCCTCGCCGTATGCAAAGAGTTTAATTTGAGAAGGCATTTCAAGACATCGCATACTAACTTTGACTCAACTTTCCCATTGGGCTCCATGGCCCGAAGGCAGAAGATATCAGGCCTTACATCTTGCTTTGAGCAAAGACGTTGCATGTTGTTTCGGGCCTGTATCAAGAGAGGGCAACCACAGCATCTTTGCGAGTTGCATGGATGGGTAAAAAGAAAAAGCTGTTTACAGATTCTGAGACTGTGAAGGAGTGTATGTTGGCAGCTATTGAGGAGGTAGTAACAGATGAGAAAACTCGAAAAGGAATTATGGATTTAATCAAACAAATTCCAATATCTGACACCTCAAATATGAGGAGAGTGGAGTGCCTTGGTTCGGACGTTTTTGAGACACTTTTGGACAAACTGAAGAAGGCCGAGGTGATGTCTTTGGCCGTGGATGAATCCACGGATAACAGTGATATTGCACAGTTGTGCCTCTACGTGCGATTCTTTGATGGTGATGAATGCTTTCGCGAGGATTTGCTCGGGCTTATTCCCATGGAGGGAGCACACTACCGGTGAAATTTTATACACCGAAATTGCAACATTCTTTGAAAAGAACAACTTGGATATGGTGCCCGTCAACATGTTGGTGACAGACGGTGCGCCCTCAGTGGCCGGCAGAGAACAGGGGCTTGCCGCGAGGATGGCAGCCGTGGCTCCTCAGCTGAGATAGCTCCATTGCCTCATCCACCAAAGCCTCCTGTGCGCCAAGCTCAGTGTTGAGTTAAAAGAGACCATGAACTCAGTCATGACAATTATAAACTTTATCCGCTCTACCTCCAGTTTACAACATCGCCTTTTCCGCAAGCTGTTGAGTGACATGTCTTCTGAATATAAAGATCTGCTCATTCACAAAGACATTAGATGGCTTAGCAAAGGAAACGCATTGAAACGTTTTTGTGAACTACGGGAGGAGGTTCTGGTGTTTTTTCGGTCTTCGAAATTAAAAAAAGATGGCAAGTTTCTGTCTCTAATGGAAAATGACGAGTTTAATGCCACAGTGTGTTTTTTGAGCGACGTTTTCCATCATTTGAACTAACTCAACTTGGGAGTTGCAGGGTAGAGGTAAAACAGCTGCAGAGCTTGTGGAGAAACTGCATGCTTTTGAGAGAAAGCTCTCACTCTTCTCTGCTGATCTTAGCTCAGGAAAGATGCTGCACTTTTCAACACTCAAGAAATCTGGTCAGCAAATTTCGGTAACACTTTGCGGTAAGGGTACATGAATTATCATGAATTCATGCATGAAATCATTCATGATAAATTCATGATTCATGCATTACTTCATCTCTGAAAGTCTACTGAGTTATCAGGAATTAACATGAATTCATTGTTTGTCATTAATGACCACCTGCTGAAATAGCACATGATCTTAAGTATTAGTTACTCTGGGTACATCATCATGAGTCATGATTAATTAGCATGAGTCATGATTATTAGCATGACCATGATGAATTCATCATGTTTGTGCCCCTCAACTAAAGTGTTGACATGGTTAAATTGGTAACATTTAGTTGACGTATGGCGTATGACTAGGCCAAAGTAGGCTAAATAAGTACTTTTATTATATCAAATTATATCAAATTCTTTTGAACAAAAACATTATGATCATGTGTAATTAGTCATGACTCATGATGATGTACCCAGAGTAATTAATGCTTAAGAGCATCTGCTATTTCAGCAGGAGGTCATTAATGATAAACAATGAATTCAAGCTAATACCTGATGAGTCATTAGATATTCAGAGATGAAGTAATGCATGAATCATGAATGAAATCATGCATGAATTCATGATAATTCATGTACCCTTACCGCAAAGTGTTACCCAAATTTCTCCCCTGATGTCGAGCTTTATTGACTCATTAAAACATAACTTTGTCAGATAAGGTATTCGCCCAGGGCACCAAAGAGGGTAGGACCACCCCTGCTTCCTGTATCTTTTCATTTTGAGTGTGCCATCATCATTTTACGTTTAAAGGAAAATACTGGAGTGAATTCAAGCATAGCCCTGTTGAAAGAGCTTGCTAAAAGCGCTAGTTAGCAAGTGGAAGAAAATAATTTGGTACAGCAGAGACCGAAGGCGAACGCAGAAGCGAACAGGCACTTTACACTGAATCGAAGGGACCTGACTGTTGGAATGCGAAAGTAAGATCTGAGGTTACATTTACTCAATGTAAAGTGTTTCGCATTCGCGATAGGACTATGCTGTTCGAAATTCTTTCATTTCATGCGAAACATATTGCCATTATAATGCTCGTGCAGCAGGGCTATGTTTAAACTTACTCCAGACTTATCCTTTAAAGGCAGGGAATAAACGTTTACAGCGGTTACTTTGTTTATGTTTACTCAACGGGATGAAAGTCAATCTGTGTGCTTATAGTGTACTGTAAAAGTATGGTGGATGACACTTTACAAAAATACAAGGGTTCATCAGATGGAAGAATTAAACCTTTCCTCTGATAAATAAATCTCTCGTATTTGTCTGTTGTGTAAATTGTAGAGTTTTCAATAGTGAACCTGAATTTTCAGATTGTCATTACATTTTCACATGCCATACTGAAGACAAAACTGAAGATTTTTTGTAACTGAAAAATTATCTAGACCAGGGGCTGAAAAGTTGTAAGTGTATGTTGCCCTTTAAAAACTGTTGGCAATGCACTTTCTGCAAAACAACCCAGGCAGCTCCCTATAAGGTGCATCTTAAACCTGTTTACCCGCAGGAAAAGGGTACAAAATTAAGTGCTGGTACATTAGGACTGTTAGTAGGCTAAGGGGTCAGAAACATGAGGAAATGTGCATTTTTTTTCCTTAACCATGTTTGTGGTTGTGCGTGTACATTTGGCTGCTCGGCCCTCTGAGGAAAAAATCCATCAGCATGAAGTTTGACAGCCCTGATCTAGACCATCCTGTTTAGCAGGTTTTGAGTTGATGGATAAATATGTGTGCAACCCTGTAATTACAAGTAAAAGGTTGGTGAGGGACATTTACAGACATTTAGACCACAATTAGAGACTTTCCATAGGCCTACATTAGTGTTAAAACTACTTTGCCTTATCTGTTTATTCTGGAATTTCTCACTCATGGAATCAAGAAATTGGTGGTCTCCATTTAGACTACGACTGTATGCATCAAGTTTATCACAAAGTTTTTTTTAAAGGGTTTAAAGTAGTGCTGTCAAACGATTAAAAAAATTACTCTGATTAATCACAAAATGTTGCAATGATTAATAATGATTAATCACTTTTAATCGCAATTCATTTCTTCCAGTAAGAATTTGGATGCTAGGGTATGTTGTATCCTTATTTTGCCATGTAAAGGCCCAGATACTAAATATTTGGCTTTGTTCGTCTCAAATGGAGCAATTCACACCTGTCCCCTACCCCAAAGGATTCCCCAAACATGTTGTTGGACAGTCAGGAGCTAGGCCATAGTCTTTGTATAGTTTGACTTGATAGCCGAGCCATTTTCTGTCTGAAATTGAACATAATACAAGCCATGAAAGTGGAACCATATCCATCAGGATTAATCTGAGTTAATTTTTTTTAAATCTGAGTTTATTTTTAATTAATCACCTGATTAATCAATTCATTTTGCCAGCACTAGTTTAAAGGTTAAATATACTGTAGACAGATTGGTCCTCTACTGTCATGCTCATCTGGCGTCTGCATGCATGTGCATGCATTTAAACAAAATAGCCCACTGTAGGCTTTGATCCTTACTTGTTAGCCAGCCTAAAACATCCACATGCATACTGTGCAGTAAGTGCCGCTTTCCAATGAACAATTAATAAAAGAACAAAAAACAGATCAAGTCAGACAATGATAGTTTTATTTCCCTTATCTGACCAAGTGGTGTAAAGTTGCATAATGCTGCTTTAAGGCAAAGTAAGAAGGACGTGGTTGTTGCATATCATCATCTTTTTCATCTTATTCATCACCATCACCTTATAATTTGTTTGATTAATTTGACTGATTAGATGAAGCACTACACAGTAAAACAAAATCTGATTTTAGGCTAATTTCCATCTAATAATAGCCCTCTAATGTTATAGTCCATATTTCAAAGTGACAACCATGACGAAACAGTCAATATGGTATAAAGGATTTAATGTCTAAAAACAAGGAAAAAATGTGATGCTTTTGATTGGTAGACTAGATAAAGCATCAGAAATTTACAGAAAGTCTCCTGTGACAAAAGGGGCTCAGTCAAAATTTATTTAGTCAAGTTCTTCATGGAGGTAGTAGAGTATATTAACAAAAAACAATGTTTATATTATAATAATGTAGCCACTACACTTTCTAAAAAGCTTGGCTTAGACTGCCCATTATGACAACTAGGCTATTTGTACTTAGAGATGTGTAATTCAAATGCTGACATACGTGTTTAAAATAGCATGGTCGGCGATAAGGACACACACATCTAATTTTGAGAATGGAAGCAGGACCAAAAGGAAAAGGAAAAAGTCCACTTCGACCAGGACTTGCTTCCCAAAATTTTATTTAAAAATGTGTTTGAAATAGCATGGCCGACATCACTTTGAAATGAATGAATAAAAATGGGAACACCAACCTCCTCAAAGAGCTGCAGGTCATAGGAGTTGTCGTCATCTCCAAAATACACTACTCCAGAGTCCAGGGGTCCTCGGTTCTGCCGAAGCCAGTCCAGGGCAAGGTTTCTCTGTTCAGCCCCTCTGGCCGCACAATTTTCTATGCATTTAGCAGGCCTGGTGATGTTTAGGTGGGTAAACTCTATTCCAGAACGTAATAAGAAGTAGGTTACCAAAACTGACTTAACTTTGGCGTCCTCTACCATGATCCAGTGAAGGTTCGGCACCTGGCGCAAGGTGTTGCCCAGTCGCGTTAGGGTCGGCCTTTTGCGTCGGTCTGCTGTAAGTAGGGGTGATGAAGTATATGACAGGTATGTCCGGCGGTGGTTCCTTGAGAGACTGGTAGGTACAGGTAGGTGACAAGTGAACCATGAGCCCAATGAGCATCAAAATACATCCAATTTGGAGGATAATAAAGGCACTCCGTTTGGAACTCATTTCCCTGCAGACTGTAGCCCAATTTCTTGTGTCTTGAATCAAGAACAGGCAGAACTCATAGTCACAGAATCTTGTTCAACTTGTCAGTCAAGTTTTAAAGAGGATTGACAAGTTAAAAAATGGAAATGTCTTGCTAGTTCCTCCATGCATATTGATGTGAGGATGACTAGGGGTGGGTGATAGGTCTAGCCTTTATATTGTCTGCGATAATATCGCAAATGTTGTTTTAACAATGTGCAAATTCACAATAGAGTATATATTTAATTAACTTCACCAAACTGGTTGGGCAGTTTTCTTCAAATCTTGAGAACCGTAGGGCCTAAGAGGACCATATTTTTGGTATGTAGGCCTATGTCTTCAGGGGCTACATCAACCCATCCCATGACCACTCCTTTCATGTACAGCGCCACCTAGTTAAAAATGGAAAAGGAATGGAATGGAAATGGAAAAGTGAAAGTGATGTGTTGTATTCACAGGTATCTCTGGCTGACATTGTCAAATCTGCACTGAAGGTGTGGGCTCATTAGGACACCCTCCAAATGCATGCCAAATTTTGTGGAATTCTGTTCGTGGGGGAGCCATACAATTAATTCATTTAACAGTACCTAGACCATTTTTTTAAACACACGTTTACCCATACCTCTGATACATTTTCTAAAGTCTCACAGTAACACAGTGACACAAACACAATAGTTGAATAGTTCACTCTTCTTGCTCTTCTTTGGCAAATACAATACATCTATTTCTGCACACACTAACTTTACCAAAACACTGAAAATCAAACACAAAATTAGATAATTTGGTCAGTGATTAACACCTATTGTAACTTCACAAGGTAAAGTACATGTAGTTAAACTAAGTGAACTAGGTTTCAAAATACTGTCAGATGCTGACATTACAAAAACTGCCTAGAGTTTCAGCTTTCCAGGTAATAGGCTATTTTCACGCTCGTTACATAGCAACGTCCTCATTCGCTGTTTGCGCATTCCTACTTCCGGCGAACTGTCATACTGTTGATTCTGTGCCGGGGTAATGTCCAGTGGTAAACAATGTTCGCCTATTCAACTTCCTTACTAAATCTGCCTAAGCTGTCATTTACAGACGTTCATCGCCTGGTGAACAGCCATTCAACAACGCCCCGCTCCAAACTGGACGATGGATACAGTTTGTTTTTTGAAAAATATATCCACGACTATTAAGGTAAGCGATTAGCTTCTCTTTAGCTAATGTCACTTTGTGGCATTAACGTTACCTTAGATGATGTTCGTATGGATATTGGTGTTTGGCCTACCCAACAAAGCAAGATGGTTGTTTATTTTAAACGAAGATGAATCAGTTCATTCCGCTTGTGTTTTAACGTTTAATGTTGAGTAGCATGTAAATGAGAAGGGGAGTCAGCTTCAACCAGTTGCTAGCATCCTTGCTCCGGTTTTGGTTCTTGTCCTCCCAAGGCAAGACCTAACCTAGGATGTTTGGGTTTTAACTGGTCCTAGTAAATTATTTTATCAATTATAAACCAATAACAGAGTGTATTAATCTTTTTATGTGAATTAATCTTTTAGGATTAACCAATTCACAATTTGCTATTTACTTTTTTGTTTACCAGTATCCAACGTCATTGACAGGGAGGTTGCTGTCAGGTCTAGGTGTTACAGATCAATGAGGAAGCGAGAACAGCCCCATTATTTGCAGTTTATTTTAGGAACTTAACGTTAAGGCAATAATGTGCAATTAAGTATTGTATTTTGTGTCATGCAATATTCCGTAGTTCACCGACCACCAACGCTGCTAATTGCCCCATGGTAACGTTAACCCATAGCAGCGGTGTTTGAGGGTCTGACGAAATCTCACGGCCTACTGCTAAACGTTTATGTACCCGATTATAAACGGACTCCCTTGTTGGCAATCCCCATTGGTTCCACTCAAAGCGGGAGGGCACAGCGTTAACTTTTAGACGACGACCAGGCGTAAAAATTTCCTGGGCCAGTCCACTACACTATCACTGCCTGTAATGTAGTCAATTTCGTGGAAATGCCGGCTACAAACGTAGGTGCTTCCCTGTCTTATTTTAAAGGATGTCCCTTCGTCTCGCTTAATCGCAGCAATCCACCTCTTTCGAACAACTTGGTCTGTTAGGAATCCATGAAATCTTAAATATGGTTGCCGTTGTTTGTTTGATGAACACAGAGGAACCGAGCAGTGACATCTTGCCGTTGTTTGAGCCATTTTTGTTGTTATTGGGAACAGCTGCCGGAAGTGGGAATGCACAATAACGTGAAGTCCCGCCCACAAACCCCGGAAGCGTGAAAATAGCCTATTGCACGTAAAACATTTTACACCATTTTTTTTTTGTCTCCATGACGCTCACATGCATTCCAACAAAAACTCAAGTCAGATTTCCTGTGTGATTTAACAGAAAAAAGATTTTTTCAACTGCGTCCTCATGGTGGCCGTTTGGAACTTTTCCATGGCCGTTTTTTAATTTTATTTAATTTAGTTTTTATTTATTTTACCTTTATTTTACCAGGGATAAAACACATTGAGATTGACATCTCTTTTACAAGTGTGCCCTGGCCAAGATGGCAGAATATAATAGTTACAAAAGTTAAAACAATTAATCACAACAAAAACAACAACAGCAGCAACATGCACATGACATCTCAAAATGAGTGATTCACAGCATTAGTCAAAGACATTGACAGAAGGTCTCATGTTGAAGTCTTAAGACAGAAGTCTTAAGAATTCATTTAAAGAAATGTAATACTGTAGCTTAAGACTCTTCTGCAAGTCATTCCAGGTAAAAGGTGCGGAATACATGAAAGACTTTTTAAAACAACTCTGTCCTTGCCTGAGGGACATCTAGTAAGATGGTGTTTTGTGATCTTAGATCATATGTGCAGTGTTTGATAGAAAGCAATTCAGATATATAGAATGGCAGTCTACCTATGATGGCCTTATAAATAAACATATAAAAATGAGTTAGCCGGCGATTTGACGGGGAATATAGATTTGCTTTGGAATACAGTGTGCAATGGTGAGTAAGAGGTTTGCTGTTTGTAATAAACCTCAGAGCACCATGATGTGACACTGCCACATATTCTAGGATCCCCTAAATTAATTATGTTTGCACAGATCATTATAAAGTATTAAAATTGCAACATGGTTTAGGGTTATCCATATTATTTGTGTGTGTTTGTTTTGGGTAATCAGCTGATTGTGTGATCGGCTGACGGGTTACCTGTCAAACCGGGTCAGCTGACGTGAGACCTGTCAATCTTCGTCAGCTGACTGACTTGTCAATGTGCCGTGACAGATTTTGAACTGGATAAAATAGCGCCGAAGTGCGCTTATCTTAATGCGGGTAGTCTTGTTGTTGTGACCCGTGTAAAGTCTCCATACCAAAAGCCCTTTGCAAAGTGGATTATAATAACTCACCTCAAGCCACAGGACAGACCATCGAAGTGCCGTGGAGTACTGTTGTTATGGCTTGAACCGGAGGCTACAATGCTTGCGTCGAGCAATAAGGGGCATGCCAGATGAGTCTCCGTCCTGGGATAGCTCGAGGCTCAAAGCGAGTTGGCCCGTTCTGAAAAAATCACGTGACTAATCTCAGGCGAAGCCTCGGATTGCGTGAAGTGACGTCATGCTCAATGCATCGTTTGGGACACGCTATCTCGTTTGATAGCTCAGATATGGCGGGACATTTCAACTATAAAGATGTCCCATATGCGGACGATACTCGTGGGTTGTCAGTAGGTTGGTTTAAGACAAGTGTTGCGGTTTGTGAGCTGTGGTTTGTGGTTGAGCATTTTGGAAAATGGAGTCTGCGAGGAAAAGAAGATACTCGCCCGTTTGGGAGCATTTTGATCTTATTTCACCTAACAAGGTAAGCTAATGTATCATACAATTTGGCTATTGATTATTTGCTAACTTATAATTATCAGTATATTTTTATATGAGATTTTGTTTTTCCAAGGTGAAATGCTTGGTGTGTTCCAAGGAATTGGGATACAACAATAACACCTCATCCATGCTGAGGCACTATAGGGATTGCCAAGATACGTAAAAATCGTCATAATCGGCGCCACCTTGCCCCGGAGATAGCAAGTTAAGCTGTAACCTTTTTACGGCCCCATCGTAGCTCCGGTTCATACACCCGATCACATTTTTTGTGTTTTTTTAGTCTAGTCAGAGATTGTTGCTAGAGTTTAATTCCGGGGCAAACGCAGAATGCATTGTGTGATGACGACACGTTGGGAATCTCTATTGTGCTTTGCATGAGCATGAGCGTGTGGATTCTGCACCAGCTGTCAGTAGTCAAGGTGTATTATGCTATGTCTATTTATATGGCACATATTCATTAGATGCATAGCTTTTAAATGTGATCTCATCTGATTATCTTTTTGCTTTAACTTCCAGGAAACAGGAGCTTGATGAGGCTTTGGTGAACATGGTGGTGAAGGATAGACAGCCATTCTCTGTGGTGGAGGATGAAGGCTTCAGAGGTTTTGTTAATAAACTTGACCCCACCTACGTAATGCCAACCAGACAGGTAGCCTATTATAATAGTAACATGACATTTCCAGTTTGTGAACAAAATGAACAACAAAAACAACTTTATTCTTTGTACTTTCTTTGTTTCCCACAGGCTTTAAAGGCTATGGTTGGAGAGATATTCCAAAGTCAAAGAGGAGGCCAAAGCTATGGTCTTGAAGGCATTAGCCGTCAGCCTTACTGCTGATATGTGGACCAGCATTAATATGGAT
This sequence comes from Sardinella longiceps, assembly GCA_027497455.2. Classification (NCBI taxonomy): domain Eukaryota; kingdom Metazoa; phylum Chordata; class Actinopteri; order Clupeiformes; family Clupeidae; genus Sardinella; species Sardinella longiceps. The sequence continues at coordinate 1,856,353 of JAODXP020000033.1, read as the reverse complement.
GCGTATTTGGCCATTACATGCCATTTCCTCCAGGAAGATTCACTTAACACTGTGCTTCTTGGAGTGCAGCATTTTCCACAATCCCACACCGCTGCACACTTGGCGGCTGCCAAAGCCAAGGTTATGGAGGAGTGGGGGATGAGGCATAAAGTTACATGTCTTGTAACAGATGCTGCCTCCAACATGCTTGCTGCAGGAAGGGAGCTCAACATCAAACACGCAGTTTTGCATTGCCCACTCCCTCAACCTTATTGTCAAGAAAGCTCTGGACCAGACACCTGGGCTGCCAGAGATACGCATCAAGGCAAAGAAAGTGGTTAATCTTTTCTGATGCAGCACCACTGCTGAAGTATGTTATATTGTGCATGTATCACATAATGTATACAGTATATTGTGATTTATTGTAGTATTGTGTATTTATTGTGCAATATTTTTGTATTATGAGAAAAATGTATTAGTTTTGTTTTTCTGATATTTTTATTGCTCTGTTTAAAGGAAAGACTTGTACAGATCCAGGCGCAGTTAGGACGACCAGAAATGAAACTAGTGAAGGACGTGGAGACACACTGGAATAGTACGTTCCTCATGTTGGAGAGGATGTACCAGGAACGAGAGGCAGTAAGTGCGGCCATGTCCTCCTTCCGGACTGAGGTAGCCCCTTTAACCTCAGCCGAATTTACCATTGTTGAGGAGTGCCTTGGTGTCCCCCATTCAATGAGGCTACGGTGGAGCTGTCTGCGGAGAAAAAGGTGTCCGTGTCTAAGGTGATTCCGCTGCTGAAGATGTTGGATTTCAACACTGGCCAACAAAAGATGCACGAGACCACAGCCAAGCAGCTTGCAGAGAATTTGTATCGGCAGGTGAGGGGAGCGGCTCAACTCATATCAAACAATGAGCATTTTTAATTTGTCAACATTACTGGATCCAAGATTCAAAGCACTCGGGTTCCTGAACCCTGCCAAAGCAGATGACGCAGTGCAACGATTGACTGCGGAGTGCACATTCATCATTTCCCAAACATCACGTACACCAATAATGCCACCAACACCACCACCACCTGATGCAGATGAAGGACCTTCACACTCAACTGGTACAGTATGTGCAGTGCTTAACAATGTGGTGATATTTTATTTTCACATTTAATAACCATCTTTTATTCTTTTCTTCTCAGGAAATCTGTGGCACTGTTTAGATGCCTCAGTACAACTTAACAGGCAAACCCACAACTCCACAGCTGATGCCACAGTCGAAGTACAGAGAAACACACTTACCAAGAAAAGAAAATCCCCTGACTTACTGGAAAACACATCAAACACTTTATCCAAACTTATTCATTTTAGCGCAAAAATTTCTTTGCACTCCAGCTTCCTCTGTGCCCTGTGAACGTATATTTATATGACCGTATATTTATAAATTTATATAACGTAGGCAGGAGAGGTTGTATCCAAGAAGAGGAATCGACCTGCTCCAAAGGCAGTAGAGCAGATACTGTTTCTAAATAAAAATAATTAACCCCTCCTTTTCTTTCAACCACAGTTACACAAAGCATTGTCACACAAGCACTTTCATCTTCATCCCAAATACTTATACTGATAAATACGGTCATAACACTGATGACATATCACTCTATACCTCTTCAATTTGATGTCAAAGAACAGCCATACATAATATGAGCTAGAGGATAACATGTTCTATAAGAAATAACATACATTATTTTATTTTAATAACATACATTATTTTAATCCATTTGTGGTTAGGTCAATCATCTGACTTATAGTGACATGGGTTCAAAAAATCAGTTCAATAACCATAATTTAGGAGTATCCTATAAAGTCCCAGGTGTTTGATCATCAAAGCAGTGCATGAAAAGTCCTATTTTCAAACCACATGCATGGAACAGCATGTGGATTCTTTTTTCTATGTATATATATGTAGCAGGGGGCCAGTTAGCAGGGTGGGCTGTAATCTTAAACTGTCTAGTTTAATGCACTATCTCCGTGTTGGGTGGCATTTGCCAGTTGTGATGCTTCTTCTGCTACGTCACTAATTGGTGGATCAGGTGAGAGCAGGCATTGGTATAGGCACCTGGGGTCCTGGCAGCGGGAGTTTGTGCTTTGTGTTGCGAGCTCAGCGTGTGTGGCTTCGTTTGTTTCGGCAACAGGGCTGAATGGGTGCTGTTAAGTCCACATCGTACCAGCACTAGCAACATTGTGGTGGTACACTTGAGTTGCGTGTATGGAGACCAGCATACTGCTGTAGCTGTTTGCCAGGGGGGTTTATGAACTTGCATCTGCCAGGCGTGACTATTCATCCCGGTCACAGAGGCCTACACGTCGGCATTGTTTGCTGGCTGCTGTTCTCTATGTATGCATGTGATCCTGGGCCATAGGTTAGAGGTCTTTTATTTTCTATTTGTTTGTTTTGTTTGTTTTCCCCGTTTTGTTTGTTTGCCCCATCTTCAGCTAGGCTTGTTAGGGCCAATCATGCTATAGTTTGGTGTCCTTAACTCTAAATCACCAGTGTGGATTGGCAACGTGTTTGATGCTAATGTTCCTACTCACTGTGTTCTTTGACGAGGTTGCAGTGCTTGTTATGTGATTTCACCTTAAGGTTGCAGTGCATGTTATGTGATTTGACTTTGGGTTGCAGTGCATGTTATGTGATTCGGTTGAGACCCACATTGTAGATGCAGAGGCCCTAGACTTAGTCAAGCTTCCCCATTGGTTATGTTTTTTCTTTTTTTTATTATTATTGTTATTAAGTGCAGTCATGAACTTTTATGAACCAACCTACCTGACAAATATTTAATACTATTTAGGATTGTAACCTTTTGTATTTTTCTAAAACCTGTGCTGTGCAGTCATTTCAGTTCCCCTTATTGTGGTGTCATTGGGCTGAGTTAACTTAAGTTAACTTTACCGGTGAGGCGGATCCTTCTGTTTTCGTTTGCCGGGTGTTTTTTCATTCATCGAGATCTCATTGAGCTTTACCGTTTTTTGCTTTTGTTGTGGAATATATTTTTGCCTTTTAGTGTTGGATTACTGGGACTGTTGCTTGGGACTAAGTTTTCTTCTATATTTTTGCTGGGATCGTTGTTTTGCCGGGATCATGGTTTTATCCCTTTTTGGAGAGACTGGGCCGCTGCGTGAAAGCGCTTTGAGGGCGCGCACAGCCGTGAATGTGTGCGTGCTACTGTGGAACTTTGGGACTGTGTGTGAGACTGGGGATTTGGTGCATGCATGTGTGTGATGAGTGAAAGCTGGCCAGCTGAGTTATTGTGAAAATATACTTCTCAAACGTACATTTCTTTTTGTTATTACTGTGTATTTTCTAGTGCATTTATACATTTTTCT
>JAODXP020000033.1:1807198-1852900 GCA_027497455.2 Sardinella longiceps | reverse complement strand
AGTTTCGTGAAAAAGTCTAATAAGGGAAAAAACCTGTGTGAGAAAGTGCATGTGTGGTGTGAAGGCCTCTGAGTCTCACAGTCCCTGTGCATGATGTGAGAACCATGCACTGTGTTACTGCAGCAGCTCAAGCAGGGCCAGACAAAACCTTTAATCTCAGCACCCACATAGCTGTGTGAGGAGTACAACCGCCCATAAACACTTACCTGTAGTCTGCTGGTTTGACCTAAGTCTCTTCTTCCACCGGAAATGACATACAGCCATAGTTGCCTGAGTTTCTATGAAAAGTACATGAAGTAACACACTGTTCTCTTTGATCATTGTGTTATGACATCCAGTGGTTTGGACATGGTCTTGTGGAACTGTTGTGTTCCAGTATAGTGGCCATCATTCTAACAAAGGCTTCTAGAAGGCTATGCCATAGGATATGAACAGATGCAACACACTCAACTTGAGCAGTAAGTATCCTCAGCATTTTTTAACCAGTAGGCCTACTATTTGGATCACCATTATTTTGAGGTGCACAGGTGATTGAACAAAACTAACCATTGCAGATGGGAGCATAGTCATGACTAGAAATATTTTAGTAACACTTTCAATGAACCCAGTATTCATAAAGCATTATAAGCAAATTACTGGCAAATTGATTTGGTAAATCAATGGTAAATATATTCGCCGCTAGTGGCGACAATATTGCAGCATATTTGCTGCATTTTTCTAAGGGTAATTTTATGTGTTTATTTCCCATTATTATGAGTTCTTGATTATTTGGGATGCAATCAGGCATAATACAGTCTTATACAGTCAAGGGAATATATAATAATTTATGAGCACAATATGTTACTTTTAAGAGTTTACTAAATGCATTATAGCCTTTTGTATCTTAGTCAAACAAAACTATTTCGAAATGGGGCCACATGAGGCGGAAAAAGTTCATTAAGTTTGAATATCTGTATCTGTATCTATTTCAATCAGGCATTTAACAAGCCCTTTTTTTCCAATGCAAACCATCAATTACAGGCACAGGAAAATACACAATCATGCCATTTCAGGCTTCATTTATAGAAATGCTATGTCTCTGTCTACAAGGTAAGACTTTTTGACTATTTCTTGATACAGCATCTAAGTTGAAATTATACATTGTCCTCTTTGTATAATATTGTGACTCTTCTTAGATACATCACATAAGGGACTGTTTGTCATTTATTCACGGGTCCACCGGAGGTGTTTTGGGAGCTTCAGTGAAATTACTAATAAATAGTGCTGTCAAACGATTAAAAAAAAATCTGATTAATCACAAAATTTTCCAATGATTAATAGTGATTAATCACTTTTAATCACAACTCATTTCCTACAGTAAGAATTTGGATGCTAGGGTATGTTGGATCCTTATTTTGCCCTGTAAAGGCCCTGATAATAAATAGTTGGCTCAAATGGGGCAATTCACACCTGTCCCTTGTCTCAAATGGGACGATTCACACCTGTCCCTACCCCCAAGGATTCCCCAAACATGTTGTTGGACAGTCAGGAGCTTGGCCATAATCTTTGTATAGTTTGACTTGATAGCAGAGCCATTTTGTATCTGAAATTGAACATAATACATACCATGAAAGTGGAACCATCCATAACGATTAATCTGAGTTAATTTTTTTAATCCAAGTAAAATTTTTGGATTAATCACGTGATTAATCAGTTAATTTTGCCAGCACTACTAATAAACCAATTGCCAGCTGTGCATTTTTCTACAACCCTCCAAAACAACTGGGGGAAAAAGGCATGACACTCATATGTTTAGAGATGGTTGCTAAATGCAGCACTTGTTCCCTGGATATCACAGTAAGCGTTTCCATAGCCTTATTTACTGATGTCAGACAGCTGCAATGTTAAATCAGCAATATTATAGGAAAGTTGGTCAAGTTTTTAATCAAACCCTAGGGCACTAAAAAGCAGGATGCTTCATCTCACTTCAGTATGCTAGCTTAATCACTGTATTTTGCGCTTGATATAGACACATTTGCCACATAAGCCTATACAATAATGCTGCACTCATTATTGGGCATCCAAAATCATTACACTTATACACTTATATTTGTCTTCATTAGAAGACTTTTATTTCAGTTGAAAATGCCAGAGGCTTAACTTTCATGTCTAACATTTCTTGGTTTGTAGAGCCTACTGCATACTCAAGCCGAAAGCGCAAGTGAGAGTCCTCAAGTGTGAAAGCTGAGGAAGGCTTTATAAATAACCAGTGGAAACCAGTGACCACATTTAACTCACGTAGCTGCCGACAAGTGTTAAATTCTCCTGTTGTCTACAAAGATCTACATGAAGGTCTAAGGCACAGGAGGCAAAGATGAAAGTCATCTGAGAACGAGAGTTGGCGGCCGTAATGGCAGTCTGTTTATTCTTTGTTGTTTCTGGATGACAGGAACGTCGCTCCGAACTTTTCCCTGTACCTGAATTTGCAACTCAGTGCAAACAGAAAAACATTTAAATAGATGTTCTGGTACCATCTCAGCAGGATTTTTATTGGGTCAGACCCATCTGGAAAGAATAAAATGACACAACCCTGCCATATTTACCCCCAGTGAATACCAAACAGTCCCTAAAGTGGAAATGTTACATTGTCCTTCTTATAGAATATTTATGATGAATTATTATGTGTGTCTTGATTACACATTCTCATGGTAAAAAAAATGTTTTTGAATTTTTATAGCAGAGTGTACAAAGTAAAATATAAAAGAACCAGTATAATCCAATAATAAAAGAGAGCATTATGGAAGGTTTTCTTAAGTCTGCCTGATGTGTTCTAGCTTTTGAGTTTAAAATGCACATATAGCCACTCAAAATTTACTAATTAAAAAAAAAAAATAATAATAATTAATGATTAAACTAATGATTTTTGTATTCTGCTTTCTCAGGTGTTCAAAGTTGGCATTCTTTGACCCACTCTTCTTCACATGTATGTGGGCTTAAAGGATCATCAGTGGTCCTGCCCTGCAGATATGACTATTCTGGGATTGGTGGCTATGTTAGGGGAGAGTGGTACAGAGTGGGCAGAGGGACAATCAGTACACACAGTAACTCTAAATATCCTGACTGCAGCCTGACCATAAATTTACTCTCGGATGATCTCAATGGTGTTTATAAGTTTCAGTTCTACACAGCTTTTTACACAAGCTGGCTAACAAGCAATGGTGTTAGACTCTCAGTCACAGGTAATAGTCTAGCTCACTCAGGCATGGACTGGCCATAGGGCATACAGGGCAATCATTACTATAATGTTCTTGAAGGATATTGGTCTAGACCAATTTCATCTCTCATATTCATGCAATGTACAAGCTTGACATATATTATTGAATTAAGTCATGGTGGGCCGCCATGGCTAAAAATGCCCGGGCCTTTTTTCTGTTCCACAGTGGTCAATAGTTCATTCACTCTTAAAACATACTGTAATGTATGTATTTTACCTTTGTCCTTTTCTATACTTGCCCAGCATGAAACTATTATATCATATTATGAATTGAGATTGAACATCAAACTCTTTTTCATCAATATATCAATGGAAAAATGTATTGAGCAGAACATCAACAATGTATATCATTATTTACCAAATTCCTAGTAAATGTTTTGCATTTAAATGTGTTATAACTATATGGACATCTTAGACCTGCAGGTGAGGGAGGATGTTGTTGAAGAGAATCAGATTAAATTGACCTGCAGCACCTCCTGCAGTTTGGGCTCTCAGTATGTCTGGTACAAGAATGGTCAACGACTACAAGACAAAACCACAGCCTCCATAATACTGGACTCAACCACTCTCTCCGAAGTAGCCCATTATTCCTGCACTCTCATAGGTTACAAAGCTAAAATCTCCCGTGCAGTGTGTGAGTATGAATGTCATTACTGCCGTACACATTACTTTAGTTGGTCAAATTTAGTCTTTGTGCTGTTCGACACATTGCATTATCAGTTAAATTGTTTCATGTGCTTGATTGTGCTTTTATTTGCTTTATCATTAGGTGCTCCCAAGAAACACTGCTGGATTGTGAAGTGCTTATCAGATAGTAAGGGAAAGCAGGGTAAGTTGAGTTGTTTTCACTAGCTCCTATTAATTGGTGGTCCCGTTTATTATTATTACCTCCGCCAAGGAGGTTGTGTTTTTGCCGGCATGTGTCCATGTGTGTGTCTATGTACAACATAACTCCAAAAGTACTGTAAGGATTTGGATGAATTTTTTTGATGTATATTGGGACAGGTAAGAACTGATACAATTTTGGTGGCTATCGAATTTAGATTGTGTCTGTGACCACATTGCCTTGGCAGAGGTCTGTGCTCTCTGAGCACTTTTGTTTGTTCATGCCTTTATTTAATCTCTAGCTCTTGAGGTGAAGGTTGTACCAGATATGGTGACAGAGGGACAAAGGGTGACTTTGACCTGCAACAGCATATGCAGTGGCTTCCCCGTCTTCATCTGGCACAAGGACAGGCATCTTGTGTCTAACAAACACACAACTAGTGCCAACAAGCTGCATCTAAACCCTGTGAGCAGTGAGGATGCAGGCAGCTACTCCTGTGTTATTAAAGGATATGAAAGTCTCTTTGTGACCACAGTGTTTCTTAATGTCAGGTGTAAGTGATGTAATATATTTCTTTACCATCACAACTGTGATAATGATGATGTATTTGATTGTAATTTATATATTTTTTAATTTGTGTATGTTATTGAGGCATATTGACATATGATTTGCTTTACTTCTTTCACTGTTTATTATTTTATAAGATATACCAAAGAATGTTTCAGTGTCGATCAATGGCTCTGGTGAAATAGCAGAGGGCAGTTCAGTGACTCTGAGCTGCAGCAGTGATGCCAACCCACCAGTGCACAACTACACCTGGTACATGAAGAGTGGAGCTGAATCTCTTGTTAGGGGCACAGGGGAGAGCATCAGCTTCAATGTGACCTCTGATACCAGTGGACTTTACTACTGTGAGGCACACAATGAAGTGGGCTCTCAGAATTCTACTGGAGTCAAAATTGGGGAAACAGGTGAGTGCTGCTTTTCCATTGCATTGTCAGGAGTTTGCTTTTGTTTTAAATAGAGAATGGGCTCTCAGAACTCCACCAAATGTCAGAATTGTTGCAAAATGTGAGTGCTGACCGTGATGTTTAAAAGGGAAAAGATCTGCATTTGTTTTATAAAAAATAAATCTGTTTTCTAAGATGAAAAGGAAGATGCTGAAGTTGCCCTGGTGATAAATTCAGGAATCATCATAACTGTGGTTCTAGCCATCATACTTGTGCTTGCAATTGTGTCGATCAGGTAAGAGATCATTGATTGACATGACATCTACTAAGCCAAATATATACTTCACTGAGTGTTGAAATTGGCGCTACCAAATCTTTATTTAATCCAGTGTGTTTAAAGCCACCAGAAGACAGGCCAGGGTAAGAGACCGACATTGATAGTCTTTCAACTTTATTTGAAAATATGGGGTGAAATTTAATATGAAATTTGGGGTGAACTAATTTCCGCACGTTGTGCAATAATCAAATCATCAATTGTGTCTCAGGAGGCCCGTTCTGATGTCCATGACATAGCTCTCAATCCCAGGAGTAAATCCTCTGAGTACAACACTCATGTGAGTGGCCAGATTGTTATTATCAGAAAGAAATTATTCTATAGAACACAAGAATATGTAAAAATGTTAAGCTATCAACAATAACTGGCATGTGTTTCAGAGTGCAAGGACTTTGAGTGACACATACATGCCTCTCCAGAGAAGAGAAAAGGACTCGGTGTATTGGACTCTGCAGAAAAGAGAGTCACCTCACACAAAAATACAGGTTGAGGACCCCAGAATAAAATGACATCACAAACCCTGACTTTTCGTTTCTTTTACTATCTTTTATGTTGGGAAAATAAAGTTAAATTTAATAACTGGCTACCCTGGTTCAGTTTTATACATTGTAAATTAAAGTGTTTCGAGTAATATTTTTTTACTCTAAGTTTAGCATCAAGTCTTGCATTCACTGCTTTGAGAATAGCCTAGCAAGCTAAACCTGTACAGAGATTCTAGCGAGGCTCGGTTATCAAGTGGGCGGGCAAAGCAGCTGGCGGTCAACTCGCCACTGCATTCGTCAAGTATCTTTTGTCACAACGAACATAAACTTTTTATCTTCATACATTTCAAAATAATGTTAAAATGATTCATTGTGTCATAATATTGTTTGTAATCATTCATGATACCAACAAATTGCAATTTTGGGGCTCTACAGCAGTTCAGTACGTCCGTGTTAGCGTGCTAAATTTGGGGCTCTGCAACTTCTCAATTTAAAACGTTAGCTTGCTAGTGTTAGCTCACTAATAACTTGTAGAAATTATTGGCATGGCCTGATCTCATATTAAGTTCATCTGCTACAAGAAAGGAACAGTAACAACTTACACCATTAGGCTTGAAATGATGACAACCAGTTAAGGAAACTCTCAATTACTCCGAAAATGATAACGACAATTTATTGGTAGGCTACCATTCCACAAATTTCCACTCACTTTGCTTCAGCGTAACAAAGCCAGAGATCTAATTATTTTTCGTCACTTGTTGAAGGCTTCAAATGGCTAGACTCCCCCGAAAGCAAATTTAATTTGCTGCCTCTTGAGGGTCTAGATTTCTAGGCTACTTTGAGCATTTACATGACCAAGATTTTCATGATTGGACATCAACCTATGGACGTAATTCAGCTATTGTGTGAGCTGACCTTCTCTAACCTTAATTTAGCACATATATCTGCCTTCATTAAGGAATTAGCCAGACTGAATCAACACGTAACCCTGCTGTTTTAAAGTTCTACTTTATTGATAGCCATCTCAATTTTGTGTCAAAGTGAAACCTAACCGATTTGTTTTCTTTTTGACATGCCCTGTTACCGTTACCTGCCATTTTGCTATCTCGGTCTGCATTGCACGAAATTCAGTTATTGTGGTGGCTATCAATGACGTTTAGGACTGTAAAACAGCAGGGCTGAATGTTGTCCCAGGCTAGTTGCAATGTGAAGTAAATTTCAATTCAAAGTGAATACTCATGTTCTGCTCCCCTGAGCCAGTCCTGTCACCTGCTAGGCACTTTGATACTTACATGATATGAACATGTATACATTAATTATGTCTTCACCCACAGCGGTTTAAAGGGACACCAGACAACGTTTTTATGGTTAATTTGCCAGCCTCAAAGTCACTTTGATGATTAAAGGGCTCAGGGTCGTCGCAACTGATTAACTGGTTTGTCATTTTAGTAGTTTTGTTGGTGTTGCTTTTCAATAAATTATGACACCAGGCTGGATTTAGACAACTGTAAGTTAAGATGCTTCAAGATTATAACAATATGGTTCATGTAGGCCTAGGTGTTTATGGGAGGTGAAGGGCCCCCCCTGTGCTGATTGCTTTGGGCCCCCTAAGTAACTTGAAATGGCCCTGAAAGATCGGAATAATGGCTCTCTCGTCCGCCTCTAGCGTGGATTTCAGGATTACACGTGCAGGATCTGGTTTCGGGTAGATGAAAATGAAAGTGAATAACTAAAATTGCATTTATTACCGGTTTAACAGTCAACATGTCTCTCAAAATTCAACCCTAACGTCCCCGTTGTGAGAGGTGGTAACAGGTTAAGCTGGCCAATAGGGCAATGGCAAAGCTCATGGGCCAATGTGGGTGTAGTGGATTAAACAATGATAACAGAAACATTGATGAAGAAAAAGAAACCTCACTACCTAGGAGATGAAGACTCTTCAAGCATACAAGGTGTAGAGAAAATGAAGTTGCATGCTGAAAACCATCTGGAGAGGGTGCGGCGGAATCTGCTATCCCCTAGGAAACCGACCCGCATCGCAACCTGGAACATCAGGACCATGTTCACAGCAGGGAAATCAACAGTCATTGCTGAAGAGATGAGAAGATAGAAGGTTTCCATTCTTGGCCTGTGCAAAACTACAGTAGATGGACCCAGACAGGTGAAGCCAGTGGTGAGTCCATACTCTACTCTGGGCATGCAGAGTAAGTAGCACCACACACAGAAGGAGTGGCACTAATGCTCTCCAAAGAAACGCAGAGGGCCCTCATCAGCTGGGAGCCCATCAGCTCAAGAATTATCACGGCAAGATTCCAAACCACTCATAAAATAATTAACCTTCAAATCATACAGTGCTATGCACCTACCAACAATACCGATGAGGAAATAAAGGACAATTTCTACAACCAACTACAACACTTACTCCAGTCCAGGAAGGAAAAAGACCTAACCTTACTCATGGGCGACATGAATGCCAAGGTGGGAAACAACAACAATGGATATGAGCTGGCCATGGGAAGACATGGACTTGGCACCATGAATGAAAATGGTGAAAGATTTGCAGACACCTGTGCTGACAACAACCTGGTCATAGGAGGCACCGTATTCCCCCACAAACCCATTCATAAAGCCACCATCTCCCGACCACACCACTGAAAACCAAATTGACCACATATGTATCAACCGGAAGTTCAGACGCTCTCTCCTGGATGTAAGAGTAAAGAGGGGGCAGACACTGGGTCAGACCACCGACTACTTCTGGTCAAAAAGGACACACTCAACAAATGCAAGAGGCAAGCAAGAAAGGCTGCAGCCCAAAAAGACTATGAGGAAGCAAACAAGGAAGTGAGGAGAAGTGCTAAGGAAGCAGCAGCACAAAACAACCTCAAGGAACTCTACATTACCATCAGGAAACTAGCTAAAGGATAAAGAGGGACGACTCGTCATCACCAAGGAGGAACAACACCAAATATGGACAGAGCATTTCAGCGAGCTGTTGAATAGACCACCGCCCAACCAAGCCATAAAGTAAGCAGTGAAGGTTCTGAGAAAAGTGAAAGGAATGAAGAGAGTAGTCAGGGCGTTTAGATTAATCTGTGGCTACATAACAGTCCAGGCTGGACTGGTAGTAGGCTGCACCCATGTTTGTTGACAGATTTCTAGACACTTTTTTATGGGGGGCCCGTGGCCACTGCTTGTGCCCAGGGCCCGGAATTTGGTGCTACGCCCCTGCCCAAGAACAACTGGAGAAGGACCACAGAGCTAGATGTTAAGGAGAGGGGACTGTTGTGGAAACAGTTGGAGAAAATTGCACAAGACAGACAAGGGTGAAAACTCTTCATTAAATGCCTATGTTTCAAAAGGAATGTGAAGACCTAAGTGAGTAAGTAAGTAACAGTCAACATAACGCATTAAAAAAATGATCATCACTGGTACCTAAACTTAAATATTCACATCAATTGGTGAGAATAGTTGCTAATTTAAATATTCACATCATTGGTGAGAATAGTTGCTATTTTCATTTTTAAAAATGGCGACAGTAGGTCAAGGCCTCTGAGTCTCACATCTCCATATGCATGATGTGAGAACCATGCACTTTGCTACTGCAGCAGCTCAAGCAGGACCAGACACAATTTTTAACCTCAGCACCCACATAGCCATCTGAGAAGTATAACCACACACAAACACTCACTGGCAGTCTGCTGGTTTGACCAACCAAGTCTTTCTTCCACAGGAAATTACCATATTACCGTAGGTTGTTGTCTGAGCTTCTCTGAAAGGTACCTGAAATAATAATGCAGTGGCAATGGTTTGGCAATGGTCTTAACAACTTCAACCTTTTTCATGTTCCAGTGGCCATCAGTCTTGCGAGTTCTTTTTGAAGGCTATGCCATTGGATATGAACAGATGTAATACAGTCAATTTGAGCAGTAAGTATCATTAGTGTTTTTTTTACTGGTGCCATTTTAATCACCATTATTTCAAGGTAGATGATTGAACAAAACTAGCCATTGCAGATGATTAGAGATTTTGGTAACAATTTCTAATATGAAATCATTCACAAAGCATAAAGGGTTATAATGTACACAGTATTCACAAAGCCTTATGACAATGACATTCATAAGTATACATTCTCATGACTGTAAACTCATAAAGATTTGTTATCATTATAAATCTTTTACCTGTTCGGGAAAGGTAGCTCTTTACTTAGTGTAGGCCTATATAATGGTGCCTTATTGATTTTCATTAGTAATTATGTGTTTATTTCACATTAGTATGTAATGAGTTCTTGATTATTTATAATGCAATCAGGCATATAAAATGACAAGTTTTATAATATTTGTGACACATCAAGTTGTGAAGACTGCATAAGGCCTAAATGTACACTGTTATGAACACTGATGCTACATATAAGACTTCCTTGAATGCATTATAGCCCTTTATGAATGTCTTTATACGGCTACCTATGAAAAATAGGTTCATAAAGTATTTTCTTTTGGGTACTCTTTGCGTATCCTGTGGTCAATCAAAACAAAGTGTAAATGGAGCCACATGAACATTGAGTTTGACGATCAGTATGTATTTCAGCCTGGCATTGAAAGAAAACTTTTTTTCCTCCAGCAATACAGACACAGAGAAGTAGCCTACACATCATGTTATTTCAAGCTTCAGTTATATTTTTAGAAGTGCTTTTTTTCTGTCTACTAGGTGAGACCTTCCTTGATACAGCATATACGTGAAAATTTTACATTGCATTTTCCCTCTTTAAAGATTCTTTGAATTATTGCATATTTCATTTTATAACACACTGTCATAGGGAAAAATGTATTAGTTTCTGAATTTGTATAGCAGTGTCACAGTATAAATTAAAAATCTTATAATTCAATAATAACAAAAGTATAACAAATCCATCAATCCATCAATAATAAATCCATACAGTAATTCAGTGCACTTTGACAAAGGAGAAAAACAAGCTCATTTATATTTAAAAAATCATGCATAACATCAAAATATTACAGGAAAATTCTCATTATTCCCAGACAGCCACTCAGACAGCATTATGGAAGTTTCTCTAAAGTCTACCCTGATGTGTGCTACTGTAGCTTTTGTGTTTTAAATGCACATACAGTATATCCACTCAAAATGTTCTAATGTTAACAACTTTGGTATTCTGCTTTTTCAGGTGTTCAAAGTTGGCATTCTTTCACCCACTCCTCTACACATGTCTGTGGGCTTAAAGGATCATCAGTGGTCCTGCCCTGCAGATATGACTATTCTGGGATTGGTAACTACATTAGTGGAGAGTGGTACAGAGTGGGCAGAGGCACAATCAGTACACACAGCAACTCTAAATATCCTGACTGCAGCCTGACCATAGATGTACTCTCGGATGATCTCAATGGTGTTTATAAGTTTCAGTTCTACACAGCTTTTTACTCAGGCTGGCTAACAAGCGATGGTGTTAGACTCTCAGTCACAGGTAATAGTCTAGTTTACTGTGTTTGAAAACAGCTCTAAGTGGGGTTTCTTTTAAAGTATCTATTTACAGTAGGTTTGATAGCGTTGACAGTTCCAGCGTTATGGGCGTGATATTTGCATGCATTATTGATGAACAAAATGCCACATAAACTCTGCAAGCCTAGCAGTATGTCACAATTTTGTTCATTTTCTAATGCAAACGGTTGGTTGTGCAAACTCTATGGCTGAATACAGGACAGCACAAAAAAATCATACCATGATTTGCATGAATATGATCCCTTCACTTTATGTTATGGAAGTGACAAGAAATGGACAGGCTTTTTGGGAGATTACAGCCTTCCTATAGCCTGGACTAATTTCATTTCACTCTGCAAAGCAGCATGGTGACCATGGCCGTTTTTTCTCGCTTGCTTTCGGTATCCAATCACAGAACAAAAAGGGACTAGTACGGCCCTCGATTGCATTTTACATCACGTGGTGGCTCTGGTATTGGCTCTTAGCTATGTACAGACGCTATGATAGACATTCGTAGGGCTCAATAAATGACTCAGGACAATCGTAAACGATGCTTCCGCTACAAGAGATGCAATAGGTAGGTCTCCAGACTAAATATCGTGATTTTTAGTTTGGCATTCGCCAGGCTAGCTTTCCTATGAAGTCTGTGAAGTTTACAGAGAAACATTAAAGCTGTATTCGGCAACTTTTTTAAAGTCAAATTTTGTGGAATTGTCACATTATTCTGGAAGTAGTAGGCTACATGAAAAAGGCTGTTTCTCTAGCTCCATCAATCCTGTAGGCCTAATCGTCATTGCAATAGTCTTAACTTTTTATAGTGAAAATCCAGCGCTCCCTGTAGCTTGCTTTCCACCAATCAGGTTCGGAGGGAGTTATAACTGCCTGTTGATGACAGCTGTGTGCAAGCCACTGACAACGTGCTGCAGCGAGGTAGGGATTTTAGAGGCCATAGAGGAGCGTAGTAGAGACAGGGGTAGGGACCAACGAGTTGTATGATTTAGAAATTTTTTTTGCCCAAGTCTCGGAATTACGCGCTATACAGCTTTAATATTATCCCATTCAAACAGAACACCTGAGTGAACACAGAAATGTAAATGTAAAATAATTGGTTTTGGATTATAGGGTTATTTTGGGAAAACCAACGTTATGGATGTGACATGTTTGACATATCTGAAATAGCCTTTCAACATTTAAATAAACAACAGGGCTATTGATTTCACACTTCTCCTATACGTCATAGATGTAGCAATGGCTTTTTCTAAAAACACATAGGAAAATGTATTGTTCACAATGGTCTATGGGATTGTTCTTTCACTCATAAAACATACTGTAATGTACAATGTCTTCTATATTCGTCCTCATCTACAGTATAATTGCCCAATATGAAATGTTTACTTAGTAATAAACTAAGCATCTCCACCAATCTCCATCTTTCACCTATATAAGCTATCAATGGAAAAATGTATAATGTATAGAGCAGAGCATCAACAACATGTATCATTACTGACCATATTTTTTGTAAGTGTGTTGCATTTAAACAGTTATAAGGACATCTTAGACCTGCAGGTGAGAGAGGATGTTGTTGAAGATAATCAAACTAAAGTGACCTGCAGCACCTCCTGCAGTTTGGGCTCTCAGTATGTCTGGTACAAGAATGGTCAACGACTACAAGACAAAACCACAGCCTCCATAATACTGGACTCAACCAGACTCTCCGAAGTAGCCCATTATTCCTGCACTCTCATAGGTTATGAAGCTAAAATCTCCCATGCAGTGTGTGAGTATGAATGTCATTACTACTGGTAGGCCTAGATATTGCTTTAGTAGGTCAAATGTCTTTGTACTGTTTGACACACTGCATAATGTATGGAAGCCCATTTGCGCCAGAAAAAAATGAGATAAGAAGTCCAAATTATGAGATAGAAAGTCAAAATTTGGAGGTGAAAAGTCAAAATTTGAAGGTGAAAAGTCAAAACTATAAGATAAAATGTCAAAATTTTGAGATTTGAAGAGCCTAAATTTTGAGAAAGTGAAGTCAAAATTATGAGATCTCAATTTTTCAAACAGACAATATTTTGAGATGAAAAGTCAAAATTATGAGATGTGCAGGCCAGGCCTGGTGTCATTTAGCAGCTACTGCCCAGGACTACCCTTATCAGTTGAGTTTTGTTGCCATGGCAGCAAGTTAGAGCAGCTTTCTTCTTATATCAAAATTTTGACTTTTTATCTCATAGTTTTGACTTTTTATCTCAAAATGTTAACTCTTTATCTCAGCATTTTCACACTTCATCTCAAAAATTTGACTTTCTACCTCAAAATGTTTACTTTTTATCTGGAAATTTCGACTTTTTATCTTCACATTTTGACTTTCTATCTCATATTTGTGACTTTTTATCTCAAATGTTTATTTTTTCTGACCAATGTTTTTTTTACTGGTGGAAATGGGCTTCCATAATAATCAGATTAATTGTTTTATGTTATTATTGCTTGATCAGGTGCTCCTAAAAAACACTGTTGGGTTGTGAAGTGCTTATCAGATAGTCAGGGAAAGCATGGTAAGTTGAGTCATATTTTACTAGCCCTCCAACCAGTTGATGGACCTGTTCAATTGATCATGCCTTTATTGATTCTACAGCTCTTGAGGTGAAGGTCATACCAGATATGGTGACAGAGGGACAAAGGGCGACGTTGACCTGCAACAGCATATGCAGTGGCTTCCCCGCCTTCACCTGGCTTAAGGACAGGCATCTTGTGTCTAGCAAACACACAACTAGGGAAAACACACTTCATCTTAACCTAGTGCGCAGTGAAGATGCAGGCAGCTACTCCTGTGCTATTAAAGGATATGAACATCTCTTTTTGACCACAGTGTTTCTTAATGTCAGGTGTAAGTGATATTTCTTTATTATTCACATAAATGTGATATTGACAATGAATTTCTTTGTGTAATTTGTATTTTTTAATTAGCGTATATACAATTATTGTGGTTGTGACAAATGCTTTGCTTTACTTCTTTCACTGTTATTTTATAAGATATACCAAAGAATGTTTCAGTGTCGATCAATGGCTCTGGTGAGATAGAAGAGGGCAGTTCAGTGACTGAGCTGCAGCAGTGATGCCAACCCACCAGTGCACACCTACACCTGGTACATGAAGAGTGGAGCTGAATCTCTTGTTAGGGGCACAGGGGAGAGCATCAGCTTCAATGTGACCTCTGATACCAGTGGACTTTACTACTGTGAGGCACAGAATGAAGTGGGCTCTCAGAATTCTACTGGAGTCAAAATTGGGGAAACAGGTGAGTGCTGCTTTTCCATTGCATTGTCATGAGTTTGCTTCTGTTATAACTTCAGAACATGGGCTCTCCAATCTCACCAATGTTAGAATTGTTGCAAAATGTGCTGACCTTGATGTTTAAAAGGTAAAAGATCTGCCTTTGTTTTATATATAAATAAGAAATCTGTTTTCTTTATCTAAGATGAAATGGAAGATGCTGAAGTTGCCATGGTGATATATTCAGGAATGATCATAACTGTGGTTCTAGCCATCATACTTGTGCTTGCAATTGTGTCGATCAGGTAATTAAGAGAGATCATTAATTGACATGACATTTAAGATGCCAAATATATACTGTAATGTAAGTGTTGAAATTGCCGCTACCAAATCTTTTTTTTTTTAATCCAGTGTGTGCAAAGCCACTACAAGACCGCCCAGGGTAAGAGAAAGACATTGATAGTCTTTCAATTTCAATATTTATGAAATTTTGGGTGAACTACTTTCCACACATTGTGCAATAATCAAATCATCAAATCTGTCACAGGAGGCCCGTTACGATGTCCATGACATAGCTCTCAACCCCAGGAGGAAATCCTCTGAGTACAACACTCAGGTGAGTGGCCAGATTGTTATTATCAGAAAGAAATGATTCTATAGAACACAAGAAAATGTAAAAATGTTAAGTTATCAACAATAACTTGCATGTGTTTCAGAGTGCAAGGACTTTGAGTGACACATACATGCCTCTCCAGAGAAGAGAACAGGACTCAGTGTACTGGACTCTGCAGAGGAAAGAGTCATCTCACACAAAAATGCAGTTCAACAACTCCAGAATAAAACGGCATCATAAACCCTGAGACTTTTACATTTCTTTTGCTGTCTTTTATGTAGGGGAAAGTACCTCCTACACCTGCAATAATTTATAATCAACTTTATAATCATCTTAGGACATTTGATCTTCTATTAGTAAATGTATTTTAGATTTTTTGTCTGTACTGTCCGAATTAAGGACTTTGTTGGATCTTCAGAGTATCATCTAATTATGAGAATAAAGTTAATTAAAATAAAAGCCTACCGTGGTGCTGTTTTATACATTGTAAATTAATATTTTGAGTAATATTTTATACTGTTAAGTTTAGCATCAAGTCTTGAATTCACTGCTTTGAGCATTTATATGTCCAAGATTTCCATGATTGCACATCAACCTATGGACATTATGCAGACCATGTTTGTAATGTTATAAGCTATGTGAGCCGACCTTCTCAAACCTTAATTTAGCAAATATATCTGCCTTCATTATGCCATGTTAAACGAATTAGCCGGAGTGAATCAATACCTAGCCCTGCTGTTTTACAGCGCTAAGCTTTATTGATAGCCATCTCAATGACTGAATTTTGTGTCAAAGTGAAACCTTATCGATTTGGTTTTGATTTGACATGCCCTATTACCCTGACATGCCCGGTTACCATCAGCTGCCGTTTTGCTATCTCGCATGCCTGTCCTTTGCTGTCTGCATTCACTCCGGATTATTGATTTAACATCTAGAAAAATGATTATTTTGCTTGAGGAAGAAGGAATAAGACCTCTCCATTTATTTTGAATAGTCCTGCAAGAAAGAAAAACAAATATTCAACTCTTTGGATCATGCTTTCTGCATGTTTTCTACTGTAGCCATCCAGGACACTATCTTTTGGAATCCAGCATACAGAACATCAATCTCCTCCACACCAGGGTCTCTGCCATGGACCGATCCCACTCAAGCAGTAAGAAAGGCACATGGGGAAGGTACTGTAGGCCTACCTCTCCTGTGCCTCTCAAACTGATATGCCTGCAGCCATCTCCATCGTCAACCCTCATGAGATCCAGCTACATGATTCACTGGTCGTGGACGATGGCCCAGCTTGCTCATCACTAGAATTCTAGTTTATTCTGGAGGTGCGGGCAGTGATGATGAGGTGCCCTCTGCCTGACGGCAGAAGTGAGAAGAGTGAGTGGGTGGATGTGTAGTGTACTTGACAATACATGTGGCTTTGCGTAGACAGTGAGTATTGTAGATGCCAAAGAGAGATGAGCATTTCAACTGTCCTCACTATCTGCTGCAGGGCCTTTTAATCTACGGTAGTGTATACTACGCTCTGATTGCAATGCTTAGAATGCTCTCTATGGTCAGCTATAGAAGGCTGTGGATGGGGAAGGAGAGGTGGGCTCTCTGCTGCCTCTACAGGAAGTAGAGACATTGCTGGGCTTTCTTGGTGATATTTGTGGCGTTCTCAGTCCATGTTAGGTTGTCAGTGATGTGGACACTCAGAAACTATGTGAACTGAACAATCAACTGGAAAGTCATGCATGGACAGTGGAGTGTGCTTGCTTGGAACTCGTCTGAACGTCAACGATCAGTTCCTTTATTTTGTCCAATGATTTGTTTCTTTGTTTGGTGTGAACCCCATAGAGTCTCACAGCCCATGTGTGACATTTCAGACCCCCTGCACAGACACCACAGACAGACGTGACAAAGCCCTCAACCTCAGCATCCGCTGTGCTATGTGAAGAGAAATGGCCCACAGAAGACTCTCTGTTGTCCCCTGGTTTGACCAACTAGCTGAGTTTTTCTTCCACAGGAAATGACTTGAGGCATGATGAGGGTGGCTGCCTGAGCTGCTCTGAAAATAATCTCTTTTGTTATGACTTAACCACAACACTGAGCTACCAAGTACATCAACAACTCCTTCAACCCTTTTCTAAGGGGAACCATTATAGTTCTGGCCATCATTCTAACAATGTACTGAGGCCTACGCCCTTGGATATGAACTATACAGTATACTGTCACCTTCGGCTGTAAGTACTCAATCCTCAAATTTCTTAAAGAAAACTGAAACCAGCATTGTTTAACTGCTACCATTTTAATCACCAATTATTTTTCAAGGGACACAGATGATTGATCCCAACTACCATTACAAAATCATCATGGCACTTCTAGCCGTAACAATCTCATGCGTAGAGATATTTCTTCTGTGTCTGTCTGGTAAGATCAAACTGCTTTAACAAGAAAATCTTTATTCCTATTTTACGAATAGTATAGGCTATAGGTCTAAATACCAGTCACCTGTAATAATGTATAGCACCCATAAATGCAATATGTTCAGTCTTTGAGTGATGACTGACAAAAACAGTGTGTCGAAACGTTAGTCTCTTGTTTGCATGTTGGCTTTTGTGAAGCTTTTTTCAAACTCCCCAATATGTTTCATGGAAATTAGCTGTGAATTTGCATATTTCTTTTTTTTACCTTTGCAAATTAGTTTATTTATTTTGATATAATGATGATTCTATGAGTTTGATTATATAAATGTGTTGTGTGATGAGTTTGTTGTGATGCTGTTTCAGGTGTGCAATGTGGTTTCTATGTGAGCTATGGCCGCTCAAATATCTGTGGTCTTAAAGGCACTTCAGTGGTTCTGCCCTGCAGACATGAATATCACGGGATTGGTTTCTATCTGGGAGGAGAGTGGTGTGAAGAACACAGAAAAAGGGTCAGAAAATATACAATTTACCATACAGACTGCAGCCTTCATATCGGTAAACTTTCACATGATCAGTCTGCCATTTATCAGTTCCGTTTTCGTACAACCCTGCACAAGAACTGGATGAGTCATGCACCTGGGGTCACTTTATCTGTCACAGGTAATTATATTCATATAACAGCTTATTAAATTCAATTACTTTTCAAAAACAAAGTTTTCGAAAGACTCTATAATGATGATTCTATCTTCTCCTCAGATCTGTGGATAAAAGAGGAGACCGTTGTGGGGAATCAGAATCAGACTAAATTGACCTGCAGCACCTCCTGCAGTTTGGGCTCTCAGTATGTCTGGTACAAGAATGGACAACAACTTCAAGACAAAACCACAGCCTCCATAATACTGGACTCAACCAGACCTTCTGCGTTGGCCAGTTTCTCTTGTGCTGTGAAAAGCTATGAGGCTCATCCCTCCCCAGCTGTGTGTGAGTAGAGATGATACTCTAACCTTTAACTTACAATTAGTGCTGGCAAAATTAACTGATTAATCACGTGATTAATCCAAAAAATTAACTCGGATTAAAAAAATTAACTCAGATTAATCCTGATGGATATGGTTCCACTTTCATGGCATGTATTATGTTAAATTTCAGATAGAAAATGTAACGGTTATCACGGTCCAACAACATGTTTGGGGAATCCTTTGGGGTAGGGGACAGGTGTGAATTGCCCCATTTGAGACGAACAAAGCCAACTATTCAGTATCAGGGCCTTTACAAGGCAAAATAAGGATCCAATATACCCTAGCATCCAAATTCTTACTGGAGGAAATGAGTTGCGATTAAAAGTGATTAATCACGATTAATCTTTGAAAAATTTTGTGATTAATCAGATTAATTGTTTTAATCGTTTGACAGCACTACTTACAATATATTTCAAAGCCATTGAAAGACATTCAACAAGCCTTTGCATTGTCAAGCTAGCAATTTAGTGTACAAGGAAGATTCAACCATTTCCACTATTCAACTACTGAAACAGTACTGATGCAACTATCAACTATTCAACAACATCAACACATAGCCACTGCTGTCAAAGCCTATTGACTTTTTTGACTACCTTACTATATGACCACTAGATGTCGCCATTTTGTATTTGCCTTTTTTTTCATTGGCTAATTGCCTGATTCCTAATCCCTGTTTAGTTAATCATTGAAGGTTAAGTGCTGATGGGTTGGCATATATAATACAGCCTGTTTTCACCTTTGTCTTTGCTGAGTTCTCCAGTGAGCTGTATGTTTGCCTGTGTCTGAACTTAGCCTACTCGTGTTATTTTTGGAACCTTGTTTCTTGTCTTGGGGATTTTTTTTTTACTGTGAACTTTGCCTTGTTTGGATGCCTTGCCTGTAACCTTGGACTAAGTTTTGTTTGGCTTTTTGTTCCTGAACTTGGAAGCATTTTTCTGTTACAAACACTTCAGTAAAGCCTGTCCTTATTATTTAATCCTTGTGTCTCTGCATCTCTGTCTTGCATTTGTGCCTGGTGTGGCTCTGTGGGTTAGTCACCAGTTTTTAACTCCGGCGTCTTGGGTTCAAGAATTGGTAGAGACTAAAACTTGACACACCGCTGTTAGCTCCCCTGTGTCATTCTTCAAATTATTTATTCCATGACTTTTCCACAGTCATGTGATGTTAAAGAGGACAGGGAATTGCAACGTGTTGAATTCGTTACAAAACATCTCTTGAGCCTGATGAATTCAGTCAATGTAAATATAGCTTTCATTTTCACCTCAACTTTTTATCTTCCATCTGGAAATATGCAATCACTAAAGATGTTGGTCAATCAGAATGCAGTAAATATATAAACCAGCTAAAAATGAAAGCGGTGATGCAAAATCGGCCTATGCTAGGCAAGGCATTGTCCTGAAACAAACCAATTTACCAATTTTACAAAAGCAAGAAACCATTAGGTTACTGCAGAATATCACACTGACAAGTTCCTCTAAAGCAGTGTTTCTCAAACTGTGGGGCGCAGACACATGACAGGTGGGGCTTGAGACATCTCTTTGTGATCAATTGACGGCTGCACTATGCCCCCCAAATTCACCTAGCCTATTTTCTCTGTCAGATTACTCGCAGAGCATTCGTTAGATCTGTGCATATGACAGTAAATTGAGCTTTCCATTGATGTTATTTGCTTGTTGCTGTGATGAGTGGCTCAGAATTTTTTTTGTTTTGACTTTACATAAATTCTATTATTTTACATGGCTATACTGTACGTCCATCTTTAGGCCTACCCATTCATCTCGGTGAAACAGGCTAGCTCATGATCTCTTCAGTCAAATAGGGCATATCAAAATAAACAGGGGAACATGATTTCCCTGAATTCAGGGGGGGGCGTGAAAATTCTCTGCCTTCCAAAGTGGGGAATGACAGAAAAAGTTTGAGAACCACTGCTCTAAAGGATTTGTTGTGTCTTTCAATATTTTAGGGGCTCCAGAAAAACATTGTTGGGGTGTGACCTACACATCTACCAGCATCTGTGCTTTATTTGGATCATTAGTGGACATTCCCTGCAGTTATACATATCCCAGAGAACACAGAATCAAAACAACACTCTGGTTTAACAATCAGAAATCTAACAATCACCCTGAAGACCTATATCTGGATGAAAGCTATGAGAATGATGTTGAGTATCTTGGAAACAAAGAGAACAACTGTTCCCTGAGGCTGAGAAACATCAGAGAGAGTCACTCTGGAGAATATTTCTTCAGGTTCACTACAGAACTGGGAGAGGGCTTCTCAGGATTACCTGGAGTCAACATCACTGTCACAAGTAATTACAGAAATGAACACCCGCTTTCATTTTGTGGCTTATAACCCCTATGATGAATGATGATGATTCTTCTTCTTCATTCTCTATAGCTCTGCAGGTGGCCCCACCCCCTAACATACTGATAGAGGGAGAGAGTGTGACCCTCAGCTGTGATAGCACTTGTAGTCTGAGTAACGTCCCCATCTTATGGTTTACCAATGGGGTCAAACACACAACCAGAGACAACAAGCTGCATCTAAACCCAGTCAGCAGTGAAGATACTGGAAATTACTCCTGTGCTGTTGGAGGATATGAGAATCTCACCTCAATGTCTGTGTTTCTCGATGTCAGAAGTAAGTACAAGTACAGGGTTGTTAAAGGGGAAATCCTGTCAATTTTCAACAAGAGCTCTATTGCTCAAGCTACTTGAGATTAGCCAATACTGAAGACGCAAGACATTTTGGTCCAACCATATAGGTTTCCTTGAACAGAGAATAAGCCCTGACCGTTAACCCAATGGGGCAAGTTTTCAAAACTGTGTTTACAGCATTTAAACATGCTCCAAATATCACCCCAAAAGTTATGCAACATCATCAGACACATTACAACACAGAACTGTATTGTATATGGCAACAAATGGCTGGAAAAGTGGTTAAAACTGTGAGCTTATGGAAGCAGCCCAATATTGTTTGTTTACAAAACGGTTTTGTAAACACTGCATAAAAACACAATTTTAAGCACTTTGTTAGACATTTGTAGTCATAAACACTACAGAGGTGTGTTGTAATGTGTCTGATGATGTTACATAGCTTTTGGGGTGACATTTGGTGCATGATTTGATGCTGAAAACTGTTTTGAAAACTTGCCCTATTGGGTGAACTGTCAGGGCTTACTCTCTGTTCAAGAAAACCTATATGGTTGGACTAAAATGTCTTGCGTCTTCAGTATTTGCTAATCTCTAGTAGCTTGAGCAATAGAACGCTTGTTGAGACTTGACAGGATTTCCCCTTTAATGCGAAAAGTATGCGAGTGAGTTATCACTGTTCTGTAGTTTAGAATTGATGCAGCAGCAGTAATATGACATTGCCACAGGTTGGCTCCAGATGCAGCAGGTTGCAGTACGGTAGCAGCTGCGACCAAATAGCTGCTTTGCAACCAAAACAGGATATAAAGTGGCAGTTACTTTACATCACCATTTGTTATCTCCGTCAAGATGGTTATTTTTTCGCCGGCGTGTGTCTGTGTGTGTGTGTCTGTCTGTCTGTGTACAACATAACTCGAAAAGTACTGCATAGATTTGGATGAAATTTTCGGACGTGTGTATTGGGACAAGTAAGGACTCATTAGATTTTTTGTGGCGATCGGTGATCCAAAACACCCATCTGTGACCACATTGCTTTGGCGGAGGTCTGTGCTCTCTGAGCGCTTTTCTAGTTAGTTGAAAGCTTTGGGTGACATGTCTGTAAAGTCCAGCAAACTGCAGATAGAGTAGAGGTGAGATTCTTACATCATTCGTATACGGTATAAGCCCTATAACTTCAGAATATATCTGTTAGTTTTGCAGGTATTTATTTCTTCCGAAACAGTGAAAGAAGAGGACAGAGTGACCCTTACCTGCAAGTCTACTCGGGATCTAAGTAATCACTCAACCTTCCTCTGGTACAAGAATGGGCAGGCTGTGGCTTATAGACACACAACCAGAGACAACAAGCTGCATCTAAACCCAGTCAGCAGTGTGGATGCAGGAAATTACTCATGTGCTGTTGAACATGAGAGTCTTTCTTCATCTCCTGTGTTTCTCAATGTCAAATGTACGTATAGGTTACATAGTGGTACTCTATATGGGCATTGTGGATAAGAAATAATCTTAAAGGAGAGTACCGGAGTGAATTCAAGCATAGCCCTGTTGAAAGAGCTTGCTAAATGCGCTAGTTAGCGAGTGGAACAAAATAATTTGGTACAGCACAGATTGAACATGAACGCAGAAGCGAACAGGCAACAGGAATCAATGGGACCTGACTGTTGCAAACCGAAAGTAAGATCTGAGGTTACATTGACTCAATGTAAAGTGTTTTGCGTTCGCGTTAGGTCTGTGCTGTTCGAAAATCTTTCATTTCATGCGAAATATATTGCTGTTAGAAGGCTCGTGCAGCAGGACTATGCTTAAACTTACTCCGGTATATTGCTTTAAGCATGCATCACATTGCTTTGAATGTTTTTTTTATGAGAATTTCGTTTACTAGGATGTGATTGGAGAACTTTATAACAGAAATCTGTATGTATGTTTCAACAGACAAACCTAAGAACATTTCAGTGTCTCTCCATCCTGGTGAAGGCAGTTCAGTGACTCTGAGCTGCATCAGTGATGCCAACCCACCAGTGCACAACTACACCTGGTACATGAAGAGTGGAGCTGAATCTCTTGTTAGGGGCACAGGGGAGAGCATCAGCTTCAATGTGACCTCTAATACCAGTGGACTTTACTACTGTGAGGCACACAATGAAATAGGCTCTCTGAATTCTAGTAATATTTCAGTTCCTAAAGAAGGTCAGTATGGTATTAGCTGATTTAGATTAGAAAATGGAAGAAAATCAGTAACTTTTTTGTTGAATTTTAGTCTA
Organism: Sardinella longiceps; assembly: GCA_027497455.2. NCBI lineage: Eukaryota > Metazoa > Chordata > Actinopteri > Clupeiformes > Clupeidae > Sardinella > Sardinella longiceps. The sequence continues at coordinate 1,829,340 of JAODXP020000033.1, read as the reverse complement.
TTTTTTTCCCAACAGCTCCTTCAGAGAGAGTGGCAGTTTTTGGACTAACTGTAGCAATCATTCTACTCAGCCTCCTGCTGTTTGCAATGGTATTAATATGGTAATTGAGCTGACTTGCATAAACACCCCACACAATATGCCAGAGTGTTTCATGCTAATAGCTCCCCTTCAATCTAACACTCTGTGAAATTGATCGACAGTGATATTGGTTGATTTACTGAATGTTAGATTTGTCCTTAACATTTAAAATATGTATATAAACAGAAGATAGAAATGCTATTTTAGCCCTAATCCATAGATCGTGGACAACTGAACAAATCTGAACATTCTTGTTCTATCTTTACCAGCATGTACAAAAAAACATGGAGAAGAAGAAATACAAAGAAACAGGTAGGCTATTTGTATCTGTTACATTCCCAAGTAAATGGTTTGTATTTTCTAATAAACTGAACTTTACAAAACCTGTATCACATTCACCATTAATATCTCTTTGACCATATCAAAGGAGGCCCATTGTGATGTCCTTGGTGACACCTACACAGCTCTCAACATCCAGAGTAAATCCTCAGAGTATGACACACTGCAGGTGAGAGACCAAATTATAATTACAGAAATTTGAATTTTCTGCAAAAAATGAAATCGGATTTATAACTTCTGTGTGTTTCAGAGTGCAAGGACTTTGAGTGACACATACATGCCTCTCCAGAGAGGACTCAGTGTATTTAGTACAGCGGTTAAGCCCTCACATATAGGGGAATTGTGCACTTTTTGAAAGAAACATGAAATTTCTACCATAGTTAGGTTATACTATGAGGTTTATTTTCAGATATGGAGGGAAGTCAGATTTGACCTCTGAGGCCCGGCAGAGGTCAAATCCAAGATGGCCGCCAATTATATTCAAAAATGCCTCACGTTGGAACCAAACACAGTAGAAAAACACTTAAGGTGTCATTTCCCACTATCTTTTGGGTGCCCATTCTGTATCTGATACCTTTGAAACCACCAGAATTCAAGAAAATGCATTTATGTAAAGGTCAAGGTAAAAAAAAACATAAAAATATTCCTTTTTATGTACCCCAATTCATTTCTTTGTCGTCTCTGTATTATTCAGTTATTAGTTGTTATTTCATGGGATGTGTGGCTAATTTTATTCCTTCACAGCACAGAGTTATACACAGGTGAACCCCCTACACCATTTTTCAGACCACCTGCAATACCACCGCAGACCACTGGTTGAAAAATCCTTGGTTTAGAGGAGTTGTTACTAGGCAACATGAAAAGCCACAGTACGCAAAATGTAGAGAGCACTTCAACTGACATAACATAACAGGTAAACAGATTGATTATAAACAAGCAATATTATTACATAAATCCTTTGAATGCAAAAGAATTAGACCATAGCCAGGAAGGAGTTTTCCTTCGTAGTTAGCCAGCCAGCTAGCTAGCTAGCTTCTGAGGTAAGAATCATGGACATTGATCAAAATAATTATCCTAGCTAAACTAGAAGACAGTCTGGAACATTTATGTGAGCTGATGCTAGTTTAATGATTGAACAGAGTATATTCTAGATATGTATAGTAGTATAGTATATTCTAGATATGTCAGCATGGTAATGTGAAATTTGTTATGGCTGAAATATGTAATGTTTACAACAGAGTAGCCTAGTTAAATAGCTGGTCAACCGGGCTTAAACACATTTGTAGCTAGGCAAGGCATTTTTATTTATATAGCACATGTGTCATGCCAATGGCAACTCAAAGTGCTTTAAAAAAAAAAAAAAGATATAAAAAGATAGTGATACTGAAATATGAACCACAATCATAAGATAATATATATATAAAAACAAAGAGTAAGAATTAATAATATGCATGCATACAGTATACACATAAACCCATAGAACATCTACATATACACAGTATACACACACACACACACACACACACACACACACACAAACACTAGCATGTTAATATAAGGTTGTGTCTTTAATTACCACTTAAGTATTATGTTAAATAAAGTTTCAATGTAATAAATACTTGAGCAAAGTTTGATACAATGTTAAATTGTTATCCTTTCAGATCCCCATGTTTTGCTGGTGATTTTGATCACAACCATGTCAAAGCGTCACAGCTTGATGAACCCTACCCAGCCCTCTTCATCCAAGCGACCCCGCAGCACTAACTGGGACATTTGTGTCCTCTGTCAAGTAGTCACAGATGAACCTTTACAGTGTCCACTCAGAAGCAAAAGAAAACACTCTGTTGGTAGTGGCTATGTATCCCTGGCAGATGACCTCCTCCAGTTCCGTACCCTTCAGCACATGCCAATGGACCTCAACCTGGAGCAATTAGATGATGGAGATGGCATGGAATCCACTTTGAAGAGACACAAGGCTAAGTGGCACAAGAGATGTCGGCTAAAATTCAACAAAAAAGCATTTGATGAGCTAAGTCGGGGGAAATTAACTACAGCACAACAACAAAATACTTTGTCTGTACACACGCGATCTGCCCACAGCCATCCACCGTCTACAGAACCTACTTGCTTCTTTTGCAATGAGCCTGCTGCAGGTTCTTCAGGTTTCCATAATGCATCAACCTACAACATTGACAGAAATGTGAGGAAGTGTGCCCTTGAGCTTGAGGACACTGCTCTGTTGGTCAAGCTTGCAGAGGGTGACATGATTTCCATTGAGGCTAAGTACCACCACCACTGTCTGTCTTCATTGTACAACAGAGCCAGGCAGGCTGCATCTAAACGAAATGATGGAGATGATTCTTGCCTACATGGCATAGCCTTTGCACAGTTAGTGGCATATTTGGAAGACATGAACAGTGATGAGAACAGTGCCCCTGTGTTCAAATTGAAAGACATCGCTCAGTTGTACAAGACCAGGCTGGAACAACTTGGTCTTACTGTAGGTGAACGGATTCACACCACCAGACTGAAAGAACGACTGCTTTCTGAGCTTCCACATCTGAGGGCACATTCACGTGGAAGAGACACACTCTTGAGTTTTGAGAAGGACATTGGACCAGCTCTCATGATAGCCTGTCAAACTGACAGTGATGCCATGCACTTAATGCGAGCAGCACAAGTAGTGCGCAAAGAGATCTTTAATTCATCTTTCTCTTTTGACGGGTCATTCCAAGAAAACTGCCAGCAGAGGGCTGTGCCACCATCTCTCTTGGCCTTCATCAGCATGGTACTTGATGGTACAAACATTGAGTATCAGTCCATCTCAAAACCTGCCCTAACAATCTCCCAATTGATAGTCTTTAACAGTAAAAAGCAGGCACGGAACATGCATTCACCAAGCTCAGCACATACAAGGCACACCCGAGAAACTCCACTCCCTCTATATCTGTCCCTCAAGATCCATGCAGTTACACGAAGTAGGGGGCTAATTGACAAACTGTTCAATCTGGGATTGTGTGTTTCCTATGACAGGCTGCTGCAAATCACATCAGACATTGCCAATGGTGTCTGCCAGCAATTTAGGATGGAGGATGTTGTGTGCCCAACAAAGTTGCGTCATGGACTGTTTACAACAGGAGCTGTGGACAACATAGACCACAATCCAAGTTCTGCAACAGCCAAAGATTCCTTCCACGGCACCGGCATCTCACTTATGCAGCATCCGTCACACACTCAAAGCGGAACTGATCGCGGTGTGCTAGTGATTAGTCAAAATGGCTCTTCCACCAAGTCAGTGACACCTCTGCCACCAGCCTACACAGTCGTGCCACCAGCTACCCTCCGGACAAAGGAATTCAGTGTGCCACCTGTACAAGGTCCTGTGAGACCTTCCACCCTCCTGGTTTCTACAGCCGCCACAGAAAATGAGTATGCATGGCTCAGAAAAGTCAAGACAGCTGTTGAAACATCTACTATTGATGGCATGATATCATGGTCTGCCTACCACGCTGATGTTCACCAAGCTGTCATCCCTCCTGCAGCAATCAACGCATTATTGCCTCTCTTTCTTGACAATGCACATTCAGTAGCAATGATTCGGCACTCTATGGAGATCATCAAAAGAGCAGTTCAACATGTGAACCCTGGTCAGATTCCTGTCCTTGCTGCTGACCAACCACTGTACGCTCTCGCTAAACAAATACAGTGGACCTGGCCAGACACTTATGGAGAAGATCACTTTGTGATCATGTTTGGTGGTCTACACATTGAAATGGCCATGCTGAAGTTGCTGGGAGACTGGCTAGAAGGCAGTGGCTGGACCAATGCCCTGGTCCAGGCTGACATTGCAAGTTCTGGAACAGCCAGTTCCTTCATACATGCAAAACATGTCACCAAAACCCGCCATGCACACCAGGTCACAGCTGCAAGTCTCTATACACTCCTGCAACAAGCGTACAATGAAGAGTGCATATCTGATGATAAAGATGTCATGCCACCTGACAGTCTGTCTTTTGAGGAGTGGTGCATTCAGCAAGCAAAGGCCAGTGTTCACTTTGACTACTGGCATAAGACCCTATCATTGCAGCTCCTCGTTCTGCAGTATATCAGGTCCATTCGTGAAGGCAACTTCCAGCTGTATGTGGAATCCCTGACACAGATCATGCCCTGGATGTTCGCCCTGGATCACACACACTACAGCAGATGGCTTCCTGTTCACATACGTGATATGATGACTCTTGCGGACAGACACCCAGAAGTCCTAGCAGAATTCAGGTCTGGACATTTCGTGGTGCACAAAACCAGCAACCAGTTCTCTGCCATGGCACTTGACCAGTGCCATGAACAGAACAATGCCATGGTCAAAGGTTCTGGTGGGGCTATCGGACTGACTGGAAATCCAGGAGCACTCAGACGCTGGATGGTAGCAGGACCAGAAATCGCCAGGATCACTAAAGAGTTTGAAGAACAGGCAACAAACCAACAGCATGGACCTAGTGACTCAAGACACCATGACCAGCAACCTGGAGTGCAAACAGCATTCCTAAAGGAGGTTAAGGCACTTGTCACAGTGCTGGAAGAGATGGGGAATCCATTTCTAGAACACAGCCAAGATCTTCTAGTCATTGACACAAGAGACATTGTTGATACCCAAGTTGCTGATGCTGTAAGAAGGATTGATACCCTTGGTGAGGAGCAGTACACCGAGTTTGTGACCCAAAGGCTGGAAAGGTGTACAACACCTATCACACATCCTCTTCCAAAGAACAAGTTACCACTGTTCAGTAGGCCACCTGTGAAGGTCAAATCAAAAGCTGTGGTTCAAATGCTGAATCTGAAGACGTCAAGAACATTTCAAGAGTATGGAGAAACAGTGTTTGTACCATACATCTCTGCTCAACTAGAGGTAGGCGCCCGTGTTGATCTTGTCTGGGATGTATACCTATCTGCCAGCCTGAAAGCCTCAACAAGACAGAAGAGGGGAAACGGCATGAGGAAAAGGGTGGCTCCCCTTACTGTGATGCCCAAGAACTGGAAAGACTTCCTTCGGTGTGATGAAAACAAAACAGAGTTGTTTTCCTTCCTGGCCCGAGAAGCCGTTAATCTGCCTGTAGCACAGGGCAAGGAACTGTATGCAACAGATGGAACTGGAGTCCTCTGCTCTCCTGCTGACTTATGTGTGGCCCGCCTTGCCCCATGTTCACAAGAGGAGGCTGACACTCGGCTACTTCTGCATGTGGCAGATGCTGTGCAGAAAGGTTGCAAGAAGGTGACCATACGTACCGTTGATACGGATGTGGTGGTGTTGGCAGTGGCTTCTTTTAGCAAAATAGCTCCTGATGAACTGTGGGTTTCCTTTGGTGTTGGGTCAAGTTTCCGGTTCATCGCTATTCATGAAATGGTTGCCACAATGACTCCTATCAAGTGCCTGACTCTCCCCGTCTTTCATGCTTTCACTGGATGCGACACGGTGTCTGCATTTGCTGGCCGTGGAAAGAAGACTGCCTGGGAGACATGGAAGTCTTTCCCAGAGGTCAGTGATGCTTTCCAGGAACTCCTGTGCATGCCAAGTGAGGTCAGTGAAGATTCCATGTTACTGCTGGAACGATTTGTCGTGCTCATGTATGACCGAACCAGTGAGAGTATGGAAGTGAATGATGCCAGGAAACAGCTTTTCTCCCAGAAGTCCAGGAGTTTAGAAAACATCCCTCCAACCCAGGCTGCTCTCAAACAGCACATCAAGCGTACTTGCTTTCAGACCAACATTTGGAACCAATCACTGGTGCTGGATCCAGAGATTCCAGAGCCATCTGACTGGGGCTGGACAAAGGAAACCACTGGGTGGCAGCCACTCTGGACCACTCTCCCTGAAGCAGCAAAGTCTTGCCATGAGCTGATCCGCTGTAACTGCCAGAAAGGGTGCACTGGACGGTGCTCGTGTGTCAAAGCTGCACTTAAATGTACAGATCTCTGTTTTTGTTCTGGGGACTGTTAACATGTTTTATTCATTCATTGCCTCATATGATCCTGACATGAAATAAACAATAATTTTTCACCGTTCACCTCCCTTTGTCTGCATGATTTGACCTCCATATTGATCTAAATGCATTTTCTTGAATTCTGGTGGTTTCAAAGGTATCAGATACAGAATGGGCACCCAAAAGATAGTGGGAAATGACACCTTAAGTGTTTTTCTACTGTGTTTGGTTCCAACGTGAGGCATTTTTGAATATAATTGGCGGCCATCTTGGATTTGACCTCTGCCGGGCCTCAGAGGTCAAATCTGACTTCCCTCCATATCTGAAAATAAACCTCATAGTATAACCTAACTATGGTAGAAGTTTCATGTTTCTTTCAAAAAGTGCACAATTTTCATGGTAATCCGCTGTACTAATTGGACTCTGCAGAGGAGAGAGTCACCTCACACAAAAATGCAGCTTGAGGACCCCAATTTCATCAAAAGCACTGACATAACACTGACAGAACATGCACTTCTTTTATTGTCTTTTATGTCGTGGAAAGTTCCTACACCTGTTTTAATTTATCATCAACTATCTTATTAGATTTTCTATTACCGATACTACAGTAAATGCGAGTAGTTTGAGTTTCTTGTCTGTGCTGTCAGATTGACAGACTCACTGGGTCTCTAGACTTGTGGTTTGTGTGGTTACTGTATTTTTCTCTATCACCCTGCTGGTGGCACTATTGCATCTTACGGTCATGGCTAGTTGCTGGGATCTCTTGACTCTCAATCCTGCTCATGGCTTGGATTACTGGCCCCTTTGCTCACTTTTCTGTTTACCTTATTATTAATGGTATTTTTTGCCATGACATATTTATTGACCTTCGTTTAAAGTTGAAAGTAGGGTACAAGATCATAGAAAAATATTTCAACAAGCTATTTGGAAAATACACCTTTCTTCAGATGTAATTAGATCTACAACTCAAAGCAACTTAACATGAGGTTCATTCCTTGACAATTCACATGATTCCCCAGAAACTCCCCAATTTTATGGGCAATTCCACGAAAAAGTAAACCTCACCTTAAAGTCTCACCTACATGGACATACAAGTTCTTTCAGAAAAATTCCAATACAAAAAAGTATTGTCTCGATGTAAATATTCAACTGAACAAGTTTCGAAAAGATATCTGTTTGTTAAAATTTTTACCCTATTCAGCTATAATGTAAGTCTATGGAGGGGCTTATAATGGGCACACAAAGTTGCAATGATATCAGATATTTTTTATTGTTATATTACTATTTCTGTCGTTACAGGTTAAAATCCACCATTCACAATTGTTTTGTATCGTTTTGGAAGGTTTTTCCAGACGTCACGTCCATAACGTCACACCCATAACGCCATTTCTCTCAATGAAAAACAGTTTTTTTACATTAACATTTCTCAGTCTTTCTCTGTCTTTACTGAGGTGTCCTGTTTGGTATGAATGTAGTAATATTTACATTTCTCTAGAAATTTCACACACTTCACAGCAAAAACTACTCTCTCATAGATGTTTGTCCATTTTTCGTCACGTCCATAATGCAAATTGAAAGGCTCATATTCTTATGATGTAAATCATGATATTAATTTTTTTTGTGTTTGCCTACATTCAGCCATGGAGTTTGCATAGGAATATGAACAAAATTGTGAAATACTGCTAGGTTTGTCGAGGTTGTGTGCCATTTTGTTCATCAATAATGCATGAAAATGTCACGTCCATAACGCTGGAAATGCCCATATATTTTATATATATATTTAGAGGCAACAACTGAAAAACCCTGATCGCCTCAGAGGAAATGCTAAGATAACCTGAGGGACCTTAAAGGCATTTAAAACAAAAGTAAGATTTTGAAAACAGCAGATGATGTGTCTTGCCTCAATCAAGGTCCATTTGTTGGTTTTTGCTGAAAATGATGTGAGTTGCATGCTGTACAATGCTGAGCACATTTAAACCTCAATTTCCATATTGTCTTTGACATTGTTGTTCTGTAAATCTGGTTTCTCGGTCCTGGTGTGCCAAACCAAAACCTTAGGAATTGAAGGAAAAACAGTAATGATGTTATTAGTACATTAACTGGGTATTTCTAAATTGTCCCCATCGCAAATGTTTAGGGAGGGATGCCTTTTTGACATCATGTCTTACTGTTTTAACAGATTATTAAAGGCTTTGTTGAAAAGTGTGCAAACAGTATTATTGAATATAGGCTACATTAATAAACTGTTCTTTTAGGGTACCAATTAAAGGTAACCTATGCAAACCTCAATCTGACTATGAGATATATTCATTTAATCATCATTGATTACAAGGCTTACATTTTTATTACATATACATCTTATTCCTTTAATGATTTAACGTACAGGTGTGCGAGATTCACCTGACTATTTATATGTCATCAACCAAACGTGGACGTAGATACAATAACAGGAGAAATAATACCTAATACAAGACAAAAAGTATGATAACAGCATCATACTATAACCAATAGCCGTAAGAACAAGAAAACATGGGAGTGATGAGAGTGAATGAAACTAATTTTAGCAGATTTTATGAAAACCCTCACGCAAATGAGCAAGAAGTGGTTATTGAGTTTGTACTAATCTGACAAAGTCAAAACCTGTCAATCTCACCTTTGTACAGTTGTCTGCTTTGGGTTCGAGATCTTCAACTTTAGTCAGCTGTTCTAAAAAGTTGGTTTCCTGGAACCCTCCAATATACCCCTTGACTGCAAAGCGAACTGATGGTTTGGCTAGGATGTGTTGCAGGTTAATGGCAAAAGCTACAGGACGAGAGAGAGAGAGAGAGAGAGAGAGAGAGAGAGAGAGAGAGAGAGAGAGAGAGAGAGAGAGAGAGTGGAGGGACAAGATATTTTGATGTTTTTTTTTTTTCAATAGTAAAAAATAAATAATAAAAATCCCAAGCAGGAATCTGAATTGTCAGATCAGACCTCAGTTTGCCTCCAACATAAAGGAATGGCCAATTATTTTGTCTGAAGAGCCACATTGGGTTATAGATATTGACTGATGGGCCGGGTGTTAACAGTCAACATGTTTAAAACAAGTAGCCCCACTTTCTTGAGAGGACACATTTACATGCAGGGTTAAAAAGGGGGATTTGTATTTCATGACTACAACACATTTGACAAATCAGGCCTGTAATCTAATTTATCTTAGCTAAGAGGAATTATTCGGTAACACTTTATTTAAAGGTACCGTCATAAGACTAACATGACGCTGTCATTAACTATGACATGACGTTGTCAAGAATCTGTTAATAATAACTTTATAAACCTGTTATGACTTCTGACATACCCCAATCCTATCCATGACATGAAATACCTGGTGACACTTAATGACAGAATTCACGACAGGTGTGTAAAGTTTATGACAGTTTCATGACGTCATGTCATAGTTAATGATAGTGTCATGTTAAGTGTCATGACGGTACCTTCAAATAAAGTGCAACCAATTAATTATTCTATTTTGAGAAAGCTCCACGGGCTTTAAGTATAGCCTGACATAGCCCGACCTTAATACTGCTGTTCATCTGTATTCATGGTCTGGAGGTTCTTTAACCTGACGCGATTATACTGCGGGGGGAGGGCATTCACTTCTGCTTTGAAACGATTGGACAGCTCGTCTAATAAGCTTCACTTATTGGCCGGTAGACTCTCTACCGAAGTAAACACGCCCCAGAGGACTGTGCCCAGACCATGATACGTATGAACATTCGTATTATGCGCGGGCTATGTCAGGCTAGATTAAGTAGCCCACTGGGTCTTAGTTTGCCCACCTCTGCTCTAATATACAGTATGGAAAGACAGATGCTGTAGACGCAGCATAGTTACCTGCCATGTCAACATTGAACTTTCTTCCAGCATATCCTGCGTACCAGTCCACTACTCGCCCATTCCTGACCAGCGGGCGCTGGTACATTCGTCGACCTACCAGACCCACCGGCCACACAGATACCCGCTTGGTATAGCGCATCTAGAGGAAAGAGTAGAAAACAGCAATGTAATGTAAACAACAATATAATGCAGTTCTATGCTGAGAAGGACGAGCCGCCTGACCGCAACTAAAAAAAATCCCCCACACAAATCAGATGGATACATCACGCAACAGTCATCTTCACATCAATATGATTAAATATCATTAAATACCCCCCACCAGCACCACCTCCATTTCCCTGGCCCACCACACCCCCCATTGCTCTCCATTACTACTATCAACTTGTACGAAATAGCCTACTGCTCAACAATCTCTGTCATTTGTTATGTCAAATGTATATGGATATGTCTACTGTTCCTGTCCTCTGTAAATTTTTAACAACTGTTTTTGCTCAGTTTTTTTTTTTTGTAATGTCCTACTTTATTTGCAATAAAACTATGCTAAATAAATAAAATAATCAAACAAAATGTGCAGTCATCAGTCCACTTTCATGATATGCTACAGTTTCTGCAATTCACAGCGTTACTTTAGAGAAAACAAAATATCTCCATGTACTGAGTATGACATGCTTCCTGTCAGAAGCGAGCGCCGAAAATTACAATCGTGGGTGATCCGGTTTAGCTTCATTGTCTTTTGGAAGCTTTGGTACGGGTATATCTGCGCCTACAATAGAAGTATTTGGTATCAAATTAAAGTAGACAACCAGACGCATGCATTGGTGCCACATGTAATATACTTGCTTGAGAATGAGGGCGTTCAATTTCAGAGTAAAGATCACCCCCCATTTTGAAATATCTTCATCTGGTGTTATAAACTTGGCTGCTGGAGTTCCATCTAATAACCAAGAGCCAACAACCAAAACAATCACTACTAGGTTTGCCTGCTTTCAGACTTCAGTGCTGAAGTCTCACACACAAGTAAGGGGAGGTGTTTGGGGTTCAGATCTTCTCCTTTCCTGTAGAACCGGGCTCTTCAAATGGCGGCCCGCGGGCATTTTGTAGTGGCCCCTGAAGTGATGATAATATATATGAGCAAATCCGTATAACCGGCAGACACCTCCGAAAATAGCCGGTGTTGTGTTGTTCCTACTTGTGCCAATAGGTGGCGCCTAACTCTCTATATAGCTGTGAGGTGTATGTATGATGCTCTGACGCTAGTTGAACCTTGCTTCAGTAAGGCCTACTACTGTCCCTCACTAGAATGTTGACACATGGCTATGTTGTTCTCCCCAAGGAATGAAGCATTTCTTGTGCATAAAATCTCTCCAGTAGTGTGCCTCCAGTCCAAGCATATCCTCGCGCAAGCATTCTCCATCAAAAAATGGCCCATTGAAACGCAGCTGTGCCTCACACTGTTTACAGTTAACTTATAATTTTTCTTTCTGCCCGATATCCATATCACTTGCTATTTCTCTCTCATACATTGCATTACTATGGTTAATTCTCTCATTTAGCTGGAGTCGATTAGTAACACTTTTACCATGGTTGCAAAACTACCCTACTATCTAGTTTTACGTCTACCTGTTTTTGGCCGGAGATATATTTTGACGGACCTCTCTAACTTACGCTGTATACAAGGCTAGTAAGCCACCAATTCAAAATGTCTGTCAACCCTAAAAAAGAGGAAAGTCGATTCGGAGAGCAGACGGTTCAAAAATGAGTGGACAGAAAACTATCTATTTATTGCCGTTGATATGAAACCTGTGTGCCTTATTTGTAACGAGTCCCTCGTTGTATGCAAAGAGTTTAATTTGAGAAGGCATTTCAAGACATCGCATACTAACTTTGACTCAACTTTCCCACTGGGCTCCATGGCCCGAAGGCAGAAGATATCAGGCCTTACATCTTGCTTTGAGCAAAGACGTTGCATGTTGTTTCGGGCCTGTACTGATCAAGAGAGGGCAACCACAGCATCTTTGCGAGTTGCATGGATATTGGGTAAAAAGAAAAAGCTGTTTACAGATTCTGAGACTGTGAAGGAGTGTATGTTGGCAGCTATTGAGGAGGTAGTAACAGATGAGAAAACTCGAAAAGGAATTATGGATTTAATCAAACAAATTCCAATATCTGACACCTCAAATATGAGGAGAGTGGAGTGCCTTGGTTCGGACGTTTTTGAGACACTTTTGGACAAACTGAAGAAGGCCGAGGTGATGTCTTTGGCCGTGGATGAATCCACGGATAACAGTGATATTGCACAGTTGTGCCTCTACGTGCGATTCTTTGATGGTGATGAATGCTTTCGTGAGGATTTGCTCGGGCTTATTCCCATGGAGGGGCACACTACCGGTGAAATTTTATACACCGAAATTGCAACATTCTTTGAAAAGAACAACTTGGATATGGCGCACGTCAACATGTTGGTGACAGACGGTGCCCCCTCAATGGCCGGCAGAGAACAGGGGCTTGCCGCGAGGATGGCAGCCGAGATAGCTGAGATAGCTCTATTGCCTCATCCACCAAAGTCTCCTGTGCGCCAAGCTCAGTGTTGAGTTAAAAGAGACCATGGACTCAGTCATGGCAATTATAAACTTTATCCGCTCTACCTCCAGTTTACAACATCGCCTTTTCCGCAAGCTGTTGAGTGACATGTCTTCTGAATATAAAGATCTGCTCATTCACAAAGACATTAGATGGCTTAGCAAAGGAAACGCATTGAAACGTTTTTGTGAACTACGGGAGGAGGTTCTGGTGTTTTTTCGGTCTTCGAAATTAAAAAAAGCTGGCAAGTTTCTGTCTCTAATGGAAAATGACGAGTTTAATGCCACAGTGTGTTTTTTGAGCGACGTTTTCCATCATTTGAACTAACTCAACTTGGGAGTTGCAGGGTAGAGGTAAAACAGCTGCAGAGCTTGTGGAGAAACTGCATGCTTTTGAGAGAAAGCTCTCACTCTTCTCTGCTGATCTTAGCTCAGGAAAGATGCTGCACTTTTCAACACTCAAGAAATCTGGTCAGCAAATTTCTCCCCTGATGTCGAGCTTTATTGACTCATTGAAACATAACTTTGTCAGATAAGGTATTCGCCCAGGGCACCAAAGAGGGTAGGACCACCCCTGCTTCCTGTATCTTTTCATTTTGAGTGTGCCATCATCATTTTACGTTTAAAGGAAAATACCGGAGTGAATTCAAGCATAGCCCTGTTGAAAGAGCTTGCTAAATGCGCTAGTTAGCAAGTGGAAGAAAATAATTTGGTACAGCAGAGACCGAAGGCGAACGCAGAAGCGAACAGGCACTTTACACTGAATTGAAGGGACCTGACTGTTGGAACGCGAAAGTAAGATCTGAGGTTACATTTACTCAATGTAAAGTGTTTTCGCATTCGCGATAGGACTATGCTGTTCGAAATTCTTTCATTTCATGCGTAACATATTGCCATTATAATGCTCGTGCAGCAGGGCTATGTTTAAACTTACTCCAGACTTATCCTTTAAAGGCAGGGAATAAACGTTTACAGCGGTTACTTTGTTTATGTTTACTCAACGGGATGAAAGTCAATCTGTGTGCTTATAGTGTACTGTAAAAGTATGGTGGATGGATTCATCAGATAGAAGAATTAAACCTTTTCTCTGATAAGTAAATCTCTCATATTTGTCTGTTGTGTAAATTGTAGAGTTTTCAATAGTGAACCTGAATTTTCAGATTGTCGTTACATTTTCACATGCCATACTGAAGACAAAACTGAAGATTTTTTGTAACTGAAAAATGATCTAGACCAGGGGCTGAAAAGAATTGTAAGTGTATGTTGCCCTTTAAAAACTGTTGGCAATGCACTTTCTGCAAAACAACCCAGGCAGCTCCCTATAAGGTGCATCTTAAACCTGTTTACCAGCAGGAAAAGGATACAAAATTAAGTGCTGGTACAATAGGACTGTTAGTAGGCTAAGGGGTCAGAAACATGAGGAAATGTGCATTTTTTTTCCTTAACCATATTTGTGGTTGTGCGTGTACATTTGGCTGCTCGGCCCTCTGAGGAAAAAATCCATCGGCATGAAGTTTGACAGCCCTGATCTAGACCATCCTGTTTAGCAGGTTTTGAGTTGATGGATAAATATGTGTGCAACCCTGTAATTACAAGTAAAAGGTTGGTGAGGGACATTTACAGACATTTAGACCACAATTAGAGACTTTCCATAGGCCTACATTAGTGTTAAAACTACTTTGCCTTATCTGTTTATTCTGGAATTTCTCACTCATGGAATCAAGAAATTGGTGGTCTCCATTTAGACTACGACTGTATGCATCAAGTTTATCACAAAGTTTTTTTTAAAGGGTTTAAAGTAGTGCTGTCAAACGATTAAAAAAATTACTCTGATTAATCACAAAATGTTGCAATGATTAATAATGATTAATCACTTTTAATCGCAATTCATTTCTTCCAGTAAGAATTTGGATGCTAGGGTATGTTGTATCCTTATTTTGCCCCGATACTAAATATTTGGCTTTGTTCGTCTCAAATGGAGCAATTCACACCTGTCCCCTACCCCAAAGGATTCCCCAAACATGTTGTTGGACAGTCAGGAGCTAGGCCATAGTCTTTGTATAGTTTGACTTGATAGCCGAGCCATTTTCTGTCTGAAATTGAACATAATACAAGCCATGAAAGTGGAACCATATCCATCAGGATTAATCTGAGTTAATTTTTTTTAAATCTGAGTTTATTTTTAATTAATCACCTGATTAATCAATTCATTTTGCCAGCACTAGTTTAAAGGTTAAATATACTGTAGACAGATTGGTCCTCTACTGTCATGCTCATCTGGCGTCTGCATGCATGTGCATGCATTTAAACAAAATAGCCCACTGTAGGCTTTGATCCTTATTTGTTAGCCAGCCTAAAACATCCACATGCATACTGTGCAGTAAGTGCCGCTTTCCAATGAACAATTAATAAAAGAACAAAAAACAGATCAAGTCAGACAATGATAGTTTTATTTCCCTTATCTGACCAAGTGGTGTAAAGTTGCATAATGCTGCTTTAAGGCAAAGTAAGAAGGACGTGGTTGTTGCATATCATCATCTTTTTCATCTTATTCATCACCATCACCTTATAATTTGTTTGATTAATTTGACTGATTAGATGAAGCACTATGCAGTAAAACAAAATCTGATTTTAGGCTAATTTCCATCTAATAATAGCCCAAATGTTATAGTCCATATTTCAAAGTGACAACCATGACGATATCATCAACATGGTATAAAGGATTTAATGTCTAAAAACAAGGAAAAGATGTGATGCTTTTGATTGGTAGACTAGATAAAGCATCAGAAATTCACAGAAAGTCTCCAAGTTCTTCATGGAGGTAGTAGAGTATATTAACAAAAAACAATGTTTATATTATAATAATGTAGCCACTACACTTTCTAAAAAGCTTGGCTTAGACTGCCCATTATGACAACTAGGCTATTTGTACTTAGAGATGTGTAATTCAAATGCTGACATACGTGTTTAAAATAGCATGGTCGGCGATAAGGACACACACATCTAATTTTGAGAATGGAAGCAGGACCAAAAGGAAAAGGAAAAAGTCCGCTTCGACCAGGACTTGCTTCCCAACATTTTATTTAAAAATGTGTTTGAAATAGCATGGCCGACATCACTTTGAAATGAATGAATAAAAATGGGAACACCAACCTCCTCAAAGAGCTGCAGGTCATAGGAGTTGTCGTCATCTCCAAAATACACTACTCCAGAGTCCAGGGGTCCTCGGTTCTGCCGAAGCCAGTCCAGGGCAAGGTTTCTCTGTTCAGCCCCTCTGGCCGCACAATTTTCTATGCATTTAGCAGGCCTGGTGATGTTTAGGTGGGTAAACTCTATTCCAGAACGTAATAAGAAGTAGGTTACCAAAACTGACTTAACTTTGGCGTCCTCTACCATGATCCAGTGAAGGTTCGGCACCTGGCGCAAGGTGTTGCCCAGTCGCGTTAGGTCGGCCTTTTGCGTCGGTCTGCTGTAAGTAGGGGTGATGAAGTATATGACAGGTATGTCTGGCGCTGGTTCATTGAGAGACTGGTAGGTACAGGTAGGTGACAAGTGAACCATGAGCCCAATGAGCATCAAAATACATCCAATTTGGAGGATAATAAAGGCACTCCGTTTGGAACTCATTTCCCTGCAGACTGTAGCCCAATTTCTTGTGTGTTGAATCAAGAACAGGCAGAACTCATAGTCACCGAATCTTGTTCAACTTGTCAGTCAAGTTTTAAAGAGGATTGACAAGTTACAAAATGGAAATGTCTTGCTAGTTCCTCCATGCATATTGATGTGAAGATGACTAGGGGTGGGTGATAGGTCTAGCCTTTATATTGTCTGCGATAATATCGCAAATTAAATGTTGTTTTAACAATGTGCAAATTCACAATAGAGTATATATTTAATTAACTTCACCAAACTGGTTGGGCAGTTTTCTTCAAATCTTGAGAACCGTAGGGCCTAAGAGGACCATATTTTTGGTATGTAGGCCTATGTCTTCAGGGACTACATGAACCCATCCCATGACCACTCCTTTCATGTACAGCGCCACCTAGTTAAAAATGGAAAAGGAATGGAATGGAAATGGAAAAGTGAAAGTGATGTGTTGTATTCACAGGTATCTCTGGCTGACATTGTCAAATCTGCACTGAAGGTGTGGGCTCATTAGGACACCCTCCAAATGCATGCCAAGTTTTGTGGAATTCTGTTCATGGGGGAGCCATACAATTAATTCATTTAACAGTACCTAGACCATTTTTTTAAACACACGTTTACCCATACCTCTGATACATTTTCTAAAGTCTCACAGTAACACAGTGACACAAACACAATAGTTGAATAGTTCACTCTTCTTGCTCTTCTTTGGCAAATACAATACATCTATTTCTGCACACACTAACTTTACCAAAACACTGAAAATCAAACACAAAATTAGATAATTTGGTCAGTGAATAACACCTATTGTAACTTCACAAGGTAAAGTACATGTAGTTAAACTAAGTGAACTAGGTTTCAAAATACTGTCAGATGCTGGCATTACAAAAACTGCCTAGAGTTTCAGCTTTCCAGGTAATAGGCTATTTTCACGCTCGTTACATAGCAACGTCCTCATTCGCTGTTTGCGCATTCCTACTTCCGGCGAACTGTCATACTGTTGATTCTGTGCCGGGGTAATGTCCAGTGGTAAACAATGTTCGCCTATTCAACTTCCTTACTAAATCTGCCTAAGCTGTCATTTACAGACGTTCATCGCCTGGTGAACAGCCATTCAACAACGCCCCGCTCCAAACTGGACGATGGATACAGTTTGTTTTTTGAAAAATATATCCACGACTATTAAGGTAAGCGATTAGCTTCTCTTTTGCTAACGTCACTGTTGTATCTTCAAAATAAATTATTGTCCACAACTTCCAGTTGTTCTTTGCTTTGTAACATTTACTTATTGAAAAGGAATTAACTTCATACATAAACATGTGGCAAGAGCTCTCTGTGTAACTTCTTACTTTCGATATCTCATTATGTTGTCTGCTTCTATGTTTCCTCTAGCTGGCAGTAAAGCAATCCTTTAGCTCTTATGTTGGAGCGCCCTCTAGTGGACAATATAAATCCAACACTTTAACATGGGCTTCCACAATAACTCATTTAGTCTGTAACTGATTAAACATTATCTACGATATCACATCTCCCCCACCTTTAAGTGAACAACACATTAGTTTAAGCACTAGCTATCAGAGAGATAGATACAGTAGGTTACTTCATAACAACAGTTTTCAAATACAATCTTACAAAACTTTTTTTTTTTCATTTGCATTTTTTTTTTTTTTTTTTTCACAAATAACCTAAGCTAGGAAGGTACGTCCTTCCAGTGAGATCAGAGCGCATTGTTGCTCTATTCCTGGAACAGATCTCACTCTATCTAACAACAAAGTCTTGGAGATGCGAGGGTGAATGTCTCTCTCGCACAGAACGGCGCACCTCTGCAGCCACAGGTACGACTGGTGGAACCTGCACATCTGTTGTAGGCAACTCATTTGAAGGATGCTCTTCAACTGCTTCACTTTCAGTAGGCACAGAGCCCACAGCACCTTCATTCGTGTCTGCCAACAGCTCCACTTCTGTCTCAGGCTCTTCACTTGGTACAGTGTCAGACAGTCTAGCTCTTACTTGATCCACGTGTCTCTTCATGGTTTGACCGCTTCCAATGACCACAGTGTAGGATAAGGGTCCTGAGGCATCTTCAATGACAGCAGGGATCCATTTAGGACCGTAGGAGTAATTTCTGATGTAAACTTTATCTCCTGGTGCAAAGCTCCTCAGTCTTTTGTTTGTGTCATGAGCTTGTTTCTGTTTCAGTTGCTTGTTCTGCACTTTTGTTTTCACATCTGGCAGCATCAAGTCAAATGCAGATCTGAGCCTCCGTGACATCATCAATTCTGCAGGAGACAGACCTGTCGTCGCATGAGGTGTAATGCGATAACTGAACAAAAACCTTGACAGCCTGGTCTGCAGTGTTTCACCTTTGATCTTCCCCATCCCCTCCTTAAAGGTTTGAACTGCCCTCTCAGCGAGACCGTTTGAGGACGGATGGAAAGGCACGGACCTCACATGACGAATGCCATTTTGCTTCATGAAAGACTCAAATTCAGCGCTTGTGAAACATGGTCCATTATCAGACACTAACATTTTAGGAAGTCCAAAAGTACTGAAACTTTGCCTTAGCCTCTCTATGGTAACCTGGGATGTAGATGTCTTCCCTGGATATATATCTAGCCATTTACTATGAGCATCCACTATCACTAAGAACATCTCACCTTGAAATGGACCAGCATAATCCACATGAATTCTTGACCATGGCGCGTCTGGCCATTCCCAAGGATGTAGCGGAGCAGTGGGTGGTGACTTTTGATGTTTCTGACACTCTTCACATGACTGCACTTCCCTCTCCACATCTTGGTCCATGCCTGGCCACCATAGATATGACCTCGCCAAGCCTTTCATCCTTGACATGCCAGAGTGGGTTTGATGCAGTAGCTTCAGTGTCTTCTCTCTACCTTTAGTGGGTATGATCAGTCTAGCACCCCAAAGCACACATCCATCTCTGACACTCAGCTCAGTACGCCTCTGATGATATGGTTTCAACTCAGCGTCCACCTTGGCAGGCCACCCTTTCAGCACATGATTATGAACTTGGGAAAGAATTAAATCTTTAGCTGTCCAACGTTTTATCAGAGTTGTGTCCAACAGTGTGTCATCCAGAACATCCATCATCAAGACCTGCTCTTTTGCTTCATCACGCACTGTTTCAGCAATCGGCAGCCTACTGAGTGCGTCTGCGTTCGCATGATGTTTTCCTGGTTTGTACACTATGTTGTATTCATAGGCACTGAAATGCACAGCCCATCTCTGAACTCTTGGTGAGCCCATTTGTGGTATGGGTTTTTTCTCATTGAAAAGCGAGATCAATGGCTTGTGATCTGTGTAGATGGTAAATGCACGGCCATACAGGTATTTATGAAATCTTTGAATTCCAAAGATGACAGCTAACCCTTCTTTATCTAGCTGTGAGTACCTCTTTTCAGCAGGAGACAGAGTTCTAGACATGAACCCCAATGGACGCTCACTGCCATCTTCCATCAGGTGTGATAAAACGGCACCCACGCCGTATGGCGAAAGCATCACATGACATAATCAACTCACGGTCAGCAGAGTAGTGGACTAACACTTGTGCCGAATTCAATAGGTCTTTAGACTTCTGGAAAGCCTCTTCTTGCTTTTTATGCCATTTCCAATGCACATCTTGTCTTAAGAGTTCATGCAGTGGAGCTAACAGTGTTGCTAAATTTGGTAGAAATTTGTTGTAATAATTCAACAATCCTAGATATGACTTGAGTTCGGTGACATTAGTGGGAGTAGGAGCTTCCATAATGGCTTTCACTTTCTTTCTAACAGGATGAAGCCCCTGCATGTCCACCCTATGTCCCAGGTACTCTACTTCCTCTTGTAGGAATGAGCACTTACTCCTCTTCAGACGCAATCCAGCTTCTTCAAGCCTAGATAGCACAGTGTCCAGATTGCTCAAGTGGTCAGCTTCGTCCAGCCCACTCAAAAGAATGTCGTCAAGGTACACTGCTACATGCGGAATTCCTCTTAACAGTCCTTCTATTGTCCTCTGAAACAAGGCTGGGGCCGAGGCAACTCCAAACGGCAGTCTGTTGTATGTGAACAACCCTCTATGGGTATTCACCGTCAAGTATCTCTTGGACTCTTCATCCATAAGTATTTGTTGGTATGCGTGGCTCATATCCAATTTAGAGAACTGTCAGTCCTCCGGATAGAGCTGTAAAGAGATCTTCAACTCTTGGTATTGGATATTGTTCCAGTGAAGAAACCGTGTTCACGGTCAACTTGTAGTCACCACATAGCCTTACATGTCCATCCGGTTTCAAAATTGGAACAACTGGCGCGGCCCATTCAGACCACTTCACCGGTGCTATTATGTCTTCTTTCAACAATCTGTCAATTTCTTCATCAACTTTAGTACGCATAGCGTAGGGGACTGACCTTGGACGAAAGAAACGAGGGACGGCGTTGGCCTTGACATGAATAGTCGCTTTTGTGCCTTTCAGCGTGCCCAATTCTTCTTTGAACACATTTTCATGTTTGTTCAACACTTGCTCTAGTGTCATTTTCTCTGTCTTTACGTGCAGCACTTTGCAGGCTTTGTGATTGGCTTTGATTTCCTTCCAATCAAGCTGAATCTGTTCCATCCAGCCTCGCCCTAGTAAACTGGGGCCATTTCCTCCGACCACCACTAGAGGCAGTTTGCAACTTTGCTGCTTGTACTTAACTTTAACTGATGCAACTCCTATCACTTTGACAGGATCACCTGTGTATGTCTCCAAGTGGATTTTTACAGGCTTCACCACTGGCCCACTCGTCTCTGTCCATATCTTCTGGAACACATGCTCATTCATGACTGTGAGACTACAGCCAGTGTCTATTTCAAATGGAACTCCCTTTCCATTCACTTTCATCTTCACCACATACGGGTCTACTCTTGTAACACGCATGTCACTCATTTGTCCCAATGTATACTTCATGAATTGTAAAGTCAATGCTTCTTCAGATGAGCTATCACTTCAGTTTCATTCTGTTTTACTTGCACTTGGTGTGAACGATGGTAAGCACCTGGCTTCTTTTCTTTCTTTGTCTCTTTGTTTTCTTTCCTGCTTGCATTTTGCACATCTTTAGTACGGCAGGCTTTTGCTATATGTCCTATTTTGCCACATGCATGACATTTCTCTTGTTTGAATTTGCACTCAGTTGCAATATGACTGGTTCCCTTGCACCGATAACACTCTTTCATTGCTCCTTTAAATGCACTTGCCCCCTGCGAGTCTCTCTTTGCGTTCATGAATTTCACTGACGCACTTGGAACTTTTAGATCTTGAGCATTCTTGTTTGCAGTCTCTACTGCTACAGCAATGGACAGTGCTTTGTCAAAAGTTAACTCTGCTTCTGACAGAAGACGTCTCTGAATTCGCTCATCCTCAATTCCGCATACAAGTCGATCCCTGAGCATCTGGTGTAACTTGTCACCGTAGTTGCAATCTTGCGCTAGCCTACGCAGCTCTGCTACATAATCCAATACAGATTCATCAGGCTTTCTTGTGCGCGAATCAAACTTGTACCTTTGCACAATCTCACTAGGCTTCGGGTGGTAATGTTTTTTTCAACAGTTGCACTAGATCTTTGTATGATTTATCCTTTGGTTTCATTGGGCTGAGAAGGCTTCTCATCAAAC
>JAODXP020000033.1:1773093-1807098 GCA_027497455.2 Sardinella longiceps | reverse complement strand
AGCATCTAAACCCAGTCAGCATTGATGATGCAGGAAATTATTCCTGTGCTGTTAGAGGACATGAGAGTCTCTCCTCAAATAGCATCTCACTAAAAGTCAGATGTAAGTTAAACCATCTTGTTTGACATGATGGCATATTGTGGTACTGTAATTGTGGCAACAAATTGTGTCTCGTGCAGCGCATTACAGCTTTCAGGCTTGTACTGTATGTCGGCCTACTTACATTACTATGGTTTTGACTAAATGTAAAATGTGCTGTCTGCCATTATCTCTATTTCATCAGATGTGCCAGAGAATGTCTCAGTGTCCATCAGTACCTCTGGTGAACCAGAAGAGGGCAGTTCAGTGACTCTGAGCTGCAGCAGTGATGCCAACCCACCAGTGCACACCTACACCTGGTACATGAAGAGTGGAGCTGAATCTCTTGTTAGGGGCACAGGGGAGAGCATCAGCTTCAATGTGACCTCTGATACCACTGGACTTTACTACTGTGAGGCACAGAATGAAGTGGGCTCTCAGAATTCAAGTTGGGTCATAATTATGACGGAAGGTAAGATGTAATAATAATTGAATCAAAATAAGGAAAAGCTACTGCTTGGAAGAAAAGGGTTTGAAAATAATGTTTTTCAATATTTTATTTCTTTTTCCTTATATCTCAGATGAAGTTACTGCTACCATGGCAATAACAGCAGGAATCATCCTAACTGTTATTGCTGCCATCATTCTGGTGTTTGCAATTGTTTCTATCAGGTAATAAAGGTCTAATCTTTATTTTTTTTGGCTATAAGACAAGCATAACCATACAGTTAGGCCCTCTCCACACCAACCTCAACATTATTGCAGCTCACATTTGATGGAAACAAATGTCAGAAGAGCGGTGCCTCATACTTTGTTGGTCTGCAGAGGCCTTTGTGGTCAGTCATGTATTGACAAAGATCAGGAGTCAGAAATTAACCAATGATTTATCTTAATCTGTGCACGCAATGTCCTTTCAGTGTGAAATACACATTCTTCAGTAAGTATATTTTCAGTACTGATTGAGTAACATTGGTTCTTTACCAAGCTTGTACAGTCACAGGTCAACAGAGGAAACACCACAAGTCACCAGAAGTAGTAGCAGGATGAAGAGAGAGGTATTCATTGTCTTCATAGTTTTCCACATACATATGATTTTATCACATAAAACGTAGCCTATAGTCTGACTACGACCAGGGCCATCGCAACAGGATAGGCAAACCAATCTCAATAAAATATGACAAGAGTTAGACAACTGCTAAGTACAACACAATTAAGTCAATAAAAGTTGCTTTAAGATAAATAACAATATAGTTTATGACAGGTGTTTATGGGAGGTGAGGGGCCTCCTTGCCCTGTTTGCTTGGAGCCCCACAAAGTCATCTTGAAACGGCCCAGCGTCTAGCTACTACCATAGGTTGTACTGAGCTGTCTATGCAATAACTATGAGATCATGGTGTTTAGCCAATCTCTTCATTCTATCTGGACAGGGAGTCCTTGGGTGGGCTTAGCATTGTTTGAATCAGCTTGTTAGTGTTAATGCTAGTTGCTCTGATTGGTTTTAGCCGTCTTACATCACTCGTAGTCAGGGCCGTTTCAAGGTACTTTGGGGCCCCAAGCAAACAGGGTGAGGGGCCCCTCACCTCCCAAAAACACCTACATATTACAACATTGTTATTATCTTCAAGCAACTTTCATTGACATAATTATTTGTGTTGTATTTACAGTTGTCTAACATTGTCATATTTTATTGACAAACACCACCAACTAAACTACTAAAATGATTAAACAGTCATTCTTGGGGCCCCTTTCAGCCAGGGGCCCCAGGCAATTGCCTGGTTTGCCTGTCCTGTTGTGACGGCCCTGGTGATTGCATAGACAGCTCAGTACAACCTATGGTAGTAGCTAGACGTACTAGCTGAGCAAAGTCAATTTGCTACCACTAGAGTACGTCTAGAGTACTAGGCTAGAGGGATGTGGTGAACTGATTATAGTATATTATGTCAATGTAATGTTCCTCATTTTAATCATGCCATAGGATGTTCACTCAAATGCTCTTGGTGGCCCTTACACATGCACACCCCCTGTGTATGGTAATCTGCAGGTAAATGCCCATCATCAACACTAACTCATCTGTTTGTCAGCTTAGAGACGACTGACTATCTGACAAAAAAAATGATCTGGAATAATGATCATTGTTCAGTTAATGCTGAAAATTGTGTGTGTGTGTGTGTGTGTGTGTGTGTGTGTGTGTGTTCTGGGGTCCTTTCAGAACGTGAGGACTATGAGTGACACGTCCGTGCCTCTCCAGAGAGCAGCACAGGACTCAGTGTATGAGAACCTGCAGGGCAGAGAGACACCCCAAACAGAGATGGAGCTCAAGGATCTCACAATGAAATTGCAACACCAACCATGACGTATAGACTCTTTTATTGCAAACTAAGCATAGACTATTATACTCTCACAAATATGATTTTTCTTCTGTTAATGGAAGATTCTGTATACCACCAATCATGATCAGTGGATGACTGAATCTATTCAGCCCTGTGAAGAAATTGTTCATGCAAACTGGTTCGTGTGGTGTACACCACAGGGCGCTCAACTGTCACGCATTGAGTATGACACTAAATAATTTCGGTCTTTAGTCACGTTCTCCTGCCACACATTGTATTTCCCACGCAGAAAACATATTTATTTATTCTGCCATGTTTTTATATATGCGCCTGTGTCCTGTCGGCCTCCACGATGGTTCTAATTTGAGCCTGTCACTAACAGCCAATCAAATAAAACTGAAAATAGTACTGCTGTATCTGAGCACAACATCTCTCTCTCTCTCTCTCTCTCTCTCTCTCTCTCTCTCTCCAAGAACAGCTATTTTGTTGTCTCATCATGGATTTTTTATGTTTCAGAGTGACAAACCACAAGTGTGGAACCTTGTGAAATCAAGGGATCAAAATGCCTGTGATGCAGAAAGTCGTAGGGCATTTGTAAGCTGTTACTTTTACTAAAATAGGTCAAAGTTGTCTTAAGATGACTTTTTATTGGTTGGTTGCTTCAAGTTTACACATTCACCACACACAACCTACGCACAGAGGAAGTACATCATGCACTGTCCTATCTGACAAAAGTGTTGGAACCACATTTAAGTATTTCCTTTAAAGAAATCAACAAACTCATCATAAACCATCATAAACCCAGACAATGACTCTCTAAAGAGTGCATCACCACATGTTATCAGTAACTGCTTTAAACAATGACCTTAAAACAGTAATGTAACCTTAAAACAGAATTTGAATATTATATGAAATTATGTGAAAGTTTTATTTAGAAAAAAAAAAGTTCTAAGTGGACAGGAAAGGTTACAGGTTTTTTGGTATATTTGTAGGCCTCCAAAAGAAACAAATTGAGGGTCTGTTTTATTAGTAGTTAGCCTGCGGTTTAGAAACATGTTTTCCTCTCTTCCTGTAACTACAACTTAACCACAAGACAGGAAATCACGTAGTGCATCAACATACTGCTTTCTGAGATAATGTTAAAGGTCAGTTACCAACAGGTACAACTCCCTTTCCATTGAAGTGAAGTCATGTAGTGGCCACCACTCTAATGATGTCTTTCTCAAGGTAGGTAAACCGTCAGATGTTATCGTGAAGAGAATAATACTTTATCAATGTCATAACATATGTTAGGCTATAACATGGTGGCTAATTAAATATTGGTGTTGATGATTGTGTTTTTTCCACCCTTAATGATGCCTTCCATGCACCTTAACCCTAACGCCCTAGTGTCTTGAAGGCAGGAGGTCTTGTATGCAGTGCTGTCTGGAAGGCACTGTTGAAATACTAAAATGCGAAGACAAAAATGAATGCTCTTTGCACTTAGAGTTCATCCAGCTCTTAAGAGTTTATGCACCAAATACAACTTTTCACATTGACAAATGTGTTATCACTGCAATAATCTTACATCCTAAAATATGTTCTGCATGATTTATGCTATGCAGAACAATTCTGCATTGTAGCCCACTTTCCAGTGATCTCAAAATCCACTTTGCACACTTTTAATTTTACCACTGCAGCACCACACACCATTTGCATTGACATTTATGCATTTAGCAGACATTTTTAATCCATAGTAGTTGATTTTATAAGTGCAAAAGAGTAATTTTATATGTGCAGTCAATGCCTTTCAGGTATGATTAATGGCACTATACTACAGTGAGGAATAGAGACATGCCAGGTAGGCCGCAGCTAAAGAGGAAATGTGTCTTTCGTATGCCTATCTTTAGAAATGCTGCTTCTTTGGTGAATATTGAGATTGACAATCAAACACTCAAAAAAACCCAGCCATGCACGTGCATAAGATTGATATCCAACATCCTCTTTCTGTCCATTTCTGTCCAGAGTTATATGCACTAGGCAATGAGAGGCAAATATGAGAGTCAAATAAGATCATGCTGAGGGTCTGCATATAATGTGGTTGCAAACATTGTTCTATAATTAAAAAGAGAACATAAGTCACTTTAGTGGTTCTGCAGTTCAGAGGAAACCATGGTGGTCATGTGCGTGCTTGAACATCAAGAGGTGCAGGAGAGTCTGACAAGAAGCATAGAATAATTAAAATAAAAATAAAAACTTGCAAGTTCATCCTGGCATGCTTCAAGTGCACCATCTTGCCCTTTGGGATGGGTTTGGACTAGGAGCCTAGAGATAAATTAATTGAAAAGAACAGAGAACAGTCAAGTCAAGTCACATTTATTTGTATAGCACGTATCATACAACATAGTTGCTCCAAAGTGCTCTTTTAAAAAACAGATAAAATAATAATCATGATAAAAATGATATAATAATGATATGCAAATAACAAAAAAAAAAAAAAAAAAATAGAACAGAATAATGTATAAAGTATAACCAGTCAGGACCCTCAGAGCCCTAGAGGCTAATCAAACCACAGGAGGCCGCCCTTAGGAAGTGGTCAAAGTAGGGACCTGTGTCATTTGTGTTTTGGTGCCATCTAAACATTAGTCTTCTATGAAAACAGTGTTAGACATCAAGCTTGAGTTCAGCGTTTCCTCTCTGCATTCACACATCCTGTTCTGTCTCTTGTGACTGGTGGATGTCTCTGCATGAGAACGTAGACAAGTAGGCTGCATTTTCGTTTTTCCATTGAAGCTACTTTTGTATTATCACTATTCTTTGAATGTAGAATGTTTCTTTATGATTCTGCAATACGTACATTATTATACAGAGAGAGAGCGAGAGAGACAAAAAGAGAGAGAAGGGAACCTTAAAGGAAACTTTAATTTTTCATGTCCTCATTTATGGCTATCATGGTGATGTCAATCGTGGTCAAATATATTAAAAACAGTATTCAAAGTGAAAGTGAAACATTTCTTTATTTATTATTACCTACCTCCGCCAAGGAGGTTATGTTTTCGTCGGAGAGTGTGTACGTCCATCTGTCTGTCCGTCTGCCTGTGTACAACATAACTCGAAAAGTACTGCATGGATTTGGATTTATTATTTATTTGTTTTTTGAACGTGTGTATAGGGACGAGTAAGAACTGATTCGATTTTGGTGGCGATCGGTGATCCAGAACACCATCTATGACCACATTGTCTTAGCGGAGGTCTGCGCTCTCTGGGCGCTTTTCTAGTTTGTTTTTATTTTGACAGGGACAGAGACTGCTTCATCCCAAACACAGTGTTAATCCTCATTTGTTTTCTGATTTAAGCAATCCAGTTCCAATCCAAATGCATCCAAGTAAAACCATTTACTGATGCACACTGATGAAGCTACTTCAGAAAAACTCAGGATATACTGTGAGCAATTCAACTCTACTTTTCACTACCTAAGAAGCATTTTATTAACTGTGTATGGCAATTAAATATGCTTTGTGTTACTTTTATTGCAGGAAATGTAAGAAATGTGTTTTGAAGCCATTTTCACGTTGGCTTCTGTATTTCTCTTCAGACTGCCAGGTAAAGGATTAAACAATTTTAGGCCTATACTCTATGTATGAAATTAGCTCAAAACGCATGGAGGGAACTGTATTGCATGCTCAGGTACTGTATGAAAAGAAGTAATAATTTTTGAGATTTTATCTAAATAACATGATGTGCTTCAGCTGTGCAGTGTGGAGGAACTGTGACCTACACTTCTAGGCGAATCTGTGGGCTTAAAGGGACATCAGTGGTCCTGCCATGTAGATACCACTACTCCTGGATTGGTCACTATATGGGAGGAGAGTGGTATGAAGAGAAGAGAGGGAGAGTCAGAGAAGTCAGCAATGCTGATAAATATCCTGACTGCAGCATGAAAATAGACAAACTGACAGATCAGGACTCTGGTGTGTATCGCTTTCGTTTTTACACATTCCTGAAGCAGAGTTGGACAACAGCCAATGATGGTGTAACCCTCACAGTCACAGGTACTTAAGCATGCATATATTACAGATGATTTTGTTCTGTTCAATGCATTAGAATAATACCGTAATTTCCCGTTTATACACCGGTTGACGTTACCAGAGGTTTTCTTTGACAAAATTAACATGTTTAAAGTGCATTTAATACAAATGCGGTTACTATACAATTTTATTTTTGACATTTACATAAAAAAGCATTTTTTTCTACGATACATCTAATATAGAGGAAATTACTGTATTCAAAAGCACTAAAGCATACATGTATTACAGGTGCTAAGGAATGCATATTACAGATTATTTTGTTCTGTTTAATGCATTAGAATAATATTGCAATTCATAAATCTAATCTCTCTCAGATCTGTGGATGAAGGAGGAGGCTGTTAAAGGGAATCAGAATCAGACTGAACTGACCTGCAGCACCTCCTGCAGTTTGGGCTCTCAGTATGTCTGGTACAAGAATGGACGACAACTACAAGACAAAACCAAAGCCTCCATAGCACTTGACTTAACCAGAGCTGAGGAGGAGGGAAGTTACTCCTGTGCTGTGCGAGGTTATGGAACTCACCGCTCCCCTGCAGTGTGTGAGTATACCTTAAAAAGGGTTACCAAAACTGATTACTGATTAAAACCTACTACTACTACTACTACTACTTTCCTTGTATATTGCAATCTTGCAGGTACCTGTCTCAATTGTTATACTGTGCATGTGCACAGACTAAAAAAAACAACTAACTAAATGAATAAATGAAATATAAATACTTTTTATGCAGGTGCTCCATCTGAACAGTGTTGGCGTGTGACCTACTCATCTAACAGCCTCTGTGTACTGAAGGGGTCGTCTGTGGATATTTCCTGCAATTACAAATATCCCAGAGATCAAACCATCAGCAAAGCATTCTGGTTCAAAAACATTCAGGTTCAGTCAAGTAATCACCTGCAAGACCTTAGCCTGGATAAAGATTATCAAAACCATACAGAATATCATTGGAATAAAGAGAACAATTGTACCCTGAGATTGAAAGACATTAAGGCGAGTTACTCTGGAGAATATGGCTTTAGGTATGCAACAGTACAGAGAGAGAGTTACACAGGACTACCTGGAGTGAACATAACTGTTACAGGTAAGCCATTATTGCTTACTTTATCATTAGCTTTTGCCTATTAACTTAAAGTGTGCAAACTTGCGTGCTCACATATCACTCATTTACCTCTTCCAATACACAACTGTAGGTCTGCAGGTACTCATCCCACCTGAAACAGTGAAGGAAGGAGAGACAGTGACCCTCACCTGCAGTTCTACCTGTACTCTGAGTAACCACCCCACCTTCGTCTGGTACAAGAATGGACAGTCTGTGTCCTATAATCACACATCCAGAGACAACAAGCTGCATCTAAACCCAGTCAGCAGTGAGGATGCAGGCAGTTACTCCTGTGCTGTTAGAGGACATGAGAGTCTCTCTTCTACTGACGTCTTTCTCAATGTCACATGTAAGTTAAAGCATGCCCGTAGTTTATCAAGGTTGCCAAGTGCCGTCAGAATTAGAATGAGAACTTTGCTCAGACATAGTACATTGTTGTCTTTTTTCAGTGTAGGTCTGTTTTTGATTTTACCAAAATAATCTTGTGCACTTTCAACAGACAAACCAAAGAATGTGTCTGCGTCTATCCATCATGATGATGAAGACGGCAGTTCAGTGACTCTGAGCTGCAGCAGTGATGCCAACCCACCAGTGCACACCTACACCTGGTACATGAAGAGTGGAGCTGAATCTCTTGTTAGGGGCACAGGGGAGAGCATCAGCTTCAATGTGACCTCTGATACCAGTGGACTTTACTACTGTGAAGCAGAAAATGAAGTGGGCTCTAAGAACTCCACTGATGTTGTGGTTTCTTCTAAAGGTCAGAGTGGTTGCATGTAACTCATATGACTGAGTATTGTTCTTGCATCATTATTCTGTCAGACGCAACAAAATTTTTTCCTGTCCTTTCTTCTGAGATTTTGTCATGTCATTTCTTTTCAATTTCATTTATCTTTCGTTTACCCTGTTAAAAGGTTTTGAAGTTCTTGCCATGATACTTGCAGCTATCGTCACCATATTCATCATTCTTACCGTACTGTTGATACGTGGCATTATTTCCTGGAGGTGATTCTTAAACATTTTCCACTGATTTTTTTGCTTGGCTTGCTGTGTATATCATGTATTAGCAATGCAAGACTATAATGACGTGATCATTATCACTATAAACAGATGTTTGTCTTGTAATCAAAACAGGAAGAAGAAGAAGAATGCTAATGCTACAGCAGCTGATAGAAGGGCTAACAATACCAGCATTCAGGTGAGGAGGTTTTTATGTTTAGTCTGTTGTGTGATGATCACATAAGGCTCTTCCAGAAAGATACAGTATGTCAACATTGTGTTTCTATTGTGATGTTACTGGCCACTTTTAAAGTGATAGTCCACAGTCAGTTGAACCTTTGACATTTAGCCTATGCTTACAGTCAAATGGTACGCCAGCAATTATTTTTATTTAACTAAGTTTATGACAACTTCCCACTGATGTAGCCTACAGTACTTCTGTTCCTAAGAACTGCTGTTAAATGATTAGAGATGAATGTGTTGTACTGAAGAACACAATGTCTTAACCTTCACGTCTACATCACACCTAATGCTTTCTCTTTTCTGAGCAGAATGATTCATATCTGATGTACAGCACTGTAGAAGCAAGAGCCAGCACCTCCGATTCCACACAGGGAGTTGAAGTCTCATGCGATCAAGATGACGTTGTGTATGCCAGGGTCCACAAGAGCTACTCCAAAGAACATGAAGAGTCTCAGTATTACACTGTTGAGATACCTCAGACCTCTCCACTGTATGACAACATTGCTTGCAGTTCAGCCCAGCTCCACAGGGGGAGTGCTTCCACCAGGTGGGCATTCTTTTAAGGTCATGTGCACTCATTAACTCTTGTGGTTTTTTCTTATACAGGGAGATAAATATTCACAAGCAGATGGAACCAGAGGACTGTGATAATGATGTAATGCATTTGCTGGGGCCGTAGGAGAGAGTTCAGAGTAGAGGTCAGAGCGCTGTATGGTTCCAGTAGAGGTCAGAGAAGAATAGCCTAACATGTTGCTGTGAATCAATGAATTTAAACTGAGTTGTCAGTGTGAGCCTTTCAGACCTCCTGCTCGTAACCTTCACTGACAAATTAGTAAGCCTGCTGTATAGTCTTATTTTCACAGTTGTCCACTAATTTACTCAAAATAATTTTTTGCATCATAAAATGAAAGTGTGGAATTACCACTAAAGCCTAGACACATCATCCTGCTGGCTGAAGCAGCAGGTCCTTGTTCCATTCACCTCTTTGTGTTCACGTTTGCACAGGCTATATGGACTAGCTCCAATTGTGGCCACGGTCCACGAGTCTGCACCGCATACACACTGTGCAAACACAGAGATTGTGGTGTGAATGAGGCATGACTCACTTGCAATACCACATTTTACCTCATGTGGTCGCTGTGCTAAATACTATACAAGAGAAGACAGAAGTGAAATTTTCCTACACAAGCAAAATAGTGTAGTTTCAGTTTGGTTCAATCAAGCACTGAGAACATTGTTGGTAAACAAGTGTGTTTAAAAGAATGTTTGTGAACAGAGCACATATTTTTACTTTTGATAAGCAATGCGAATGGTATTTTGTGCCAAGATTGACATACTGTGTATTGCAAATAATGAATTAGCAGTGCATTAATATCCTGATGTGATCCTGTCTGATATACAGCACTGTAGAAGCAATAGCCACCACCTCTGATTCCACACAGAGAGTTGAAGTCTCATGCGATCAAGACAATGCTGTGTATGCCAGCATTAAGAAGACCTACTCCAAAAAACATGAAGAGCCTCAGTCCTCCACTGTTGAGTCACCTCAGACCTCTGCACCGTATGACAACATTTCCTGCAGTTCGGCCGATCTCCACGGGGAGAGTGCTGCCACCAGGTGGGCATTCTTAAAAGTGTCTCAGAAGTATTCGGCCTCTTTATTGTAACATTAGGAGGCCAGCTGCTGTCGGCAACAGCCACTGATGCATTTTGGGTTGAAAGTTGTAAGCATTTTTGTCTGAGTGCATTCATTTTCCTATGGCAACCCCAATTCTATCTTTTTGTTAGTTTAAGCTTAGCATAGGCACTGGAATGTAAAGTAGCCAGATAAACAACTCTTTGGCAACATTACATTCTAGCAACTATGTTTAAGCTAGAATTGGGGTTGCTGGACTATGGGGAGGGCATGGGGCACCTACATAATTCATATAAATACATATAGCCCATACTGTAGCTCTGAAGTTAGTGAATTAGTGAGTTTTGCAGTAATGGAACATCTACTAACCTTCTCTGCAGTCCAAACTCATTCCTTAGCTGGAGTAGAATATAAGTGCATTGTGATCTGTGTTTGCAGTGCTGAGGATGATGACAGTGGGATCTACAGTACTATCAACACGCCCTGACATGGCCGACTCCACACACCATCTGGTTTTCATAGTGACTCTCAGCTTTATTAGGCTACATGACGTTTTCAGTATTTGTTCAGCAAATGACTTTGTAAAGGAAATATATGATTCGCTTACAATGTTTTACAGATTAATACATTTGAACTTTAAAAATAAATGTGAGGAGTTATTTGTTTTGTTACCACTAAAAAGTTTTAAGTAAAAACTAGCCTGATATTTAGTCTGGAGACCCACCTATTCAATTTCTTGTATGGCAGGGACCAGTCATACCGTGCAAGGAAGACTGTAAATCAGCAAATTTCACTTCCACAAAGGCGTTAATCTTCTCAATTACATTTTGGGTGATGGTGCCAGCAACGTTATCCTCTCCATCAGGATTATCCAACTTTATTTTCTTTTCAAGACGAGTGATCCTCACAGATAGCCTGGTTCTCACACAGTCCATTCATGCTTCGTGCATCTTCATTCAACTTCGTGAGCTCGCACGAGGGTCTGGTAGAGCCTTGTTGAGCCCGAAGTCTCAGTTTACCCCATACTCGAGCCCGCCTCTATGCCATAGATCCAATCACAATCGTGGGGCGGGATGTTAACAGGTATGACGTAAGTAGTACGTGACAGGCACATTGAATTTTCCAATCAGGTTCGAATTTTTTTTTTAAATACAACCCCCGCCCCGTCACAGCAGAAAACAGCTAGGCAATCGACGAAATTCCAGATGGATGAGAAACATCCATCTGCGTGAGAACCAGGTTACCTCACAGACATGTTCACTGGTAAAATATTATACATTTCAGTGTTTTACTTCATTAGACTAGGGGCACGTCTCATGACAAGTGCATCACGACAAGTGCATCACATGTTTGTTCACATTTCATTTATGGTGAAATCCGTCATGGATGAAAGGATGGTAGAAGCAGCCATTTTCATCAAGCCAACTCACTGATTGTTTCAACTTCTCTTCATCAGTTTGCATCTTAATGCTGTCTGTATTTTTGAAAGCCAGTCATGGTCTCTATTTACCTCACTCACGTCAGATAGCGCTGGTTACGTTTGTTGGCAGATGACGCTGGTTACGTTTGTTGGATTGGTTGGATTCAAAACAGTTGCTTCTTTGCTACGTCACACCCTCTACAGCAGCCAGCAGCCCTGATTGGTCCGGTTAGAGAATATTTGGCTTGAAATCGCTCTGAAGGGCTTCAACATCAGATCGTTGCGCGGAAGTGCCTTACGAAAGTTACGTAGCGCATCATCTGACGTGAGTGAGGTAAGGTCTCTATAGTAGACCTACAACCAAAAGTGCTTCATTTTTTTTTCTGTCCTATAAGAGCAACATTTTTAGTTTGCCACAACTGCTTGGATAGACACCCTCATGTGGTACTGCCTAGAGGAAGCACAAGAATACAGTACAGTGAACATCAGTGTGTTGTGAAGCCATGTATTAACTGTAGTTTAATAAACATTATGTTTTAAATAAGTAGCCTACCGTATATGGTTCCTGAGTAAAGTGAAAATGTGTGTCCATCACCCTTGCAAGCAGATGATGTTAAACGTAAAACAACATTTTGTAGGTCTGTGACCTTGGGACCATCCCTGCAATAGAGTTGAGTTGCCATGCCCCCCTTAGTTATGCTGCTATTGCCTCATGCTGCCACAGACCCTCTCTCTCTCTCTCTCTCCTTTACACATATACATGCACATGCATGGCACAGTTTGAATGACCTTGATTGGCCTAGCAATGGCTTCCTCTGCCCACATGCACAAAGATCATCCCTGCTGCAAGTAATTTCGCTGGTTGATTTCCCCATCGATGACCTCCCGAGTGATCCAGACCAGCCTACTGACTCTCTTTCCAAATGAGAGAAGAGAGGGAGGAAGAGTGAAGAGATTAAATAGAAAGAGGAACTTCTTAGTCTGGAGCCAGTTATTTGAATAAACAAATGAATAAGCATTGGGGATGAATTACATGGACAGAATAAACATATAATACCACTGCTATCTAATCACAATTTTACAGTTCTAGTTTGAAAGGCATCCTTATCAGGGTGTGTTGGATGTTTGAAGGAGACAGAAAACAGGAAGTTTATTATGTAAGAAATATTCACATGCAAACCAGGTCTTTCACTGACTTTGCTTAAAGCCCAAAGCACAAAAACAGAACCATTTTATTTTCACGTTGACATACTCTGTACAGTCACTCTAGCTGTGAGAAATCGACTGTTATAGAAGGTAAGAGAAATAGTCTGTGTGCACAGAACCTGTCTTATTTATCTGAAGTTTTCATAGCAGGACAACATATTGTGGCCCACTCAAGATGAGGATTAGGAGCTGATCTCAGAGTCATGTTACAGATCAGATATCTAGAATGTACAGTTTTGCTAGGAGAGGGTATCCGCTCTTGTTTACATACTGTACAGTAGCAACAGCTGCATTCATGTAGGTTTTCACCTTTCTAAGGGATTCAGTATTCATTCATATCATTTTATGTGCAATTTGTGTGTCACATATTTGTTACTGAGCAATTTCTGTATCATGCATTTTCTTCTATTCTGTGCTTGTTAGTTGTGTTAATTTGTTTGCAGTCAGTTTTCTTCCTCTTCTAGGCTATGTGATGTGTGGGTTGGAGAGGTAGAAGTTGCTCACTT
Organism: Sardinella longiceps; assembly: GCA_027497455.2. Classification (NCBI taxonomy): domain Eukaryota; kingdom Metazoa; phylum Chordata; class Actinopteri; order Clupeiformes; family Clupeidae; genus Sardinella; species Sardinella longiceps. Next base: position 1,793,516 of record JAODXP020000033.1, on the reverse strand, counting down.
CTGTGTCATATAACCCCACTGCAAGAGATGTGTTTCCTTATTATATTGTAGATAAAAAAGGATGTTGAAAAAAAAGATTCTTGATGCAGCAATCTATTCCAGCCAAAAGCTGTGAAGAGTCACATTGAACTGTGCACCTGATCTTGTTGCTTAAACTATTGTGCATCCTACATTATAATACTTTGTATTGTGTACTCAGCAATATTTGTTATTGCAGAGAAGACAATGGCTTTCAAAGGCATTTGCCTGTTGGTGGCATCAATTCTCCTGTGTCTACCAGGTAAAGTATATATACATGTATATATAACAAATTTGGAAGTCAATTAGACAAGTCATGAGTCACTTTGATTCATTTAATGAGACAGATGTCATCAAGAGCTTCGAAATATTGTTGTATTACATTGTTACATAATAAGTCCAGCAATTAACCTTACCACAGAGACTCTTGATTTCTATTCTGTTTCAGCTGTTCAGTGTGGACCCAGTGTGACATACTCCACCACAAGTGTATGTGGCCTTAAAGGGACACCAGTTGTCCTGAACTGCAGTTATGACTATCCTTTCCTACATATATACTGGAAAGGAGAATGGTATGAAGAGAAAAGTGAGAGAGTCATTGGAAAAATTGAGTCCAATAAAAAACATGACTGCAGTCTTAAAATAGGCAACTTCACTGAATCCGGTGTCTATAATTTTCAGTTTAAAACATCCCTACACTTGGAATGGGTAAGAAGCACACCTGGGATTACAGTGACGGTTACAGGTACATCACAGAACTGGAAATGAAACAACAATCATTACTTGTCACCTTATTATGGGTAAAGTGTTGATGTGCTTGTATGATATTTCACTTTTGTTTCTTTAAAATCAGATCTGGAGGTAAAAGAAGTTGATGCAGGGGATCAGACTAAAGTGAACTGCAGCTCCTCCTGCAGTTTGGGCTCTCAGTATGTCTGGTACAAGAATGGAAACCAACTACAAGACCAAACCACAGTCTCCATACTGGTCTCTGAAGTAGCCAGTTACTCCTGTGCTGTGAAGGGTCAAAAAGCTCACCGCTCCCCTGCAGTGTGTGAGTACACACCTTCCATCACACTTGTTTTTCCCTGTCCTGGTTTACAGTAAAGTGTGTGTCAGCTTTGATCATTTTTTGATCACTCTATTTGATCTTAGTGATGTGTAGTTTATTTTCCTAGAAATTGTAACAGATCGACTCTTTCGATATCACATGAAAAAACTATATCCCAGTATGTGTATCTTGTAAGGGAATGTGTGTTTCTCTAATATGTTACATACTTACATTTCAACGGCCAAGTGTCATCCTCACAAATGTTAACAACTTCAGTCAGAGCATATCATCATTTTGATGTCACTTTACGATTAACATAAACTATAAATGACGTGCCCATTTACCGTTTTATTTACATGTCATATTTGCATACAGTTGAGCCATAATTAGCTTTGTTTGTCCCTCTAGTTGTCCAAGTTTATCATTCGCTGCTTTTGTCACTTGTGCCCATATAAAGTGAATTGCATCCGTCACTTTTGCGATCTGTATCGATTTCAGTCTGAACCTACTGTCAGAGAAGAAGCGTATTAATATCTCCAGAATCTTTTGGTTTTGTTATTCCAGGTGCTCCACACAAACATTGCTGGGGTGTGACCTACTCCTATGATGATCTCTGTGTGTTAACTGGAACATCAGTGGACATTCCCTGCACTTATTTATATCCAAAAGACCAGAGAATCATTGCAACATTTTGGTTTAATAAACAAAAATCAAATCCCATGAAAGACCTACTTTTGGATCAAGACTATAAAAATCATGTGGAATATCTTGGAAACAAAGAGAATAATTGCACACTGAGGCTGAAAGACATCAGAGAGAGTCACTCTGGAGAATATGGCTTCAGGTTTACTACAAAACAAGGAATGAATTACACAGGATTACCTGGAGTCAACATCTCCGTAACAGGTAAACCTTTTACCTGAATGTATTTAATGATATTTGTGTAATGCATCAGTCACTGACTCATTCCATCCTCTAGCTCTGCAGGTGTACTCATCTGTTGATGTGGTGAAAGAAGGGGACAAAATTGCTCTTACCTGTAATACTACCTGCACTATGAGTAGTACCAATCCCAAATTTATCTGGTACAAGAACAGGCAGCCTGTGACCTACACAAACACAATCAGAGGCAATAAGCTGCATCTAAAGTCAGCCAGTATTGAGGATGCAGGCAATTACTCCTGTGCTGTTAGAGGACATGAGAATCTCACCTCAACAGTGTTCTTTCTTAATGTCAGATGTAAGTGTGAAATCTAAATGTGAAAATGACATGTACTGTATATAGTCTCTTGTATTGTCTCTTGCAAGATATAAATAAATCTTGGATGCTGTTGTTGCTATAATGTTACATATTTTTGCAGACCAGCCAACACATGTTTTAGTGTCAATCAGCCCTGATGAACCAGAGGAGGGCAGTTCAGTGACTCTGAGCTGCAGCAGTGATGCCAACCCACCAGTGCACACCTACACCTGGTACATGAAGAGTGGAGCTGAATCTCTTGTTAGGGGCACAGGGGAGAGCATCAGCTTCAATGTGACCTCTGATACCAGTGGACTTTACTACTGTGAGGCAAAGAATGAAATAGGCTCTCAAAAATCTGTTGAGGTTTCAATTCCTCCCAAAGGTGTGTATGATGGTAAAGTTCATCCCTATTGTGACTGAAATGCTGTTAAATATGTGCAGTACAGATGAGATTTTAAAACACCTCTAATTTATCGTCTTTGGCAGTCTTGTAAAATGTCACTTAATGTTTCTTTGTCAGGGTCAGAAAATGCTTCCATAATCCTGCCAGCTATAATTGCCGGCACTCTCATTGTTCTTATTATTCTGTTGGTACTTGCAATTGTGTGCTTGAGGTAAGACTGAAGTTGTTCTTCACACAAAAACAGGTGGTTTCTACACCAAATTACTTTACATGATTTCTGTTAGATTGTTATATGCAGTTTATTATTATTATTATTATTATTATTATTATTATTATTATTATTATTATTATTAACTATAGCATGTTATTACACAAAACAGGAAGAAGAAAGCTGATCTAGCTGTCGATGCAACAACCATAAATGCAAACACAAAGGTGAGGAATTAAATAAGTACAATAACTCAGCATCTGGTAGTCTCCCTGTAAAAAAAAAAAGATCTCTGAAAAATATTTTCTCTGTTACAGCTATATCTTGTTGCACCTTCACCTTTGCGTCACTCACACCTATTGTTTTGATCAGGGTGACGTTGTGTACAGCAACACCATCATATCAACGGCCATGACCTCTGACCTCACACAGACAGTAGGTCCCTCAGGTGATCATGACGATGTTCAGTATGCCACCGTTCAAAAGAATCTCCCCAAAACACAGGATGTGCCTCTATACTCCACTGTTGAGAAACCTCAGACCTCAGCTCAGAATGATGACATTGCTTACACGTCAGTCCAATTCCACAAAGGGAATGCTGCCACCAGGTGGGCATTTCTGAGCATTACAACACATTTCTCATCAGTAGCCTCTGTTTGGCAGATTAGGTCCATTGTAAATACATTGTTACATGTTTATGCCACGGAAAATGCTTTGATTCATAAAAATAATTTGTCAAGAGGACAGAAATTCAAAGGTGTGTGTGTGTGTGCTTATTTTCCAGAGTTGAAGATGCCACTGTGATCTACAGTACAGTCCACAAGCCTTAAGATGCATGGAAAACAGACAACCACAATAACAATTCACTGCTTTCCATCAGAGCATGGAAAACGGAGGCAAAATAACAGAATGAATCTTAATTGTACATCAATTTGAAAGAGTTTCTATCAACCTTGAACAACAGTCAGTTACTCTTTGTTAAATTATCATTTTAATGGGATTATTTGCGATGTATTTGTTTCTTTGTGAAGTGCATTCATCTCGTAATATGGAATTGTTACCTTTCCAAATGTGTAGATAGATGCTTAGTATAATATATAATGTTATGCATACCAGATGACTTAAAAAAGCTTTAGCTTATGAATGTGTTTACATGCTTGCTTGTGTTGGGTCTTTTGAGCTCTGAACAGCTCTACTGCAGTAGTTCATGTCTGAGGTTACAAAAGGAAGCACTTGCTCAGTGGTTTCTGATCACCCACACAGCTGCCGGACAAGCAAGCATATGCATGCATGATATTTCCATCAATACACACATGCTATCTCTACAGCACCATAGCCAAGAGGGAGACAGCTTATTCTTCAACTGTCTGCACACACACAGCTTATCACATTTAAATACTAACAGGATGTAGTATGAGTAACTATCACCTGCTACTACTTCTCACCAGGAAAGTGTGACAATTATTTACGACTGTGAGGATGTAAAGCTGACTTCACTTTGTTTGCATTGTGTTATAACCTTCACCACAAAACTGAGCAGAAGCATAAGTGTCAGCAGGTGCTTTCACTGTGATGAGATGTGTGAATAACTTTCCCATCCTCTGATAGGCACCGTTTATTCGATTGTCGTAACTAGAAAAATTTTGTTGTGGTTTGAAACGATTGGACAGCTCGTCTAATCAGCTTCGCTTATTGGCCAGTTTTCTCTCTACCAATGTAAACCTGCCCCAGAAGACTGTCCCCAGACCATGGATATGGATGAACATTCATATTATGGGTGGGCTCAGGCTACCTGTCAGTGCCAGGCCCTTACAATCATCACTCTCGTTTGATGGGTGTGTCAGAGGTGTTCACCAATGAGCATCTAGGTGTATCGGAAGCTCTGAGATTTAAAGCGCTAGTGCTAAATATAACACAAATTCATGTTGTGTTGGATTGTCCTCTGGTGACAGCAAAAGCAGTGGTAATATTATCATTTTGTAGCATTCCTAACAATGATACATTTAAACTAATGAGGTTGTTGTCAAGTTCAGCTATTTCCTTGTCTGCCACCACGTGCAGAATGGCCCTCCAGGCTTCCATTGTTGCTGCACTGACGTGACACAACAGTATGTTCAGCCCGACGTCGTTTGCGTTGGGTTCAACATTATGCTCCGTTACGGCAGTTTTGAATAGCCTCCAGGTGTGTGCCGCCAGAGCCGCCCTCATCTCCATTAGTAACATGGGCCCTCATTGGCCTAATGAAATGGAGTCGGAAGTTAGCTCCATGAAACGCCATCTTGACAACTGAAAATTTTGTTCAATTTTGGATGAATTCACTAGCCTAGCATTCCACATTGGAATGAATGGGAGGCGGGACTGGGTATGTTTCTCAAGGTTTATTAATACCTCCATGGACGTAGCGAAGAAGCAACCGTTTTGAATCCAACCAATCCAACAAACGTAACCAGCGTCATCGGTTGGTTTCGATGTGATTGGCTGAAGTGTACGTCAATTAAATTGATGGACAAGCCGTTTGTCCAGTTAGATTCAAGGATTTCTGACTCCTGAAATAACTCGTCTATCGCTGATCATCAGATGTTCGCGCGTTAGCGCTACATCTGACGTGAGTGAGGTAAGCAGTGTTGTTTGCTTCTCTGCCTTTAGGCCAAGATCAAGTGTAGCAGTGTTCAACCACTTCCTCCAACTGAGGCCCTAACCGGCAGGCCATGGCCATTTCCACTGAATTAAGATGAAGCTTAGTGTCGTAGCTTACCATATGCAACCTCACTGCATTAGGCATCACTTATCAAAGACACTCCTTGCATGTTTCATCAGTTGACCAAGTAAGGTCTGAAACTGAAAGCCTCAAAACCTTCAACCACAACATCTAGCTTCACATAAGCATCTTCACCCCTTCTTTGTTTGATGATGTGCTGACAGATTTCACAGTCAGTTATGATCAGAGTTATTTTTGTCAAGTTCAGCTAAGTAATGTAGCCCTAGTGGTGGCCATTTTTCTGACATCCATCTGAAGGTAAGGATCAACCATGATCTCTCTTCTCCCAGAATGTCATTTTCTAAATTCAGAATACTGCTGAGATTTAAGTAATAAGTGTAAGATACTCCTCACTATCAACTTTCGTAGAACCCTATCTGGGTGTAGTGTGGATTCTCTCATTGGGAGGCAAGGCAATATAACGTTATAAATTTAAGCATAATATTTAAAAAGTGAGAAATAGCCTACATGCAATTCCATATCAGCTAATACCAAAATATTTGTCCCCAATTTTCAGCTTTTTTTAAAGGCTGTGTCTATCCATATTTGAAAAGCCATATCTCAAAAACTATAAATAATAACATATTAATCTGAAATTTTGGTTTTATTTTAGTAAGAATTTTTTTATAACCATGGTGTCGGGCCCGTTTCAAATGATATGGAATAACCCCATATGCATTTTCTGTTCAAATGGGGAACTCCGTAACCCTGTGTTCAATGCCCACAAATTTTCACCTCAAGGCTTTAGTTATTATGACATGTGAATAATCATAAGTAGTATTCAGTTCAGTTCAAATCTATAATTTCAAGGTTTTGTGGCATTTGACCTAAGCAGTTTTTATTTTTATTTTACTGTATTATTATTATAATAATAATTATTATTATTAGTAGTAGTAGTAGTAGTATTTTACCAGCCAGCGGAGTTGGGAGATATTGATGATTAAAGAAGGATTTGAAGATTATAGGTACATTGAATTTGTCAAATAAACAAAAAATTTATTTTTTAAAAAGCTGCATATTATTTTTAAAGGGATAACAGTGAGCAAACCTTTATTCGTGCAAGGAGGAAGTGTGTGAGACAATCATGACATTTCAAGCATCTTTAAAATTTTTTGAAATATTCCTTCTGTGTTTGCCAGGTAAGATTTGATAATTGCTCTTTGAGAAATACATAGGCCTAAGGGAACATGCTTGTAAACAGATTCTAGGATATTCAGTCTTTGTGAGAGGCTTTGCGGATGTTTTTTTTTTGCAGACTGCTTTTTATTATGCGCTATATCTCATAGAGATGGCTCTGGTTAAGACCATTGTTCAAAGCCCGGGTAATAAAGCCCCAATCATCCCATAGCCCATAACATACATCCCTGTAAGATCAGGGCCCACCCTTTATGGGACCCTAAGCTTTAGGGAAACGCAAGAGAGCGTGTAAGTTAACTATGCTTTGACTAACAATTTTATCACCATACTGTAGTTACTGGTAGTTATAGTAGGCCTATGTTGTCAACAGAGTAACTTGCATAGTCTGGGCTATGGTGTTGGGGAACACAAAGATATTCAGCTCATATTATACTAACTACCCAGCTACCTAAGTTAGCTATGCTGTTGGGAAACGCACCTCTGGTATCTGTATCTCCTACATGTTGGTGGTCAATCCGCAAAATGGGTATATTTTCAAGCTTTTTAACGTTTAAAAATTAAAATGTTTTTTTCATCACGTTTTGTTTTGTAACAGTCAAATCTTGAAAGTATGGGAAATGGCTCTGTGCCATCTCTCATACTTCAATTTCATGTTGTTTTATCTGTTTTTTTTTTTCCAAGAGATTTTCTTTTTATTTTGTCAACCCTGTTACAGACAAATGCAGTATGATATAAAATATTTTTGGATGGAAATTCTTGATATGCTCTACATATTTTATAGTACTTTGGTCCCTATTACATTAAAATTATATTCAGGCTTGAGATTTTCTTGAAAAGTAATAGCCTATTTTTTGGATCAAATGACACCCAACAATTGCTATTTCTTTTAATACAAGACAACAATACAGATGATAGAATCATCTGGCTAACAGATAATGGTGTACTTATTTAAAGGAAAATACCGGACTGAATTCTTCTATTTCATGACAAAGATATTGTTTATTTTTTCCAGGTGTGCAAAGTTGGTATTCTGTGTCCTACTCCTCTCCAAGAGTCTGTGGGCTTAAAGGGACATCAGTGGTCCTGCCCTGCAGATATGAATATTCTGGGATTGGTGTCTATGTTGTGGGACAATGGTACATATTGGGGAAAGAGGCAGTCAGTAGACACCGTGATTCTAATTATCCTAACTGCAGCTTGTCATTTAATAGATTGTCAAATAATCACCCTGGTGTTTATATGTTTCGGTTTTACACAACCCTACACAACACCTGGATAACAACAACTTCTGGTGTTAATCTCTCAGTCACAGGTAATAAACATTTTTTCTCCAGCCAAATTGCAGACAGGAATGATTAGAAAATGACTTCTTAATGACCTCCTTTTCTAGAGTTGTATGTCTCAAGACCGGTCTCGAGACCAATTTTACGTGGTCTCGGTCTCGTCTTGGCCTTGACAGTCTATTGTCTTGGTCTTGTCTTGGTCTCGGATCCCTTGGTCTTGTCTTGGTGTCTTCCAAGACCAAGACCAAGACAAGATAAATAAATGCAATAAATATATATTTTAACGAGATCGAGTTTCCGATTTAAATTATTTAAATTTTAGCCTAAACACCGAGACGCACCAAAACGAAAGTGAGGGCGCGCAAAAGACGCCCTTAGCTGCAGCAGCGCAAGGCTCTCAGATGCATTAATGGGCCGGTCTCTCTCAGTGACAGATGTAGCCCTAGCTCTAAATTACTCTCCTAAAAGATTACTTTCAATTCGCAAAATGCAGCCTAATTAATTATGGAATGTTCGCGTATGCGTAGGCATGTGTTATGGCTGAGCAAGGTGTCATGCTAGTTAACGTGATCTCAAATGTATATGGGAATTAAATCTTTCATTTTGTTAAATTTAGTGTAGGCTAACGAGACACAGACATCCCAAAAACTCCTGTATTTAGTGGTTCATGGACTCTTGTGAATGATGTAAAATCTCCTGCGAGTGATATGAAGTCTTTCCTGATCGCAAAATTTATAGGACAAACAGTGTAAGTGAAACAGTGGAGCGTGGGAATATTTCGAACTCCCACTCATCAAATCACCATATCATTAAGAACTTCATGCAGGACGAATGGAAATAAAAATGCATTTCACCCTAAAGTAAATTGTGCAATGCATTGTAATCTTATGTCCACTTGCCTCCAAAGTTTATGGGAGAATATTATGAATGTGAATAAATAGATTATGATTAGTGGCGGCCCAGACTCTTAAATGAACACCGCTAATGTATTCTCAAAGTTGTCTATATTGCATCCCGAAAGAATCCATTCCACATGATGGAATAGCGAATGTATACCGCTGATAATCCGCTCCGGGTTTTGCATTCTAGCAGTAAAAGCAGATCAAACTCTCTGGTAAAAGTGCAGGCTGCCCAAAACTGTGAACACCAGCCCCATCGTCACCTCACAAAGTAGGCTAGCTTATCCTTGTATTGTATGTCCTCGAAATTAACTCAGACCATGTTAAATTAATATTCAATTAAACAAAGAAGTAGGCCTAGTAGCCTAGCCTATAGAATCTTTGGTATAGACAGAGTATACTGGTAGGCCTGGTTGGGTTGCCAACTTTAAGAAATCAAAATAAGCAGTTTTGGCAGATATGAATGAAATGCATCTCAGAAAAGTATAGAGCTTTATTTTGTGCTGAGCCTAGCCTACTTTAAAAGTGCAAATTTAAACTGTATATTTGTTTTTGTAAAATATGAAATAAAATATGATATTTTGAAATGGTAGTGTGATGAGACCAGTGGAAGCAAGGCCAACGTAGCCAACATAAAATTGAATGTAATGGAGTTGACTTTGCCATTCTCTATTTTTTATTTTCTGCCCACATTGCTGCTATCCACATTGTTGCCAACAGTTTGAATAGTACTCTCAAATATGAGTTGAATATTAACAAATGTTTTCTCAAATCAAGTTATAACTTCCAACATAGCCTAGTCTAATTTTTTTTTTTTTCCGGTCTCGGTCTCGGTCTCGGTCTTGGCCTCAATTTGTCTCGGTCTCGGTCTCGTCTCGGTCTCGTTAGCCTCTGGTCTTGGTCTTGTCTCGGTCTTGTTAGCCTCTGGTCTTGGTATTGTCTTGGTCTTGGTCTAAGCGGTCTTGACTACAAGTCTACTCCTTTCAGACCTACAGGTGAAGGAGAAGGCTGTTGTAGGGAATCAGACTAATTTGACCTGCAGCACCTCCTGCAGTTTGGGCTCTCAGTATGTCTGGTACAAGAATGATCAGATTCTACAGGACAAAACTACATTTTCCATACCACTAGACTCAACCAGAGTCTCAGAAGAGGGAAGTTACTCCTGTGCAGTGAGAGGCCATGAGGCTCATCGCTCCCCTGCAGTGTGTGAGTAGATAAGATTTAAAAATATACTTAAGCAATATCACATCAGTGGGAAGAAGTTGCAGGCAACCACTGATGATTCTACAACATCAGGACCACGAGTGTGATGTTGCTTTAATTATATTACCTACTTACTACATCTTAAGACACCAAATTGCATTTTCTACTGTTCAGTTTCAATTTTTATTAGTTCGTTAGGCCAAAACATAGCTTACATTATCAACTCCAACTATCTAGTGAGACAGCGCTCCATAACTCCAACCAATGACTGTAAATATTGTTCTCTCTGACGGTAAACTATTTGATCATCTGCTTCCACATCATTCACTTTGTGCAAAGCGTGCCAACATCTAAATTGGCAATCGTTTCCAAGGGGGGCTTTGCGCTATGCAATGTTTTCAATGCACTATGCAATATTTTGCTACAGTTGAAATATTTTGTTATCTTAATGCAAGGTTAGTGATGTCCGAGCACAATATCAAACAAAACTGTAGCCTTCTATCCCTGACTGTTTGGAAGAACAAAGTGAAATACGCGGAGCCAGCAGGCGGCCAACAGCCTACGATATGAATATTGACCAGTAGCCTAGATATCAGCCAAGTACCTCGAATGTTGAGCCTTTTTCTACTTCATATAGGAAAACAAGAACCTCAACAGAGGGTCATTACAGTCGGCTCAGTAGAAAATAAGCACTGATTAATAAATCTAAAGAGTCTCCAGGGTGCTGCTGTGAAATAATAAAAAAGAGGAAAAAGAAAAAAGCATGCCGGTAATATATTAACAATTTTTTTTAATATATATAAAACATTAAAATGTTGCAGGCGCTCCATCTGAACAGTGTTGGCATGTGACTTACTCATCTAACAGCCTCTGTGTACTGATGGGGTCATCTGTGGATATTTCCTGCAAATACAAATATCCCAGAGATCAAACCATCAACACAACGTTTTGGTTCAACAAACAAATATCAAGCAATGACTCAGAAGACCTAAGTTTGGATAAAGACCACATAGAGTACATGTATCTTGGGAATAAAGAGAATAATTGTAACCTCAAACTGAAAAACATCAGAGACAGTCATTCTGGAGAATATGCCTTCCGGTGTTTAACACAACAAGGAGAAAGTTACACAGGATTACCTGGTGTCAACATAACGGTTACAGGTAAGCTTTCACAAAATTGTTTAAATTATTTGAAAAATGAAATTTCTCTCCCTAAACACTGTTTGTTTTCCAGGTTTACAGGTATTGCTAAAGGGTGAGACGGTGACAGAGGGAGAGAGAGTTACACTCACCTGTAATACTACCTGCAGTCTGAGTAACAACCCCACCTTCATCTGGTACAAGAACAAGCTGCCTGTGTCTAACAAACACACAATCAGAGACAACAAGATGCATCTAAACCCAGTCAGCAGTGAGGATGCAGGCAGTTACTCCTGTGCTGTTAGAGGATATGAGAGTCTCCCCTCAACTGATGTGTATTTGAGTGTCAGATGTAAGTTATAAATTAACTTCATAATAGATACGTATGCCATTGACTTAGAAATAAAACATATGTGTTGTCAGTTGGTTTATACTGTAGGTTGCTGGAGTTTAATATTTTTTCATATGCAGTTTTGAAATGTATAAGAATAACACCTGAATGTGTTTTAACAGACAAACCAAAGAATGTCTCAATGTCCATCAGCCCAAATACATTAGAGGAAGGCAGTTTTGTGACTTTGAGCTGCAGCAGTGATGCCAACCCACCAGTGCACACCTACACCTGGTACATGAAGAGTGGAGCTGAATCTCTTGTTAGGGGCACAGGGGAGAGCATCAGCTTCAATGTGACCTCTGATACCAGTGGACTTTACTACTGTGAGGCACACAATGAAGTGGGCTATCAGAAATCTGCTGAAGTTGCCGTCACTTCTAATGGTCAGTGGTCTGTAATGTAGCTTACTACAATGAACTGAAAATTGTACTGTAAATACAAACTGAAAATTTCAAGCACAGTTAACTGCCATCCATCATTCAGAGGTTTTCCATTTCCCCTGTTAAAAGGTTTGGAAGCTGTTACCATGGTGCTGCCAGCTATTATCACCACCGTCCTTGTTCTGGCAATGCTGCTGGTGTTTGGAATTTTGTATTTGAGGTAATTCTGTACATTTTACATTTCCTGGTTTTCTGAAAAATCAGACAACTGTACTGTATTTCTGAAATTCATATTAATCATTTTGTATTGTACATATAAATATTTTCCTCAATTGAATGCATTATGCTTCAACATGCTCTTGTTTTGAATGCATATATTTCTATTATAAAGCAGGAAGAAGAATGTTAATATTGCATCAGATAGAAGGATCAGAGATGCTGATATGCAGGTATCAGACGCTGATAATGCACAATTATTATTAGCGTATGAAAATTTGTCAATACCCATGCATTAAATATTCCCTGTAATTCACTTATAATTTTTTTTTTTTTCTTCTTTCCTGATCAGAGTGAATCTGGTCAGGTGTATAGCACCATTAGAGCCGCGACCTCTGACCCCACTCAGAGCACAGAATCCTGTGATCAAGATGATGTTCTGTACGCCAGTGTTCAGACCACACAGAAAGTGTCTCTACGCTCCACTGTTAAGAAGCCTCAGACCTCTGTGCAGGATGATGATGTTGCCTACGCTTCAGTCCAGCTCCTCAAAGAGACTGCTGCCACCAGGTGGACATTTCTGCTCATTACAACTAATTTGTGGGCAGAAACGGTATTCTTGACAGCATCCAGTCAGAGATAAAGTGCAAATTACATACTTAAGTGTAGATACATATGTAAAAGTATGACTTGACTTCTTTACTCAAGTAAAAGTGAAAAGTCTGGCTCTGAAAAGATAAAAGTAAAAAGTAGCATTTGGTCTATGTTGTATGTTCCAAATTATTTAATTCCCCTCGCTATCTCCTACATACATACATAGAAGTAAGCAATAAATCCCGAGAGGCCGGTGTAAATGCTGGTTTTAGCACGGGTGTTGTTAGGCACGAGGCGCAGCCGAGTGCCGTTAGACATCCGTGCTAAAACCAGCATTTATACCGGACTCGAGGGGTTTATTGCGCTTCTAAAACTGTTACCACGTTAACCGGCAATGGTTTCATTAACGGAAAACACAACCACGAGAAATATAGCAAGTTATTCCTTGATACCAATTCCTCCGCCAAAAAACATACTTCCTCTTACTGAATGGTTGCCAAGTAACGCATATGCGCTTCTCCATTCACTTTCTTATGGCGCAGCAGTTTAGAACGAAATGCGGTTGGAGCCGTGCTAAATGCCAAATTTACAATGGCATCGAACGCGTTTTCAACCAATCACAATCGAGGACCGGAACTATCAGTTTTAGAAGATAAAAGAATTGATGAAAAAAATTTATCAAAATAATCACAATGAAATAATCCATTTGTTTTCATATACTACAATAATTATTTTCATGATCTCTATCAATCAGAGCTGAAGATGATGATAATGTGATCTACAGTACTGTCAACAAACCCTGACAAGCAGAACAGAAATCCCATCATCAACACAATTATCAACACGACTCTCTACCAGAATATAAAAAGGGTAACACTCTTGTTGTTACACAGCAACCATGCTCAAAAACCATATCCTATAATAACATGCCTCACTATAAAGAGTAACAGTACAAAATGAGGATGAGGGCATGTGCAAAATGCTGAATCTGCTTGCATAAAAGTATAGGAAGTTAGTCAGTGCGATATTGACGTCACATTCCCATTGCTTGTGTTTATTTTGTTTCTTGTGTGAGGTTTCAAGTGCAACAGTGTAATAACTTGTTGTCATGCATTGATAGGGTTGGTTGTTGATTTCAAGTTGTCTTATGCAATTTCATACCTTACAATAGGCTAGTATGTCTATGTATGTGACAAATTCTTGAATCTTTAATGTAAATATGAAACAATGTTAAAACATTTCCCGTGGGTGCCGTGGCTCTGCGGACTGGTGCATCATGCCGGGGACCCAGGTTAGGGTTTACCTCACTCACGTCAGATCATGCGCTACGTAACTTTCGTAAGGCACTTCCGCGCAACGATCTGATGTTGAAGCCCATCAGAGAGATTTCAAGCCATTATTCTCTAACCGGACCAATCAGGGCCGCTTGCTGCTGTAGAGGGTGTGACGTAGCGAAGAAGCAACTGTTTTGAATCCAACCAATCCAACAAACGTAACGAGCGTCTTCGTGTGGCCGTTTGCCCAGTTAGATTCAAGGATTTCTGGCTCCTGAAATAATTCGTCTATCGCTGAATATCAGATGAACGCGCGTAGCGCTACATCTGACGTGAGTGAGGTAAGGTTAGGGTCTGGCCCAAGGTCATTTCCTGGTACTTACCTGTCTCTCTCTTCTCTCATTTCCTGTCACTCTCCAATGTCAAATAGCACAACAACAACAACAACAACAACAACAACAACAACATTTTTTTAATTTTAAAACATTTAGCCTTTGTTTTGACTGGGCTTGGTTGTTGTTTTTTTTTGTTGAGTGAATGATCTATAGCCTATTGGCAATAAAAAGGCACTGCTAAATACACATGGAAAATGTGTCTTGTTTTAAGTCTATCTAAACTTAGGACAAAAAGTAAGGACATTTGTGTTTGATAAATAACTTTTTTGTTGTAATAATGAACTATTGAAAGAGCATTTTATTAGAAGTCAATGACAGAGTCAATTCAACGCTTACCACTCATGAACACATCCTAACACCCTGCACCATAGACACACAACAAAACAGACTGTGTGTGAGTGTGACTTTATCAAATACAATCTCACAGCCCTTGCCACACAATGTTAAACAAAATAATTTGAAAGATAAGAAGAATAGAAAAAGTTACATAAAAAGAGGAACATTTAAATGCTGTTTAATTAACATTTTACAGTTCCATTTCAAACAAAAGCCATTCTTATCAGGATGCTGATATTTGAATATGAGGGACACAGGCAAAAGGAAGTTTAAGAAAGTATCAAAGTATGAATATGAATTAGGTTCCAGACAGGAGTCTGTTTTTTAGAAGTTGTAGTTGCTAAAGTTAGCAATTTTATTTGCAATGCAATTCACCATTGGCAACCAACTAAGTAGTTAACTGGTTAGCAACTATTCTTTTGGGAAACAGATGCCAGATGTCAGATTTTACAGTTTTGTCAGAACTCTAGCTTACATGGCAGCAGCTGCAGACACAATCCCTACTTCAACACATAACTATGAGGACAGTGCATTAAGTTTTCCACCTTTGTAAGGTGTTGTGATAATTTACAGTATGTATTTTTTGTTTACTGTGTAATTTTTCCATCTTGGTTCTGTTTATTTAAATGTTTGTTTACCCCAGTTGTCAGTTCTCTGCAAGGTCTTTCTAACCCTGCGGATATGGGGAAACTGCCAATGGTTCTAGTGGTATAGCTGCTTACTTCTCAGTCATGTCACCCTAGCGTTAAAGAATTTCCTCATTCTAGAAAAAAAGGATGTACTGTATGGTTTGCAAGCAATTAGTCTTTATTCCTCTCAAGAGCTGAGAAGAAGCACATACAATAGGGGAACATACATCACCTCCAGATCTAAGCTGGTAATGTCTGTACAACATTCTAAAGTATCCTAAAGTACAAGACAGAAAATTGCATGTCAAAGTCTTCTGAGTACTCATCATTGCAGAAAAATCAACAAATGGGATTTGAAAGCATAGGCCTACTTGTAATGCTGACAGTGATTCTCCAACGGCTGCCAGGTAAGTGTATATGACCTCTTGCAAATGACCAAGTCAGTTTCATGTAGACATAAACACTTTTTAATTTTAAGCACAAATTATTAGAAATATTTCTGTTTTTCTTTCAGCTGTACAGTGTGGATGGAGTGTGTCCTACTCCTCTACACAAGTCAGTGGGCTTAAAGGGGCATCAGTGGTCCTGCCATGTAGATACCACTACTCCTGGATTGGTCATTATATAGGAGGAGAGTGGTATGAAGAGAAGAGATGGAGAGTCAAAGAAGTCAGCAATGCTGATAAATATCCTGACTGCAGCATGAAAATAGACAAACTGACAGATCAGGACTCTGGTGTTTATCAGTTTCGGTTTTACACATTCTTCAGTAGATGGATTACAGGGACACCTGGGATAAGAGTCACTGTTACAGGTACCTAGCATATATATATATATATATATATATATATATATATATATATATATATTCAATTAAAAACATGATAGTAGTATTCAGTTTACTTTTTAATAATATTACAAAACATAACATATTTCACATGTATTTTTGTATTCAGAGCTGGAAGTCAAGGAGGTTGATGCTAGGAATCAGAATCAGACTATATTGACCTGCAGCACCTCCTGCAGTTTGGGCTCTCAGTATGTCTGGTACAAGAATGAACAACAACTACAAGAAACCACAGCTTCCATAGTGGTTTCTGAAGTAGCCAGTTACTCCTGTTCTGTGAAAGGTTATGAGGCTCCTGCAGTGTGTGAGTACACAACACCATCAATTAGGCTGTAATTTAGAATTCCCAATGTGTATTTAAGACAACTTGAAACATCACAGAGTTGATTATTTTGATGTCAGTCAAGCAGGTAGACACTTTTTATAATCATCTATTCAGTATATGAAGAGTAATTTTTTAAAATGTATTATCGCAGGTGCTCCACATAAACAGTGCTGGGGTGTAAAATACTCCTCTGATCATATTTGTGTGTTAACTGGAACATCCTTGGACATTCCCTGCACTTATTTACACCCAAAAGATCAACGAATCAATGGAACATTTTGGTTTAATACACAAAACAACTCCATAAAATATCTACTCGTTTATAAAAATCATGTGGAATATCTTGGAAACAAAGAGAATAATTGCACACTGAGACTGAAAGACATCAGAGAGAGTCACTCTGGACAATATGCCTTCAGGTTTACTACAGAACAAGGAATGAATTACACTGGATTACCTGGAGTCAACATCTCTGTAACAGGTGAACCTTTTACCTGAGTTTATTTAATGATATTTGTGTAATGCATCAGTTCTTGACTCATTGCATGATGTATCCTCTAGCTCTGCAGGTGCAGGCATCTGTTCAAGCAGTGAAAGTCGGAGACAAAGTCACCCTCACCTGTAATACTACCTGTACTTTGAGCACCGACCCCACCTTCATCTGGTACAAGAATGGACAGCCTGTGACCTAACAATCACACAACCAGAGACAACAAGCTGCATCTAAACCCAGTCAGCAGTGAGGATGCAGCCAATTACTCCTGTGCTGTTGAACATGAGAATTTCACCTCCACAGCTGTCTACCTCAACATCAGATGTAATTGTAAAATGTTGTCTACAGTACAGAAAGAGTAAAAATTCGCTAAAGAAAAATACATGTAAATATAGGATGCTCTTGTTATTGATGTTCTGCACACATTGTTTCTCAAGCTTGTTGACTATAATTTGTACAGACAAGCCAACAGATGTTTCAGTATCCATCAGTTCTTCTGATGGAGAAGAGGGCAGTTCAGTGACTCTGAGCTGCAGCAGTGATGCCAACCCACCAGTGCACACCTACACCTGGTACATGAAGAGTGGAGCTGAATCTCTTGTTAGGGGCACAGGGGAGAGCATCAGCTTCAACATGACCTCTGATACCAGTGGACTTTACTACTGTGAGGCACAGAATGAAATAGGCTCTCACAAGTCTGTCGAGGTTTCAGTTCCTCCCAAAGGTCTGTATGTTTTTTTATATGAATTATAAAGTTCATCTGTTGAGTCTGTAATGCTGTGAAATATCTGCAGTTAGTGTAAATGGAACTCAGAACTCAGTCATGTATCATCTTTGCCACCTTCAGACATTATTTGGATCATCTTATGAAATGTCACCTAATTTTCTTTGTCAAAAAGGGACAGAAACTGTTGCCATAATCCTGCCAGTTATTGCTGCCACTTTCATCGTTCTTATTGTTCTGCTGGTACTTGGGATTGTGTGTTTGAGGTGAGACTGAAGATGTTGTGTATGACTTCATGTGTAGTTTTATCATTATTTTTATTATCTTTTTTATTAAAAAAAAGTTGTTATTATTATTATTATTAATAATAATATTAACTGTAGACAGTCATATATGAATGCACAAAACAGGAAGAAGAAAGCCAAAATGACTGCGGATGTAGCAAATGCATGTGCAAACACCAAGGTGAGGAACTTGAGTTAAAAGGCTAAATAAGTAAAATAACTGAGTATTTGGTAGTCTCCAAGTAAAAAAAGAAATGTTATCCCTGAGAAATAATATCTGTTACAGCTAGTAAGTAAAGTGTCTTGCACATTCACCTCTTTTTGCATCACTCACACCTAATGTTTTCTCTAATCAAGGTGACGTTGTGTACAGCAACACCATCATATCATCGGCCATGACCTCTGACCTCACACAGACAGTAGGGCCCTCAGGTGATCATGATGATGTTCAGTATGCCACCATTCAAAAGAATCGCCCCAAAACACAGGAAGTGCCTCTATACTCCACTGTTGAGAAACCTCAGACCTCAGCTCAGAATGATGACATTGCTTACACGTCAGTCCAATTTTACAAGGGGAATGCTGCCACCAGGTGGGCATTTTTGAGCATTACAACAAATTTCAGTAGCCTACCCTCTGTTAGCCTGACATAGCCCCACCATAATACTGCTGTTCATCCGTATTCATGGTCTGGAGGTTCTTTAACCTGACGTGATCATAGGGCGGGGGGAGGGCATACATTTCTGGTTTGAAACGATTGGACAGCTCGTCTAATCACCTTTGATTTTTGGCCGGTTGTCTCTCTACCGATGTAAACCCGCCACAGAAGACCATCCCCAGACCATGGATACGGATGAACATTCGTATTATGGGTGGGCTATGTCAGGATCACCCTATGTCTTATAGTATTCAGTGCCAATGCAGCTCCTTTTCAACTGTTGTGGTCCTGAATGCTGTTATACAGTATGCAGTCATTCAAAACAGAAACTTTTATGCAAGAAGAAAAAAAAACTGTAATGACAGTGTTACCAGAGCTGGGGTGTCCCTGTCTGTATTCAAGAAAGCTCTTGAAGATTCAGCTCTTGAGAAGCACCCTCTGTCATAGCACTTTGTCTACCCCTCACCCCTCCTCTGTACAGCACTCATGCTGCACTTGATTTCACTTCTGCACTCTCACACTTTGCACTGCACTCTGCACTCTCACCCCCTCAGTTTCTAAGACTTCTTCTACTGTACGTTGCTTGATTGTTAATCCTCTTTTTGTAAATTTTGATAAAAGTGCTAAATGCATGTTAAAATAATTATCCCATGGAGGATAATGAGAAGAGAGACTCAAAGGTTTGTGCATGTGTTTCTATTTCCAGAGTTCATGATGCCACTGTGATCTACAGTACAGTCAACAAGACTTGAGATACATGGAAAACAGACGACCACAATAAACACCATTATCACTGCTGTCTTATTAGAGCATGGAAGACTGAGTCAAAATAATGGAATCTTAATTGTACATAGATATGTAAGAGTTGCTACCTACCTTGAACTTGGTGAAATTAACATTTTTAATGTGATTATCTGCAATTTGTTTGCAATTTGTGAATTGCATTTATGTCATAGTGATAATGGAATTGTTGCCTTTTGAAATGTATGAAAAGTATTAGGTTTAATAAAATATAATGTTGTGAATAATGTACAAGGTGTCACTTTACCTGTCCTTCATGAAAGAGCCAGGGAGCATTGAGGTCTAACAGGTCTAATTTCACCCAAAAGCTTCTCTCCCTTGGCAGCACAACTTCATCAATCTATTCTTTCTGTTTCTGAGGTCTTGCAACATTCTTCAGAACCATTTTACCGTAATACCACTGGCATTTCACAGAATACGCAATTGAACAATTAAACAAAGGTGAGGGTGTTTATTAAAGCTTCCCAAGCTCTGTATAATACAATATTTTCATTAATCATTTTTCATATGGAAAGAGACAAGATGTGCATGTTAAGCTAAAGAATCAAGATAGCTCATATCTCTGGTTTACTCTAAATGACAGGGCCAAATTCCATTTTCACTGATTCATTTGTCTGAGTTTTTAGTGCCATCTAGAGGTGATGGGAGATGTAACACGTCAAGTACAGTTTCCAGTGGTAATAGTGGTGGGTGGGACAATAGTAGAAACCGTTTCAGCCAGTTTCAGT
>JAODXP020000033.1:1701737-1772993 GCA_027497455.2 Sardinella longiceps | reverse complement strand
ATTTGATTCAAGTAACACTCAAGGTTCCATGTATTTTGAAAAACTTTTGAGAGCAGTATGATAACATGACTTTTGCCAACTATGCATTATATATGTATAATTGTGCTCAGAGTGGTCTAAACAGTCATTTCCAATAACACCCACCCATCCAGGTAAAGAAACTGCATTCAGTTGTGTCCCGTGCTGCCATGAAGACCCTGGCGCACCTGTTTGCTCACCTGGAACGTGAGATGGATGCAGAGGCCGAGTGCACAGTCAAGGCATTGCTGCCAAAGGCTGGAGAGGCCAGTGCCTTCATCAGGGAGGATGTGGAGATGGTGTTGAGTCACATGGTCCTCAGTATCACTCCGTCTCGCAGCATGACCGCCCTCATCAACACCGGACTCAGGTGAGGGGCACAGAGAACACTGGTGACCCTTTGCTTCTGACTCTCCCCTTGTTTATTACCAGTTCTGCTCAAGCTATGATTTTACTACAGTACATGACCAACCAATCTGGACTTTTGGACAGCTCTCCATTCATTTTGATATGGCCTGGTCTTGTTAAGCCCAAATGGCTGTCCAAAGGCATATCCAATAAGTCGGCCGAGTGAAGGGACTCTTTTTCCATTAGTATTCTATCTCACTTTACACTGTTGTACATCTTGGCTATCCATCCATATATTCTCTTTTTTGTCTCTTAATATTCCTAAATATTTCTCTGTTCCTTATAGGCATCATAATGCAGCTGTGTGGAAGGCCACTTCGCAGCATCTGGAGGAGTTGGTGGAGGTCATGGGAGAATCCCAAGTCCTGTCTGGGAAAAAGGACCTGACTGACCGCTTTGTCCACGCCATCAGCCACCTGGCTCTCGACTCTGCACAGGAAGTCAGGTGAGAATACTATGATACCCTTGTTGATTGTGGAGTTCCTAGAATAAAATCTTTTAAAAATTATTGCAAAACATGTATACTATATTTTGTGTTTGAAACAGGATTCATGCCCTCAACACAGCCTTCCTTGCTTCCCATCCTGCCTTGATCAAGATGGTGGACAAGTTTGCTTCTCTGAGAGATCGACATGTTGAGAAGGACATCATCAGTAGATGCTAGAAAGGTGTGAAGATGGTTGATGCCTATTGCCCACAGAATTAAGCTTATTAAACGCTCCACTGTACTCCCAACCTTTGTATTATTGTCTGCATTTGGGTCCTTTACAAGTGGGGCACTGGCTATTTGTATAAAGTAAGTTATGTGCAGTCTATGTAAGCTTTAAAGGGGAACTCTCTCTCTTATGAGCAACACATTAACCACATAACTGTGAATTTAATATGATGCTATAAATGTGCTTTCTCAACAACCAGTGTAGACCAATGATTCGGACACAGTTGCAAGAGTAGTAACATTTCCCCCAGTTTGCTGGAACCTCCATCTATAACATCTGCCATATTGCCATCAGCACATCATACCCCATGGTGATATTTCGCTGTATTCTCACAAACGCCGTCATTGCAATACCTATAACCACCTGTATTGCTTCAACTATGGAGCACTAGTAGAGAGAGGGAGAGAGAGAGACTTTTTTATTCAGAAGGAAATTAAGACTATGGCTCTTTTGCCATGTTGTATGTCTTGTGCATTGTTGTAGGGCCTGCTGTCCATTGTAGCTTGAGAAACATGGGGTGATAATTCCTCCTTTGTCACACAACTGGTTAAATATTGATTCTTACATCTTTTTAACATTACAGTATCAGATCTGGAGGTGTCTTGCGATAGAATTGAGTGGAAAAGTTTTCACCCCTATTTTCAGTTCTTTTTTTGTTTGTTTGTTATTGCTGCTGTGGTCTGTGTCTCCAGCACCAGTAATGAGCTTCATCATATGAGGTCAAAAGTTCATCGTCCAAGATGTACAGTATATAGTTCTGAGAGCAGTAAACTGCTGCGTGACAGACAGCCACGAGGACAGGAGACACTGGCCTCGAGAAGCTGTTAGTGGTGGAAGAATGGTCATTACAGCATGGGCCATTGTCACCTAAAACCCACAGTGCAAAAAGAGAAGCATTTCATCAACTTACTGTTTTAACATTCCCACAGTCTGTTCAGTCAGTTATCAAAGTCACTATCAGCAAGAAATATTCACAGACACCTCTGTCAGAAGGTAGGCGCAAATCCATTTGTTTGCACTTAACTATCACAGTCACGTGTTTATTTGAAAAGGAAAAATTGCTTAATTTTCCTCAAAAAGTCCAGACATGTATTCTTGTTTTTGTGTGTCAATGACAACATTTCTTTTGTAGACTCCCAAGCAATTTGTGCAGTCACCACTTCTGATGTGAGTATAAACATTACATTGAAAAATATAGTACAATGTGACTGTTATTACAGTGCAACAGTGAGCTTTTTGTTGGTCTTTATTTACTTTCCTTGTGCATTAAATCATTAATATAAACCTTAGACTTTTGCGTATGTAAATTATGTGAGAATGTTATATTTTTTTATTATTATTGCAGGGTGAAGTGAAATTAGCATTGCAGAATGCACCTGTTGGTGGCAATATTTTTCCTGCCAGGTAAAGTGGACATCCTACTGTAGTTATACTGTCTTTCACACAACGCTGCTCTGCTACGCAGCTCAGTCTCGCCTGCAAGTCCATCTCCACTTCTTCCAGTTCAATATATAATGCAGACAGGCTGTATTCAGCAAGTTTACACAATTCTGAGACTTTGGGGGGAAAAAATCAAAACGATACACCTTTCTGGTCTCTCCCCTACTCTATACTACGCTTCTAAACAGTCTCTCAAACCCTAAATAATGACTTTCATCTAGTACTTCAAGAATATCATGACAGTTTTATCAAAGTCGACTTAAACAGAGTTGCCAAATAAATGACATGAAATTGACCAGATTGAGCTGTGTAGCAGATCAGTATACGTGAGACCCAGAATAGGAATGTAGTCTACAAATTCAATTTGAAAGATTTATACTTTCTGAAATACAACGCCCATAGGTAACTTGTTATTTAGCCAGGGACATGAACCTTACTCAAAATGTTTTTAAGTCAAATCCTTTATCCAAATCTGAATTGTGTCTGTGTTTCAGGTGTGCTGTGTGGACTCAGTGTGAGCTACTCCTCTACCATTGTCTGTGGTTTTAGAGGGACATCAGTGGTCCTGCCCTGCACATATGAATTTTCATGGGGTCATTTCTTTTCGGAAGGGGAGTGGTATAAAGAGTTGAGAAACAGAGTCAGTGGACACAGCCACTCTAGATATCCTGACTGCAGCCTCACAATAGACAAACTCTCAGATCATCATGCTGGTGTTTATCACTTTCGGTTTCAAACAAACCTGCGCAGTTGGGTGACTGGCAGCTCTGGAATTACACTCTCTATTGCATGTAATGATAGACATTAAAAACATTCCTTTTTATTTTCATGTTTGTAAGGGAATGATATTTAAGATGGAAACTGATGTCTACCATATCCTCTTAGACCTGCAGGTGAAGAAAGAGGCTGTTGTAGGAAATCAGAGTCAGACTAAATTGACTTGCAGCACCTCCTGCAGTTTGGGCTCTCAGTATGTCTGGTATAAGAATGGACAACAACTACAAGACAAAACAACAGCCTCCATAATACTGGACTCAACCAGACCCTCAGAAAAGGGAAGTTACTCCTGCACTGTGAGAGGCTATGAGGCTCACCGCTCCCCTGCAGTGTGTGAGTATGAATACATGATCTCTACTTAAAATATATTAATGTCTGATTCTGATGCAGACACAATAACATATTAACGTAGGCCAACTGTATAGCAGATTCCTTAAAGGCACACTAGACATTTCATTATGGTTTTAAGTTAGCAGCCTCATACTTACTTCTATGGTTTGCAATTTAGCAGCTAGCCTGACGTTTACATTTCTGCAACATTGTATCTTGTGATCGAGATCAGTTTTAACACCAGCACTATACTTGGGATTATTATTACAATAATAATTACATTACCATTCATTCATTCATTGCAAAATATTAGGTGAAAACGGCAGGAAACCATAAAATATTTCCTTTGCCTTCACTTGGTCTAACCAGCTACGGGGTAGGTGATGATCGTGTAACCTTCCTTTCTGAGTAGGGTTGGGACTTTTCAGAATTTTTCATGTTCGATTATTCAGAAAGTTAACAAACAGTTAATCGATTATTTGCAAAAAAAAAAAAAAAAAAAAGACGTAATTTGCCCACTTTCAGAGCCATAGTCTACATACATGGGTTTGCGCCCATCTTCCCCACGCAAATTAATGCCAAAAACGCACATAAAAGGACTAAAATTTCTCCAAAGTTATTAAGGAAATACAGCATTTTGGCCTGCTGCAGCATCAGAGTGAAAGGATCAGTGTGCATTAAGGTGCGAACTTGCACCACATCAACCGTGTAGACCTGGTTGCGATGTTTGGGGATTTCGTGAAGGAATTGACCGTCAGTTATTAGAGCTCTAATGTAGCTTTTGTTTATGCTGTTAAATATTTGTTTCGACTGTACTTTTATCCAGAGCTTAATGACGTCCCAGATTGTGTAATAAGAATCCAGCTCTTGGCTAGATTTGTCACAATGTTTTGAATGCAGCATAGGCTATCATGAGCATTTTTGAATGCACGACGAAATATGGAACTTTTCTGACCAAAATTGCCAACGGATAACAGCTGGTGATAGGAAGAACTTTCACATAGTTTTGTTCAAACTCAGGACGAGAGGGCGGGCGAGCAAGGCACACAGGTATGCATATTCCAGTGGATCACAAGTTCATGCTTTCCGAGGCAGAGACAATTATTATAAAAAATTGACGCGCTCTGTAATAGCCTTCAGTAGCCAAGGCTACGTTAAATAACGAATAACATTTTTTTCTCAAATTACGTAGGACTAATAAGCAGTAACCAATTTATCAACAGCATGCCTGTTTCCGTTCACATCGGAGAAAACATCGCGACTAGGCAATGCGCACATACTTTTTGCCAAACTAGCTGACATGAGAACAGTTCTCCAGTATCAGACCGCCTTTTAAATGACGTTGGTAGGTAACAGTGTCACTGTAATTGCATTGAAATTTATAAGCTATAGGCCCATGTTTCTTGAGAAATGGTCCCACACTGCTATTCTCCTCCTAACCTCCTTCACCTCTCCTCGTTGTTGCGCAATAGCGTACCGGAAGATGTAGCTGCTCTAATGCGATTATTCGCTAAGCTTTAATTTTTATTCGAACAAGCCTTAACAAACAAATAATCGATAATCGATTATTCATTAACAATCCTATTTCTGAGTAAAAAGGTGAACGAAAAAGGTTGATGCCATATGAACCCATGGCATTCTTATGATCACAGGCAACTGTTTTGTCCTGCCGTAGCTAGTTGGAAGTCTCCATTGTGTGGTTAAGACAGCGTGGGTAATTATCGATTTCTCTATGGTGAAAATAACTGCCATTGTTACTTCCGTAACCAGGCCAAAACTCGCTTGCACAGTCTATGGAATGACAATAGGCACATCATGTGCGAGTAGAGTGATTTGAACGAATACTGGAATTTTAGCAGCTACATTTTTGAGTGACAAAAGTGATTTTACAGCTTTAATAGCTCTTGGTGTGGAGGATACAGAAATGCAGGCACCTTAAATTCCTATTTATTTTCTCAGTATCCTTTTGGCTTATCTTGTTTATTCTTTGCATAAATGTCTTTAATATGATCAAGGTGGAATACATGGTAGACTATTTCGCCGGCACAAGTTCTAGGCATTTTGTTAAATTTCCGCCATTGCAGTCGGTGGTGACTATGACTCGAAAGTCCATGTTTTCTGAAAATTGGACAGCTCCTGTGATGCTGATAGATCTTGATGTGGGTCTGTCTGTGGCCATACTAAAATGTTGTGCATTTCATGAATGTGAAACAAGGTTGTGCCCTTCTTCATGTAAATCTAGCCTGGGCCCACCCCTACTTCCTGTCGCTCTATAAAATTTCACAATCAAGTCAGTATGGCCAAGGCAATTTCCTTAACTCTCAAGGCCAGAAAATCAGGACTTAATGAGAAACAAGCAGGCAGAAGAAGACAAGCTTACAATGACTCTGTCCAGCTCTGTCCCGTAACATTGAACATTGAAGTTTGTTACATTTGATAGACGTTCAGATTAATCCTGCCTGGAACTCCTGGGCAATGTTAGCTTTGCCAGATCACAGTTAATTTCTGAACATTGTCGTGCAAGCAAGGCTAAGGTAAATCTTGAACTTACAAATCAATCCAATATGTGCAATATAATGATGAATGAGTGTGCGCTGCAGTTTTTATGATTAACTTAATTACACAATAACCGTATCACTTTAACATGACTGAAGTTTTATATAACTACCAAATTCAAGCCATGGCATTAAACTGAAATATATAAATGCATGGGAGTACTTTTCACTCATCAAAAGTGGGTCAACTTGAATACCTTCATTGCATCAGAGAACAAAAATACACCTATCGGGCTTGTCCATACTACAGAACACTTCTGATGATAATATCAATCATTGGTTTCTACAGGTGTCATAGGAACACAGTGTTGGCATGTAAAACTCCCCTCTACACAAATGTGTGGGCTTGAAGGGACTTCAGCGGTCTTACCCTGCACATATGAATATCCGGTGAAAGATAAGTATCTTAGAGGAGAGTGGTATAGAAAGGAGAGGGATAGAGTCAGAGAACACAGCGACTTTACATATCCTGACTGCAGTCTGAACATAGACAACCTCTCAGACAATCATGCTGGTGTTTATAAGTTTCAGTTTCAAACAATCCTTAAGGACTGGGTAACAGATGTTGCTGGTGTTACACTCTCAGTCACAGGTACGGTAGATGAATGCATGCATACAGTGCAATTGAATTATTTCTTTTCTATTCATAATGCTATAAAATCCAAGGTTGAATCAATAGTTATTTCTATTTTGTTCTGGCAGACCTACAAGTGAAGGAGGAGGCTGTTGTAGGGAATCAGAATCAGTCTAAATTGACCTGCAGCACCTCCTGCAGTTTGGGCTCTCAGTATGTCTGGTACAAGAATGGACAGCAACTACAAAACAAAACCACAGCCTCCATAATACTGGACTCAACCAGACCCTCAGAAGAGGGAAGTTACTCCTGCACTGTGAGAGGCTATGAGACTCATCGCTCCTCTGCAGTGTGTGAGTACCAAATAATTGGCTTTACATCCTTGCGCCATATACCACATTTGAACATCATTATCATGATGTAAAGTAAAATATTACATCTTTGAACTAATTACGAGACCTATATTTCAGACCGACACTAAAGGAGCTTTAAAACTTCTGAATGACAATTTCAATCATTGTCATCAATAGGTTTTCCCAAAAAACAGTGTTGGAGTGTAATGTACCGTTCTACTAAGATCTGTGGCCTTAAAGGCACATCAGTGGTCCTGCCCTGCACATATGAATATTCTGAGAAAGACACGTATCGTAGAGGAGAGTGGAACAAACAACAAACAGGGAGTGTCAGAGAACACAGCGACTCTAAATATCCTGACTGCAGTCTGAGCATACACAACCTTTCAGACAACGATGCTGGTGTTTATAAGTTTCAGTTTCAAACAAGACTACACAGCAGCTGGATAACAGAGAGCACTGATATTACAATCTCAGTCACAGGTAGATGAATATATTACAAAATATATACTTTTTCCTAGTTCTAGGAATAATTCTTGAAGTCTAATTGATCATTTTCCTCAATCCCTTTTCTCAGACCTACGGGTCAAGAAGGATGTTGTTTTAGGGAATCAGAATCAGACTAAGTTGACCTGCAGCACCACCTGCAGTTTGGGATCTCTCCTTCAGTATGTCTGGTACAAGAATGACCAGATTCTACAGGACAGGACCACAGAATTCATACTACTGGACTCAACCAGTCCTTCAGAAGAGGGAAGTTACTCCTGCGCTCTGAGAGGTCATGAGGGTCACCGCTCCCTCCAGTGTGTGAGTATAACTCATAGGATTCACACAGTAGACTTGAACTTAGTGAAGGATAGAAAATACAGTACCCTAAAAATTGTTTTACTTATTTTATGCACGTGACATACTGTTGACATCCAATTAATGTGAAGTTAACTTATTTAGTACAGTACAGTGATGCTTTTAACCCTAAGTGACAAAGACCCATAACGTGGGCTTCAAGAACAGTTCAGTCATGTACTGTGGACCGTGATGTCATTCTCCTTTGGAATCCAATACATTTGGAATACGAAATACTTAAATGAGTCGTAGTTCTAAAGTAGATTAATTTCCTCCTTGTTATAAAAATGAGGCTGCTACCAAACTACATTTTTTTAATGTATTCTCATTGGCAAGGGTTAAAACTGACCTGTAGTAATGCTGGCCAAATAGCAGGAAGACATACCCAGTGCCCACTTCCTAAGCTCTATACAGTAGCCACTACTCCATCACATCCATGTTTTTCCACTATCACACTGATCACTGAACATCGATGATAATTGACATTCTGGATCTGGCTGTAGGTGCTCCATCTCAACAGTGTTGGGTTGCGTCTTACTCATCTAACAGTCTCTGTGTACTGAAGGGGTCATCTGTGAATATTTCCTGCAATTACAAATATCCCAGAGACCAAACCATCAACACAACATTTTGGTTCAGGAAGTATAAATCAAACAGTCACTTCATAGACTTAAAGTTAGATAAAGATTATGAAAACCAGGCTGAGTATCTTGACAATGAAGAGAAGAGCACCCTGAGATTGAAAGAAATCAGAGAGAGTCACTCTGGGGAATATGGCATCAGGCTCATAACCGAACATGGAGAGAATTACACAGGATTACCTGGAGTCAGCATAATAGTAACAGGTAAGCAAGTACCTTTTTATCTAAAAAAAAATAATAACAATTTAGCCAAAACAAAATGTGTAAATAACTGTCTTACCTCATTCTGTCCAGCTTTGCAGGTGTTTCTACCTACTGAAGTAGTGACTGAGGGAGAGCGAGTCATCTTCACCTGTAATGCTACCTGTATTCTGAGTTACCACAAAACCTTCATCTGGTACAAGAATAGGCTGGCTGTTATCCATAAACACACGGTCAGAGACAACAAGCTGCATCTAAACCCAGTCAGCAGTGAGGATGCAGGCAGTTACTCCTGTGCTGTTAGAGGACATGAGAGTCTCTCTTCAACAGCTGTCTTACTCAAAGTTCGATGTGAGTGAACATATCCATTTAGGTATTATGGTTAAAACACTGTTGTGTCGCAAATACCATAATGTGAATACAGTGTGCATACAAACATGCTAAACATTTTGTTTCCCATGCCTGCTTTTGTGAATAACACAAATGAATTTATACAGTAACATGTAAACATTTTAACAGACAAGCCAAAAAGTGTTTCTGTCCATCCCTTCGATGGAATAAGGGAGGGAACTTCAGTGACTCTGAGCTGCAGCAGTGATGCCAACCCACCAGTGCACACCTACACCTGGTACATGAAGAGTGGAGCTGAATCTCTTGTTAGGGGCACAGGGGAGAGCATCAGCTTCAATGTGACCTCTGATACCACTGGACTTTATTACTGTGAGGCACATAATGAAATAGGCTCTCAGCACTCAGATGGCATTGCAATTCCTTCTAAAGGTCAGTGTTGATTTTTTTCAGTAGAATTAGCTCATTCATTTTGGTCTGTTTTACTGTTTTGCCAAGTGTTTTTGTTTATTTTTTTTAGCAGGAAGCTAGTCTGCACCCAGCATGCATATTTCTTTTTGAGCACTTATAGAAGGCATTCTATTAACACTGTATTCATTAAGCATTGTAAACGTTTTTATAAACTTCTCATTCTATGCCTGCGCTTAATGTTATCTTATAAGCCTTTACAAGTTGAAGTATCACAAAACAATGCACAAAATTTCTCATTTTCATAGCTATCGACAGCACTCATCAATGTGCAACAGCAGGGCGACGGGTTGATTCACTCCAGACTATTGCTTTAAGGCTTCATTATAAAATTTTATGGGTGTGTTAATGTTTCATAAATACTAGAAAGTGTTACCGATGATGCCTTTCTTTCATAAAATAGACTGGTATCTGCATGCAGTAGTGGGGTCTGTGGCTGCTGCCCTGGCTGTTGGAACAGTTGTAGCCGTCATCATTTGTGTCAGGTGGCCTTCACATCCACTTTCATTTATCAAAATCCATTGAATAAGATAGTATTCTATGGTAGATACAGAATTTGAACATTTACAATATTATTTCTTTATTCAGGAGACTGAAAGGATCCACAAGGGAAACAAACGGTCCAAACCAAAAGGTGCTGCATGTTTTTCCAAAAGCTGTTTGTTTTTTCCTAAGATGTGTATTGTGCTTTGCCTGATAATAGAAATGCTTTAGAACTGTGTGGATCACCTTTGTTCACAGGGGGCCCAAGAGAACACCTACACAGCTCTCAACCTCAGGAGCAATGGCACTCTGCAGGTTGGTGAGCATGAATTGGAGTATGAGACTCTGCAAAGAAGACAGGCACCACAGACAGAGACAGAGGCCATGGAACTCAAAGAACTCACTTGACTCTCACCCATTAATGCTACAACTAAATGTTGTCAATTACTATAATTATCAACATATCACTTCTTCTCACAATTCCTTGATGTAGCTTTTGGCTACTGTATCTCTGAACTGATTGTATGTCCATTAGGGCTGTAACGATACACCCAACTCACGATTAGGTTCGTATCACGATTTTTTACCTACGGTTCGATACACCCCACGATTTTTTAAATATATCTTTTTGATAATCGTTTATGGCTAGAATACGTTGCAAGAGACTAATCATATATTTTTTAAAGTTTAAAAATAATAATGATATTGTTTTGAAGCTTGGAAGCACCATCGCATCATATCATGTGGTTGTTTTCTGGACTGAAGGATTACAGAACTTTCAAAGGGCGTATCACGATACTGCCCTCTTGTATCACGATACAGTATTGTGACTGCGTATCACGATTTCTCGATTCGATACAATATCGTTACAGCCCTAATATCCATTGGCAATTTAAGAATGTATGTGCTGTCACAGACATGTTTCTTTTTTTTATTTTTAATTAACTCAATTTGTTTCTTGTGTGTCATTGTGGCAATATTTCAATGAAGACTTACTTATATCAGCTTATTCTACTGTATGTTATCAGGGTATTTTATTGAGAATAAGCTATTTCTTGTGTGATTCTGATTTATCAGATTTATCTTCCTGCGTCTTTGTATTTCATTCTTGTAATTTACTTAATTGTTTTTTTCCTAAATAAATTATTACTGTATTAGGTCATCATTAAAATTGTATTGTTTATCACCCATGTGAACAATAAAAATGTGTTTTATACTTTCAATTATTATTGAATTTCTATGCTCAAGCTATGGGAAAAGTAAACACTTGCGGGACAGAACATAGTGGCTTGTTAGGGACTGTGAAGGTGGCTACAGAGCAAAGATCCGTGACTAGACGGGCAGTGACATTCTAAAAATCTGCAACGTTCTAAAACTCAGAAACTGCGATTTGACATGTTAAATCTTCTGTGACGGCTTGCAACTGATTGCAACAATCCGCGACTATTGATTCACACTGCCGCAACTACTCTCTAAAACCGTCTCATCTCATCGCGGGTCAGAATTGAGCTTAAGGCAAACTTAAATGTGTTTGCATTTCATGATTTCAGGGCTTAAATGTGTGTGTTTGACATTTAAATTGTGTTTGCAGGAACCTACTGTAAGTACACTGTGACCAAACACAATTTTGATGCTGGACAGACCAGTGTAAAAAACTGATGAAGATGATTTTAATGATTATTATTATGCTATTTGCCCTGATCTTTATGCAGTTCTCATCACTCATCACAGACTCATCACCATACGGGTCAAGAGGTCATCCTCCTCCCAGAGGCCACACCTTCAGAGCACAGACACCCACAAGTACAGTGTCACTGGCCTAAAGCAACTGTTTGTTGAGGAAGGGTCACTTGTCAGCAAGTTCATCGTCACTGTGTTAAAAACCACAAACAGACATAGCAAATACAGAAGCATTTCATCAGCATCATGTTTCCCCACATTGAAAGTTCCTGTTAGTGACAGATACCTCTCCATTAGAGGGTAAGTGCAGCTCTGTTTTTTTTTTCTTTGACATGACTTTCATACCCAGCAATTTTAGATTTAGTATTGGAAGTATCCTTACAATAATCGCAGAAAATTTGCCATCAACATTCTATAGGTTTGGGACTGCAGAAATGTAATAGAGTTTGGCTGTAGAACTTTCATTCTCTGCTACGCGGAGAGAATCAAACATTCTAAAAAGAAAGTGGCAGAGAGTAGGCTACAAGTTCTGCAGCCAGACCCTATTGGAAATTTACTGCTAATTGTATACATGATTACTGTTTAGCTATGAATCTGATTCTCATGCTTATTTTTATATAAGGTTAGCCATGTAAAGATCTTGTAAACTATTTATCTCAGCAACTAACCCCACTGGAAAGTTCACATTGTGATAGGCCTATGTGCATCTTATGAAATATTATTGAAAACTTGGATAGTGACTACAAATCTGTCATCAAGTCTGACAGTGACAGTGGAAGTGTCCTTGAGTATTCTCTCAAGTGCTTAAGTCCAAAAAAGTGCTCTGTGTGTTTCAGCCTGCACAAAGCTTGGGCTTGGGGGAATAGCACCCTATGTGAACTGACCCAGCATAAGGAGGTGTAACATCCTAGGCTAGACCTCGTGGCATCCATATGGG
Source organism: Sardinella longiceps (assembly GCA_027497455.2). Taxonomy (NCBI): domain Eukaryota; kingdom Metazoa; phylum Chordata; class Actinopteri; order Clupeiformes; family Clupeidae; genus Sardinella; species Sardinella longiceps. The sequence continues at coordinate 1,760,221 of JAODXP020000033.1, read as the reverse complement.
CTACATTGGACAAAACTAAAAATGTTAGTTAGGGGAATGGCATTTAGACACAGGAGAGTGAGTCTCAGCCTACATTGCACAAGTTTTACATTCACTGGGATAGTAGATCTGATTGGTCTTGTTTAGTACTATTTACCCCTTCTAGTACCTTGGTTTTATTTTCACAAACATTATTTCAAATGAAATACTAAGACATGTTTTCCTAATTTACTGTTTTAAAAAGGCTCCTTTCTTCCAGTCATATTGTATTTTATTATTATTATATTGTCTGTGTGTGTGTGTGTGTGTGTGTGTGTGTGTGTGTGTGTGTGTGTGTGTGTTAATAGCATCACAGTTAATATGTCTTTTTCTCTTCAGTTGGCTTCATGCTGAGGGTTATTGTAGTTAAGGCCAAGTGTGCTGTCACCATTTCCTAAGTGAGTGCAAACATGACACTGAACTTCCCTGACACTAAAAAAGAAAGCGGTAACACTTAATTTAACGGGTGAGTGTAGGCTATTACATATTCATAGCGGCTGTCATAAATTGCTCACAGAGCATTCATGACTCAATATTCATACCCAACTCTTGACAGACAAAATTGCAATAACTTATCAAAATTAAGTGTATGACTGCTTTCATTTGAACTCATAAATATCTTATAAACTCTACTTCTGACTTAACTATACAGGATATGAAGTATTTAATCACATTGTTTAATATTGGGAAGTAAATTACAGATGACCCTGGAACAGTTTCCCTTTGAATGTGGCCAAGGTAGCAAAATATTATCCTATAATTACCTCAAGGCGACACTACTTTTTATTTAACATTTAAATTCCATGTTTACTCATGATCTGTGTCTTTGACACCGGATACTCTGATGTGACTTGATTAGGTAACAGGTCTACACCAAGAACATCAATGCTGCTTTAAAAACATTGTACTGGAGCAAGTATCATTTTTTCATCATCTGTTACCTGATCATGTCACATCAGATCAATCAGGCAGGGTGCACAAATACCTCACCTTTGTACCTCAGTGTTAGTCAGATAAATGAATATTTCACAACCTGTGTAGTAAAGTGACATTTGAAGTCTTCATCAGATATTCATGCAATATTTAGATGTGACATGATGAGGTGACAAACATAAATGGCAATGCTGCTTTGAGACCATTAGACTTTTATTTTGATAAGATATCATCTTTTATCTTTCACATATACTGTATGAAGGGTTGGGTATGACTGTGAATTCGTCCTCCCTGGTAGCTGCAATATCCCGGCTTTATTTTATTAATTATGAGTCTCAAGCTCTTTGCTTCACTACAATTGCAACTACAATACCCCTAACCTACCATTAGGGGCTGAGAGACCTAATACCTCATACAGGTATACGTCTTACTCTACCTGTTGTACCTAATTGTCTAAATGCTGAAAGAACATCTGAAGGTGATCAGTCTTCAGTGTCCTTGTTAGACTTTACCCTATATACAGGTTTTGAGCTGAGGTATTTGACTTAAGTATAGTATATTTGGTTTTAATGGTCATAAAACACAGGTACTACTTTTACAGCTAGGCCCCTAGAATAAGATTGATTTTGTCCAGCAAAATAATAATAATCTAAAGACATAGGCTGAAAGTTCAAAAGATTTCTTACCAATCCTTTTGAGATTGAATGAACCAAACGAGAAACAAATTAAGTTTCAATGTTTTCTCTTTTTTGTAGTTTCAGTACTTCACAAAGTTACAGGAAGCACGGCACTTACTTTACAAAGAATAAAAATAAAACGAAGTTACAGACAAACGGCTAGGACTTCTTCTTAATGTTGAGATCGCAATTCAGAGCAAGTCGTTGTTGCAAGTGTTCAGCATCCAGTCGATGTCCCAGCTTTGACACACGAGGAGAAGGGGATGGCGCGAGGTCGTCTCGGTTGTAGCGTCCTCCAGAAGCGTTGTTGTATACCAATCCGTCGTCATAAACCCCCACTACGTTTCTCTGTTAATGCCGTCTTGATCAGTCATGTGAATCATTAATTCAAATCTTGCACAATTCTCATCCAGCACTTGAAAAACACTGCCGGTTGAGCACTCTGCTAGATTTAATCACAGATGACCTTCAAGAAACATTCCAGATTTTACAACTATCAAAATCCTATAGGCTATATGAATAAAACATGACTACTAAGAAGAATGCTACTAATCCTACTTGACATTTACATTGATTAATCACCATTCATTACTTCTAGACATACTAACTCCAAGGACATTCCAATTACATCAATGTTTGAATAAAAGCAATGAATTGAAGATTAAATTGAGTATTGATTCTAATAAAAAGAATAAGGGAATACAAGATCAAATAACAAAAATGAACACTTAGGAAAGATCAATAACTTCTAATCCCTAGCCCCCACTATGCCCATTTCAACATAGATAAAAAGAAGCAGTTTAATATAAAGCAATTAAACCTCATCTAAGCCATCCAAGCACATGTCAGTCAATTTCTGTATGCATGTTGCAACTCTAACGGTGGTCGCATTCTTGCCAGCATTAGGGTCAATAGGGTCAAAGGCAAAAGAGGGGTCAGAGGGAGAACTAGGGTCAATGGGTGCACTACGCCTCTGCCTGTGCCTGCACCTAGCTGTCTTTGCCAAGTGGAGAGTGTCTGGTACTGCCGCTGTTTCCCTTCTACCATTTCTGGGTTCCAAAACAGACTGTTGTGTCATGTCTCATGAAACAGTCACGAATGCTTTGAGCATTGCTTTGAGCTTTGAGCAATTTATGACAGTTGCTATGAACGTGTTTTGTACCCTCAAGTGTTACCAAAAAAGAGAGACTCAGAATGGCTTGATCATGTATGTTTTGCCCTCAACAGCACCTTCCAGTCAGAACTGCCTACATGGCACTACTGTACCTTAATCCTAATCCTAACCCCTTAACCCTAATCCTAACCCTATTTGGAAGGGAAGTGCCTTGAAGGCAATGCTGCCTGGAAGGCAAAAAGCCCCCTAAAAAACAGCAGAATGTCCAGACTTTAAAAAGTAAATGCAGAAAAATCTGCCTATGACATTGTGAATAATATGAAATTATTATTACAGATAAAGTAAGAAATCAGTTTGTAAAGCATGCTCTTCTTGACTGCAACATTGTTCCTGCCAGGTAAGGTGGATATTTTGCATGTATTGATCTACAACTTTTATCATTATTTTACATTTTGACATAACATTATATGGAAAAAACATAGTGCTTCTAACTTTGAGTGAGTTAAGGTCAGTATGTTTTTCACAATGATACAGTAGGTCAATTGCACCCATCTTACATCTTCATTTACTTTAAAAAGTGTAGTGGATAAAGGGAAGTATTTCACATCAGCATTTTTTCGTGCTTTCACACATTCTGTTCAGCAAACCATCAGTGTTGTTCTCAGTAAGGACGTAGTGGTAAATGTTGCATCTTCATGAGAAGGTAGGTGAAGATTATGTTTATCCATTTTCTTTGAAGTGATTAAAAGCAGTCATTAATTTGTGTTGCACGTGTTAAAATCACAGTTTGTGTGTGTGTGTGTGTGTGTGTGTGTGTGTGTGTGTGTGTGTGTGTGTGTGTGTGTGTGTGTGTGTGTGTGTAAAAACGCTAACATCTTTATATGTAAGGCAGGAGATCTGAAGAACAAGCATCATACTTAATTAGTTCTAAGAATGGCCTGTGTACTAGGCCTACTGTTTGCATTTCCAAGGCCACATTTCTCAATGACTATTTAACTTTTATCTATATTGGTGCATTCCATTGCATTTTCTTTTATTATTTGATTAAGTGATTTGTCAGATGTTACAGTAATATTTTCAGCAGACTATTTTTTTGAGACCGTGTCTCATTTTGCAAGGCTTTCTGCTATGATACTTGTGTGAATATTCAAGTTATTTGGTTAAGACATTGTGAAGTATAGGGTTAATGCATGAATCACCTAATGCATCTTCATTGTTTTTCTACATACACATATTTTGTTCAGTCTCTTTATCAATATTATCAGTGAGAACTTGAGATTGATGCATCACCATTAAAAGAAATATGTTAATGCATTTCCTCATTTTGTTCATTTAGTTTCTACATTGTCCTTTGTGTGTTAAGTGCATTTAACATATTAATGTGGGCAATATGTTAGTGATGCCGCTCACTGTTGAATGTAGGTCAGACAACATCAGACAGTCAGTGAACAATATAAGCCTCTTTTTGATCATAATTTAGCCCACCATCAAACCTAAAGTGTTTAACAATGAATCATTTGAGTATTTTTCTTGTGTTATTACTGCAGGGAAAGTAACAAATGTGTTTTGAAGACATGTTCATGTTGGCTGCTGTTTTTCTCCTGAGGCTGTCAGGTAATGTAGTCCAATCTAAACAATCTATACGATGAGGTTTTTAATATAAGCATTTAGTACATCAATTGGATTTCTCAGGCATATTAGTGGTATCATGATATGCTCTTTCCCAACCACATGATCCATAACTAGTGTTACAATATAACCAATACCAGGAAAATATTCTTCCTAACATTTTTTTTTACAAAAACCTGTGTCTGTATTTCAGGTGTGCAAAGTTGGTATTCTGTGACCTACTCCTCTCCAAGAGTCTGTGGTCTTAAAGGATCATCAGTGGTCCTGCCCTGCAGATATGACTATTCTATGATTGGTCACTATATGGAAGGAGAGTGGTACAAAGAGACTGGGGGAGTCTGGAAATATAATCATCTTAACTATCCTGACTGTAGTCTGAAAATAGAGAAACTTTCTGATTGGTCCTCTGGGCTTTATAAGTTTCGCTTTTACACATTCCTACAGAGGAGCTGGATAACAGGCCATTCAGGTGTCACTCTCTCAGTCACAGGTAGTGATGGACACATTTACAAAGACCCCTTTTTTCTTCTTTTTAAATTCAGAAATGAGAAAGAAATGACTGCTTTGTCCTCTCAGACCTGCAGGTGAAGGAAGATTCTGTTGTAGGGAATCAGAATCAGACTAATTTGACCTGCAGCACCTCCTGCAGTTTGGGCTCTCAGTATGTCTGGTACAAGAATGGACAACAACTACAAGACACCGCAGCCTCCATAATACTGGACTCAACCAGACCCTCAGAAAAGGGAAGTTACTCCTGCACTGTCAGAGGCGATGAAATTCATCGCTCCCCTGCAGTGTGTGAGTATATCTTCATCCTACTTTACAGGTTACTGCTATACCTCAGACTACAGACTGGTTAGGAAATACATTATCATCAAAATTCAGCAGATTTTCATTCCTTATTACCTCCACCATGGAAGTTATGTTTTTGCTGCCTTTTGTCTGTTTGTGTACAAGATAATTTGAAAAATACTGCACGGATTTGGATGAAATTTTGGATGTGATGTCCAAGTGCTTTGTAGTTACAAGACCATTGTTGGTTATGAAATCTGAATTGCTATCTCAATATGTAGGTTTTCCAAGAAAACAGTGCTGGATTGTGTCTTACTCCTCCACAACTATCTGTGGTCTTAAGGGAGCATCAGTGGTCCTGCCCTGTAGATATGAATATCCTGAGAAAGACTCGTATCAAAGAGGAGAGTGGAACAAAGAAGACGAGAGCGAAAGTCAGAGAACACAGTGACTCTAAATATCTTAACTGCAGTTTGAAGATAGACAACCTTTCAGACAATCATGCTGGTGTTTATGAGTTTCAGTTTCAAACAGCCCTCAGGAGTTGGATAGCAGGCAGTCCTGGTGTTACTCTCTCAATCACAAGTAAATTAATTCATTTACATTACATGCTGTTTCCTTGTTTATATTTATGAGGTAATAATGTTCAATGTTAATACAAAAAAATTGTCCAACTTCTCCTTTCAGACCTGCAGGTGAAGGAAGATTCTGTTGTAGGGAATCAGAATCAGACTAAATTGACCTGCAGCACCTCCTGCAGTTTGGCCTCTCAGTATGTCTGGTACAAGAATGGACAACAACTACCAAACAAAACCACAGAATCCATACTACTGGACTCAACCAGACCCTCTGAAGAAGGAAGTTACTCCTGTGCTGTGAGAGGCTATGAGGCTCACCGCTCCCCTGCAGTGTGTGAGTAGTTTAAAACACTCCAATAATTAGGCTACAAGAAGCATGGGATGCAAAATGAATAAATAAATTAATAAATAAATAAATGTGCTTGCAGGTGCTCCGGCTGAACTGTGTTGGAGTATGACCTATGGATCCAACAGTCTCTGTGTTTTGAAGGGTTCTTCTGTTGATATTTCCTGCATTTATAAATATCCCAAAGATCAAATTATCAAAATAATGTTCTGGTTCAATAAGATCAAATCAAGCAATCAGCTAGAAGACCTGAGCTTGAATATGGATTATAAAAACCACACATTATTTCTTGGAAATGAAGAGAAGAGCACCCTGAGAATTACAGATATTAAAGAGAGTCACTCTGGAAAATATGGATTCAGGAGTGTAACAGAACAAGGAGAGAGTTATACAGGACTACCTGGAGTCAACATAACAGTTACAGGTAAAGTATTTTTAAAAAATAAAATTGCTTTTTGGAATAGACTGAAAGGAGTGTATATGATTTTCTCTTCCTATACATATTATATTCCCTAGGTCTGCAGATTATGATCACACCTGAAGGCGTGACAGAGGGAGTCAAAGTCACCCTGACCTGTAATACTACCTGCAGTCTGAGTAACGACCCCACCTTCGTCTGGTACAAGAATGGACAGCCTGTGACCGATCACTCAACCAGAGACAACAAGCTGCATCTAAACCCAGTTAGCAGTGAGGATGCAGGCAGTTACTCCTGTGCTGTTAGAGGACATGAGAGTCCTGATGTCTTTCTCAATGTTACGTGTAAGTACACAGTTATGTTTCGTAGTTCCTGACCACCAGGGCAGTCTCTAGTAGTGGATATATCTCTGTTGCGCCAGCCACAGACCGAGAGTTGTATACCAAAAGTGTCACTCCGTGACGAGGCGTGTGACGTCACCGAGACTATATTACCTCTTGTCACACGTCAGTCTTCCTCTTAACTCTTCTCGCCGTTTATCAGACGATTGTTGTTTACGCAGCCTGGTGACCTTAGTCGGAGCTACAGAGTTTTTCTTCGTCCTCTACGGGCTGTTCAGACTACTTTCTTTGATAATAAGCTGGATTTGACTACTTTCTGTTACATGTATTAACCTTGAGCTCGCTCGGTTAAGTTAAAGATTGTCCGGAGACAACGCCGCCTCACCTTGAGCCACGCTCGGTGTCTGGCTAGTGCTACCCTACTGTCCACAAGCACGGCAGCCTCGTCTTGAGCCCAGCTCGACCACAGGCTAGCAGCAGTCTGTCAACACAAGCACAGAACAATTTGCCTTGAGCTCAGCTTGGTAAACTCAGTCACACGGTCACAGCAGCCTTGCCTTGAGCCCCGCTCGGTAATCAGCTAGGCTCGAGGCGACTGCCTCGCCTCGAGCCCCGCTCGGTAGGCTAGTTAGTGGTTACATTTCACAATAATAAAACTGCCTTGAGCATAGCTCGGTAACTTAGACAAACATACTGTTATTTAATTTAGCTGTCAGTAAGTATTGAAGACTACAACGATAGGTTAATAGCTTACACTACTAGCCGTAGCAGTTACGATATTCGTCCACTCGAACCTTGTTCCGCCTCACCACTGTTAGTTGGCTTAACTCTTAGGTTCTTTATTAGTTCTTGTGTTATCGCTGTTGTGTCGCGGCCATGTTTGACAATGCACAATGTAAACTGTGTTCCACTGCATTGGAGCCATGATCTTTGCCCCACCTGTCTGGGACTGAGCCACCTCCATGAGGCTCTCGTTAACCCGTGCGCTATCATGATGGTTGCTCAGAGACAAGCAGGCCTGAGCACAGGGTGCGAGGCAAGACTGCCTGCTGCCCCTGATGGGAAGTCTTTAAAACGCCACTCTGCAGAAAACCCCACCACTGTGGCTCATAAAAAGAAAAAGTCCTCATCTGCTTTAGCCCATCAGGTTGAGTCACTTTCATCTGATGTGGAGCAAATAAAATCTATGTTAATGTCACTGACTAGGCCTCCCACTCCTCGTGATGCCTCACCTGGCATACCTGAACATTCCACATCCGAAGTGGATGATGATGATGATGATGTCCTCTCCACAGCCGCATCAAATGCTGCATTTCAACACAGCCCAGCACACACTGACAATTCAGAGCTCTCTAGGCAATTGGCGCCCCCTGATGGCATAGAACCTGCCCCACGGTCCCAGGACCTTAGTGATGACTCCCTGACATCTGCACACATTGGGGGTGGCCCCGTGGCCCCCCTGCAGAGCATTATGAAGCTGGCTTTAGCTAGGCTGGCCCTGGACACGCCGCCTGCTCAAACAGTGGAACCCAGTGCGTTCTTTAAAAAATCTAACACAAATGAAGACTTCTCCGTACCCATTTGTAAGGATTTTGTGGCAGAGTTTTCAGCAGCCTTTGCAGCTGACGCACAACGAACTCGTGTCAGCCCGGCAGTGCGAACGTTGTCAGCCATGGTAGATGCTGGAAGTCACAGTCTGGCTAACATGCCGACAGTGGACCACTGCATTGCAGCACAGAAGGTCTCACCAGACGAGGCGCTTCGTCCAGATCCAAGCTGCCCTAGTGTCGAGTGCAGACGCACAGACAAGTTGTTTACCAGAGCTCACAACACTGGGCCGGCTATTCAACTCTCTGGCTCACCAATGACGATGCCACCTCAGAGGAACTGCTGAACACTGCGCTTCAGACAATGGGCCACATAGCCCAGGACATGGGAAGACTTGTAGCCACCACGGTGTGCGGCCGCCGCCAGGTGTGGTTAGCACAAACCCCTTTGCCAGAGACGTGCAGGGCCACAATTCGGGCTTTACCGCTTGTCCCCGGCCATGTCTTTGGACTGGCTGTCAAGGACGCACTAGACCGCCGTGCTTCCTTATCTGAATCACGTCAGCAAGTGAGCACGCAGAGGCCCTTTCGCTTTCGTGCCCCAGTGCCCCCAAGCTCCCGCTTTGGCCACTCCACACCCATCCATCCCACTCACCCACGGGAAAACAGACACTCGGCGCACCCTGGCCCCTCGTTTTGCCCCCAGGAGCGTCGGCCGAGGCCGCCTGCCCAAGCGCAACGCATACGCCCCGCACAGCGCCCTGCTTGTGAGACTAGGCCAAGGAAAGCTCAGCGCTGACGGGCCCCGGCTGGCGAAAGGGACCTTGTCAGCACAGCAGCTGTCATACTGGCAAGAGTGCGCAAACAACCAATGGGTCGTGCGCACTATGTCAGAAGGGTACAGGCTGCAGTTCTGTCGCAGGCCACCCCTCAGCTCACGGCCTGGGTCACTGTAGTTCGGGACCCAGGGCGGGCGTCGGTCCTCGCCAAAGAGATAGCTTACCTCTTAAAGAGGGGAGCGATAGAGATTGTTCACCCTCATGTTCACGGAGAGGGCTTTTATTCAATTTACTTCATAGTTCCAAAGAAAGACGGTGGCCAGAGGCCCATCCTGGACCTCTGTCAGTTGAACAAGTTTTTAAAGGTTCTCCCCTTTCGCATGTTGCGCACTGAAGATGTTCTCTGCAGTGTCCGTGAGGGGGAATGGTTCACGCTGGCGGACCTAAAGGATGCATACTTCCACGTTCCGATCACAGCAGATCACAGGAGGTTCCTTCGTTTTTCTTTCCAGGGGATCGTGTACCAGTTCAGAGTTCTTCCGTTCGGGCTTTCGCTGGCGCCCCGAATTTTTACCCGTTGCATGCAGGCAGCCCTGTCACCCCTCATGGCCCAGGGTCTCAAAATTCTGCCTTATTTGGACGACTGGCTCCTGTGCGCCCCCACCAGGTCACAGGCAGTCAAAAACACAGACACTTTGTTGACTCACGTCCAGGCGTTGGGCCTCACCGTGAATGTGGAAAAAAGCCACTTAACCCCGACACGGTCGGTGAAGTTCATTGGAATGAGGCTGGATTCCTGTGTGAAGATGGCCTACCTACCCCAAGACCGAATCCAAACGATACTTACTTTCGTCAATCGCTTGAGATCTGGAACACAGGTCCCTTACCTGACTTTGTTGCAGCTCCAGAGCTTACTTACAGCCGCGGCACAGGTAATTGCGCTGGGGAAACTGCATGTCAGGCCTCTCCAGATGTGGCAAAGGAACCTAGGATTGGACCCTGTACGCCACAGGCGCACACGGGTGCTAATTTCCCAGGAGTGCTTGACAGCTCTATGGAGTTGGCAATCGGCAGAGTTTCTCTCTTCAGGTGTGGCCATGGGGAGGCTCCTATCACGCAGGGAAGTTTTGACGACCGATGTGTCCAAGACTGGGTGGGGCGCAGTCTGGCGGCACAGGGGAGTACGGTGCAAGTGGCCACCGTCCATAGCACGGGAGCACATCAACTTGCTCGAGTTGCGCGCAGTTCGACTGGCGCTGGAACACTTTCTCCCAGTTCTGCGGGACAGGCTCAGACAACCTGTCCACTGTATTCCATGTGAACCACTATGGGGGCACCAGATCAAGGACTCTTCTGAAACTGACACAGGAACTATGGTCATGGGCTCATCCCAAGTTCCTCTCTCTAAAAGCAGTACACCTGGCGGGTGTGGAAAACAGCATAGCGGATGCGCTATCTCGCCGTGCCTTGCACCCCGGCCACTGGCGTCTTCACCCCGAGGTGGTGCGACAAATATGGAGTTTGTTCGGCGAGGCACAAGTGGACCTTTTTGCCTCCGCAGATACAACTCACTGCCGTCTATGGTTCTCGGAGCAGGAGCAGGACAGTCCACTGGGACAGGATGCCTTAGCTCACAGCTGGCCGGACAGGCTACTTTATGCATTCCCACCGATTCCTCTCATACACGCCCTACTGTACCGGGTCCAGAAGGAGGGTCACAGAGTTCTCCTGGTAGCCCCTCATTGGCCGTCACGAGTGTGGTTTCCAATGTTACTGTCTCTCCAGCAGGGGCCACCATGGGAGCTTCCTCTGAGAGCAGATGTCCTCTCACAACTAGGGGGCAGATATGGCACCCACGACCGGAGTTCCTCCAGTTATGGTTGTGGCCCCTGGGACCCACCCACAGTTGATGTCATGCACACCTGAGGTCAGACTCACAATACTGAACGCTAGAGCGCCATCTACCCGCGCATTGTATGATGGGCGTTGGAAAATCTTTCAGAAATGGTGTAAAGATCATCACAAGGATCCACTGTCCTGTTCCGTGGAGTCAGTGTTAGAATTCCTTCAATCACTGTTTGAGTCTGGGAAGTCTCCATCCACGTTGAAAGTGTACGTGGCTGCACTCTCTAGTCATCGTTCATTTATTGATGGATCATCACTTGGTTCGCATCGCCTTATGGTCACCTTTCTTAAAGGAGCAAGGATGAGGCCACCTAGAATGACTAGGCCGCCGCCCTGGGATCTTCCCACTGTTCTGGAATTTCTTTGCGGCAAGCCATTTGAGCCCCTTGACCAGGCTTCTCTCAAATGGTTGTCTTTAAAGTCAGCGTTTCTTCTTGCACTGTCATCTGCCAAGCGCGCCTGTGAACTACATGCATTATCAGTCAGCCCTTTGTGTCTTCACTGGGGCTTGGATGAATTGAGTGTGAGTCTCCGGCCAACCCGACATTCTTACCCAAGGTTCTCTCACCTGAGTTTATCAATCAGTCAATTGAGCTATCAGCCTACACAGACAGCGCTGAGCGCTAAGACGTTATGTTACTGCTACAGCTAGGATTCGCCACTCAGACCAGCTGTTTGTTTGCTTTTCCGAGGCTAAACGGGGATTGCCTCTCTCTAAACAGAGACTCTCACACTGGGTCATTGAGGTAATAGAGTCGGCGTACAAGGACGTTAACCGTGCATTACCAGCACCCGTTAAAGGTCATTCAGTCAGGGGCGTGGCAGCTTCGTGGGCAGCCCTCAAAGGGGTTCCTCTGTCTGTCATCTGTGCAGCTGCGACATGGTCATCCCCATGCACCTTTAGCCGCTTCTATAATGTCAACGTGGCTTCTACACCCTGCCTCGCTTCTGCAGTGCTGTCTCCAGCAGGTTTGGGTTCTATCTGAGTCACTCCTAGTGACATTGTGGTATTCTGCATCCACTACTAGAGACTGCCCTGGCAGTCAGGAACTACGAAACATAACGCTAGTTACGAACTGTGGTTATGTGAGTAGTGGATGACCGCCAGGGTTTCTGGTCACTCGGAGTTTGCGAGAAGAGACCAGTTACCTGAGGAAGTGTGACAAGAGGTAATATAGTCTCGGTGACGTCACACGCCTCGTCACGGAGTGACACTTTTGGTATACAACTCTCGGTCTGTGGCTGGCGCAACAGAGATATATACACTACTAGAGACTGCCCTGGCGGTCATCCACTACTCACATAACCACAGTTACATTCGTAACTAGCGATAAGTATCATGTTGTTGACACTGCTGTCTTTGTAACTGTCTAATTTGAGCTACTAGTTACCTTTTAAATTACAAAAGAAGAATCATGGGCTTGTTGCCTATTTGTTGGGCTACATGTTGACTCATTTAATCATGATAATTGTTCTTCTCTGTTTTATTTTATTAACAAATTTACCAGACAACCCAAAGATTGTCTCAGTGTCCATCAGCCCAAATAAAATAGAGGAGGGCAGTTTTGTAACTCTGAGCTGCAGCAGTGATGCCAACCCACCAGTGCACACCTACACCTGGTACATGAAGAGTGGAGCTGAATCTCTTGTTAGGGGCACAGGGAGAGCATCAGCTTCAATGTGACCTCTGATACCAGTGGACTTTACTTCTGTGAGGCACAGAATGAAATTGGCTCTCAGAGCTCCACTGGAGTTGCTGTTCCCTCCAGAGGTCCGTGTTTAGTTAAATGACTAATCAAAGGTATCTGAATTTTACTTACACACAACTTCCAGTAGCCTATGTCTCTCTTGTTTTCCTCAGGTAAGATAGATCTGCCTGCAGTAGTGGGGTCTGTGGCTGCTGCCCTGGCTGTTGGAACAGTTGTAGCCGTCATCATTTGTGTCAGGTGGTCTTCACATCCACTTTCATTACAATCATGTCTGAATAATATCTTACAATAGTTTTATGAAACAATCGAGAATGTCCACATTTATGCATTATTTCTTTATTCAGGAGACAGAAAGGATGCATGAGTGCAAGAAACACAAATCCAAAGGTGCTAAAATCTTTGAATATGTTCAAACCCAGGTTTACAAAAGCTGTTTGTTGTTTTGCAAAGATGTGGATAGGACTGTCTTATTACAGAAATGTATTTAGAGCTGTGTGCATAAATTACTCAATATTTTCACAGGGGGACTCTGATGCCCATGATGACACCTACACAGCACTCAACCCCAGGACCAAATCCTCTGAGTACGACACTCTGCAAGTATGTGATCATACATGAACATAGAATGCTTATTGCATCACCCTTGCCAAAAAAGTGTGTGTTTGTATTAATAAAATGATTCAGATTTAGTATTTTTTGTGTTATCAGAATGTGAGGAGTGTGAGTGACACCTACATGCCTCTCCAGAGAAGAGCTGAGGACTATGAGAATCTGCAGCAAAGAGAGACGCCACAGACAGAGACAGAGGTGATGGAGCTCAAAGAACTCACTTGACTCTTACTTGTTGGTGTTACATCTCAGTCATGAATTTCATAATCAACATGTCACTTTTGGATACTGTGTCTCTGAACTCAATTACATCTACTGGTATTAAGATAAACTTCGGATATACTTCAAATTTCAGAATAGTTCATCATTAGAGTAACTTATTAACTGAAAATATATACGATTATACGATTAATGTGATTCCATGACTGTCAGCGATGTATTATAACTATTATTGCCAACATATTGTCATATTTTTTAGAACATATATTTGTTTCTTTTGTGATGTACAAAGAATGCCAAAGAAGCATTATTTCAATGAAGACTTATTCCAGAGACGATTTATCAAATTTATCATAATTCAGTGTCTTTGCTTATTCCATCTTATTACATTGTGTGTGTTGTTAGAGATATACTGTATTTGTTTTTACAGATAAGCTTACTTGTGTTTCCTGTGTGATTCTGACAATGAAGCAGTGTGTTAATGAAGACTTTTATATTATTTTATTCCATCTTTGCCATTTTATCCATTCTTTTATTTCTTACTTGTAATTTATAGTTTTCATTTGATTTGTATATTACCTAAATTAAATGTGGATGTAATAGGTCAGCATGTTAAAATTTGGATTGTTTAAGTTTATCCTTCATGTGGATCAATAAAATGAGTGTAATATTTGTGCTGCGTTGTTTGCAATTTATGGACATAGCCTACTATGGAAAAAGTGAACATAGAGGCTTATTAGGGACAGAATGAAATGATTAAAAGGCAAACTTGAATGTGTTTGCACTTCATGATTTCAGCATTTAAAAGTGTGCCCATGGCATGAATATGATCTGTTTCACATGACTAAGTGCTGTTGAGAGCTATGACAATATTCTTGCAATGCAGACACACATGGCAAAATGGCAGGTAACGGTAACAGAAGTGGGCATGTAAAATGAAACAATAATCAATTTGAAATGCCAGCATCTGTTAGTAGAGGCTGCCATTTCGGTCTGCATTGCTCAAAATTCAGACATTCTCATAGCTATTGACAACACGTAGCAATGTGAGACAGCAGGGCTACATGTTGATTCACTCCAGATAATTCCTTAATGGGACGTATTGTAAGTGGTGAATGATGATAATTATTAGTAGTAGGCTATTTACTGTCCTGATGTTTATGCAGTTTATTTAAAAGATAACCGTATGATCATGTCCTCTGTACCAGTCAGACTCATCACCACTCAGGTCAAGAGGTCATCATCCTCCAAGAGGCCACACACCACAAGCACAGTGACAGTGGACTGAATAAACTGTTTGTGGAGGAATGGTCACTTGTCAGCAAGTTCATCTTCACTATGTTAAAAACCACAAACTGACATAGCAAAAAAAGAGGTACTTCATCAGCATCATGTCTCATTGCACATTAACTTGTCAAAGCTGCTGTTAGTGACAGATACTATACCTCTCCGACGAGTTGTTGGTACATACTGTGTAGTACTTCCAATTTTTATTTGTTGTTGTCAAAGCTTAGCATTGTCGTTTCATTGTATCCAACAAAATGCTCCTTTTTCCTATCTTCCGCTCCTTGAACCTGTAAAGTTTCTGACCTTATAATTTACTAATAATGGGCTTTTGAGTTTTATCTGCCACCATTCTCTCCTTGATTGCACAACTCTAAATTACCCCCATAGGAGATGGGTAGCTAGTAGGGGTGGGTATCTGACAACATAGTCGGTCTTTGACAATGACTTATGAGCGCAACTAGTGGTACTAATGTCTATATAGTATGTTGAATGAGCCAAAGAAGAGATGGAAGAAGCCTGTTAATGGTGAGGCTACAGAATTCAGACTGATTGGAGACACTAATGCTTCTTGACTATCAGTGTCTGACCACTGGCTGTAGGTGCAGCAGGCCTGAGTCACAAACCATTGAGCCATGATTCAGATTGATTTTGTTAAAGATCAGATGGGACATTATAAAACAATTTGACTAGGAACAATCAGTTTCAAATAATTAAACAAAAAAGTTGCCTTTAGCTCTGTAGAGTGTAGATACACTAAATGACTAATCTCAAATGTGTTAATAGCAGAGATGTATAGTAACGAAGTAGAACTACTTAAGTAGCCTACTTAAGTACTAAAATGCAGTATCTGTACTTTACTGGAGTATTCTTTTTTCTCCTACTTCCACTTTTACTTCACTACATTTTTTTGATGAATTTAATACTTCTACTTCGTTACATTTTTGATGTGCTGATTAGTTACTCGTTACTTTTATAAAAAATGTTACCACATCCAATGATAGCCTATCAATGCAGACGAGAGCATCACCAGGTTTTCATAATCATTATTGGACGATTCAAGCGGTATATGAGACCTCATGCACCTCTTCGACCTTTCGGAGTACTGAATGCAGTCAATTGGGAACCATTAGTAAGGGTCAGTCTACTGCTCCATTTCGAGATAGAAGGAGTACACCAAGTTCTTTAACTTCAAATGATTTTAGTGAAGGGAATAGTGGTGACCATCCCTGGCCCTATTTAGAGTCCAATTTCCAGACAGACTATTTCAGCCAAATAAATGTAAAACAATATGATATTCAAACTTTTGACTGCTTTCTTTGATGTACACAGTACTTCTACTTTTACTTTCAGTACTTGAGTAGCAATTTTTTAAATACTTTTACTTGCAATACTTAAGTACAAAACATTTTGAATACTTTAGTACTTCCACTTAAGTATGATGTTTAGAGACCACTTCTACTTCCACTCAAGTAATTTTTTTGATATGATACTTCTACTTCTACTCCACTCCTCTACTCCAGTACTTTATACAACTCTGGTTAATAGTCCTCATGTTAGTGGGTCATGAATTAGGATAGTCTGTGAGAGTTTGTAGTAAGGATTGTAAAGGCCAGTAATGTAATAATGACCAATAATGTAACAACTGCCAATAAAGTAATAATTTTCACAGTTTTAAATGTAATAAAGCCAATAATGTAATAACTTGCCAATAATGTA
Source organism: Sardinella longiceps (assembly GCA_027497455.2). Classification (NCBI taxonomy): domain Eukaryota; kingdom Metazoa; phylum Chordata; class Actinopteri; order Clupeiformes; family Clupeidae; genus Sardinella; species Sardinella longiceps. Next base: position 1,743,604 of record JAODXP020000033.1, on the reverse strand, counting down.
AGATTTTTCTCTGAAACGATATAACCTTTTACGAAACCGCACATGGTCTCGAATCCGGGTCTCCGGAGAACTAAATGTGCAACTTGACCGCAACATCAAGGAGCCAAGCTTGTTGGTATGTCAGAGTGCATACTCAACCGTAGTGATGGTACCCCATCACACTGCCTTCCCCTTTGGGAAGTGCATGTCCCTCACGTATCCACCAGCCATACTACTCCCATCCCAGGGTACCCCACACTCTAGTGCTTCACCCATCTCAGGGGTCCCTCACACCGGGGTCAACCTATCCTGGTGGTCCCTCATACGGACCATTGGGTACACATCCGATGGCCTCACGGTAGCCATCCCTCTTCTGACACCATATGTAGCGGAGTAAAGTGTCAGTCACATGACTTGAGTGTTTTGTTCACCTAGTGGACGGTTAAAAGGCAATTTTGGCCAATTTTAATAAGAGCTCTATTGTTCAAACTACTCAAGACTTGCTAGTACTGAAGATACAAGAAATTGGTCCAACTCATTAGCCTAGAACTCTAGACCAGTGGTTTTCAAAGTGGGGGCCGGGGCCCCTGGGGGGCTGTGAGGTGGTGCCAGAGAGGGCCGCGGGAAGATGGAGTAAAAAAAAAAAAACAAATACATGAAATTATTTTATTGAATTAAAAATAATTTGAAAATATACCGTTTGCGTATAACTGCATTATGATAATCATACACATAAAACTTACAAATAATATTTTTAGATAAGAATAAGAAATTATTACATTATCGGCAAGTTATTACATTATTGGCTTTATTACATTTAAAAACTGTGAAAATCATTACGTTATTGGCAGTTATTACATTATTGGCCGTTATTACATTATCGGCCTTAACAACAAGGATGAAATATTTTTTGTTTCAATCTATTGTTTTGCTTTTTTGTGACTGCAGTCAGGATCTATTTTGTGCATTTGTTGTGTATTTTAACATTGTGTTTCTCTCACTAGTCGTGCTCGTCTAGTGGGTAGCCATGAAACGTTAACAAATTAAATGTAAAAGACGTTTCTTAAAATATTATATCGTCATGTTGGCAAGGACCCGAATAATAAGCGGGATCATGTATTGTCCGCTCTATAATGACCGGCGGACAATACATTATCCCTTACTTGTTGTAGCTGTATGGGTCTATTAAACTGATAGCCCACATTCACTTCCAGCAGTCTGTTACCTCTAGGCAGAGGCTGGTGATGTCTGACAGGGTGAACTCTTTACCCACTAGACGAGCACGACTAGTGAGAGAAACACAATGTTAAAATACACAACAAATGCACAAAATAGCCTACAGGGCCTCAGGGAGGTGTTTGTGATGACAAAATGGAAAAGCTTCTAAATTGGAGTGGAGTCAAGGTCATTACATTGAACATTACATTCTCATACTGATAGGTCAGTAGCCTCCATCTTGTGTCTTCATTTACTTTAAAAAGTGTGGTGCAAAAAGGGAAGTATTTCTCATCAGCATTTCTTTTGTAATTTCACACATTCTGTTCAGTAAACCATCAGTGTTGTTCTCAGTGAAGACATGGTAAATACTGCTTCTTCTTGAGAAGGTAGGTGAAGATTATGTTTATCCATCATTAATTTTGTTTTTTAACATGTTATCATCACTGTGTGTGTGTGTGTGTGTGTGTGTGTGTGTGTGTGTGTGTGTGTGTGTGTGTGTGTGTTAAAATGTTAACATATTGCTTGAAAAAAAGAATGACTACTTCCAGTAAAGAGCAGTTGCATGTAAGTTAGGCAGAAGGTCTGAAAAACAGGGATCACAATTGTAGTTCTAAGAATGGCCTGTGAACTATGCATTTCAAGGCCCTTCACATATTTTTCAATGACAATTCACAAAGTATATTACCATACTCAAAACTGTTTATTGTTTTATTTTACTGGTGTGTTTCATTGGATTTTTTACTAGGCTAACTCATTTTTTTAGATTTTGCAAGGCTCTCTGCCATAATCCTTGTGCGAACACTCAAGTTATTTGCTTAGCTCATTGTGAAGTATAGGTATATAATGGAAGAATAATGTAACTATACCTGCAATGTATCATTGTTTTTCTACATACAGATATTTTGTTCTGTAACTCATCAATGTTATTAGTGAGAACCCTCCTTTTGCTCATTTACTTTAATTGTCCAGTACACCTAATGTGGGCAGCATGTTAGCAACACTATGTGTACAATTTAAACTCCTTTTTGAACATAATTTAGCCCTTCATGAAACCGAAAGTGTGTTTAACATTGAATCATTTGAGTATTTCTTGTGTTATTACTGCAGGGAAAGTGATAAATGTGTTCTGAAAACATGTTCATGTTGGCTGCTGTTTTTCTCCTGTCAGGTAATGTAGTCCAATCTAAATGATCTATACGATTAGGTTTTTAATATAAGCATTTAGTAGGCGTATATCAATTGGATTTCTCAGGCATATTAGTGGTTTCATGATTATGTTCTTTCCACATGATCCATAACTATTTATGTTTTATCTAGTGTTGTCTATTTGTTTTTATTTGTTGATGTCAATGGTTTTGTTGTTACTGTGATGTGCCCTATTTTTTAGTCTATGTCTGTGTTGTTATTCTGTGTTTAGAGTGCTGCAGAACAGGAACCTGCTGTAAACCAGCATATGCTGAGTCAGGCCCATTTTAAAATGTAACTGCCATGTTACTTTTAAAAATTTTCCTGTATAATAAATGTTCAATACAAAACCAGTGTTACAATATGACCAATACCATGAAAATGTTCTTCCTAACATAAAAAAAAAACCTGTGTCTGTATTTCAGGTGTGCAAAGTTGGTATTCTGTGACCTACTCCTCACCAAGAGTCTGTGGTTTTAAAGGGGCATCAGTGGTCCTGCCCTGCAAATATGAATATTCTTGGATTGGTGGCTATGGAGGAGGAGAGTGGTACAAAGAGACTGGAGGAGTCTGGAAATATAATCTTCCTAACTATCCTGACTGTAGTCTGAACATAAATTGGCTTCATGATGGCCATGCTGGGCTTTATAAGTTTCGCTTTTACACAGCCCTACACAGGAGCTGGATAACAGGCCATTCAGGTGTCACTCTCTCAGTCACAGGTAGTGATGGACAGATTTATACAAAGACCCCTTTTTTCTTTTTCTTTTTTAAATTCAGGAATGAAAATAAAATGACTGTCCTGTTCTCTCAGACCTGCAGGTGAAGGAGGAGACTGTTGTAGGGAATCAGAATCAGACTAAATTGACCTGCAGCACCTCCTGCAGTTTGGGCTCTCAGTATGTCTGGTACAAGAATGGACAACGACTACAAGACAAAACCACAGCCTCCATAATACTGGACTCAACCAGACCCTCAGAAAAGGGAAGTTACTCCTGCACTGTGAGAGGCTATGAGGCTCACCGCTCCCCTGCAGTGTGTGAGTATCTTTACCCTACTTTACAGGTTACTGCTATACCTCAGACAACAGACTGGTTATGAAATACATTATCATCAAAATTCAACAAATAATTTCATTTCTTACACCTCTGCCAAGGAAGTTAGCCTGACAAGTCAGACTATATCATAAGAATGTATAGTCTGAAGACCACTGATAGACTGTACCTCAATGGAGGGGCGGGTGATTGCGTTGTCTTTCAAACTGCCTCTCCACGTAATAGGCTAGCGTTCCGGCCAGTGGTACCAGCTGGTATATCAAACTTTTCCCATAGCCCGTCGGTAACACGGCAAAGACATCTTTTTCAGAACGAAAAACTTCAGTGCACTTTCTTGTTTCACTTTCAAAGAAAATGACAAGTGCAATTCGTCCAAAACTAAAGCCAAAGACGATTCCGCTCTGGTTTGAGCAGGGCTGTCGTCATCGTACAAAAGCCCGCCTTACGATTTCCTGTACACATACCGCGCTGTGATTGGTTATCCGCCTCCAGAGGAAGGCTAAAACGGGTTTCTATCAGTGGCCTCTAGACGTACCTCTGTGCAAATTCAAATTTGCTACCACTAGGGGTACGTCTAGAGTCTAGGCTACAAGGAAGTTATGTTTTCACTGCCTTTTGTCTGTTTGTGCACAAGATAACTCAAAAAATAATGCATGGATTTGGATGAAGGTTTGGATGGTATTTTGGCAGCAATGTTCTAGTGCTTTTCTAGTTATAAGACTATTGTTGGTCATGAAGCCTGAATTACTATCTCAATCTGTAGGTTTTCCAACAAAACAGTGCTGGATTGTGACCTACTCCTCCACAACTATCTGTGGTCTTAAGGGAGCATCAGTGGTCCTGCCCTGCAGATATGAATATCCTGGCAAAGACACATACGTAAGAGGACAGTGGAACGAAGAACACAGAGGGAAAGTCAGAGACCACAGTGACTCTAAAAATCTTAACTGCAGTTTGAAGATAGACAACCTTTCAGACAATGATGCTGGTGTTTATGAGTTTCAGTTTCAAACAGCCCAACACAGCAGCTGGATAACAGGCAGTCCTGGTGTTACTCTCTCAGCCACAGGTACGTTTGTACACATTACATAACATTTCCTTGTTTCTATTCATGAGGGAATAATGTTCAATGCTAAGTCAATCATTTTCTCCAACTTCTCCTCTCAGATCTACAGGTGAAGGAAGATGCTGATGAAGGGAATGAGATTATATTGACCTGCAGCACCTCCTGTAGTTTGGGCTCTCAGTATGTCTGGTACAAGAATGGACAACAACTACAAAACAAAACCACAGAATTCCTACAACTGGACTCAACCAGACCCTCAGAGGAGGGAAGTTACTCTTGTGCTGTAAAAGGTTATGAAGCTCACGGCTCCCCTGCAGTGTGTGAGTAGTTTAAAATACCTCCATAAGTAGGCTGCAGTAGAAGCACTGACAAATAAATTAATAAATACTGTACCTTGCTTTCAGGTGCTCCAAGTGAGCTGTGTTGGCATGTCACCTATGGATCCAATAATCTCTGTGTTTTAAATGGTTCATCCGTGGATATCTCCTGCTCTTACAAATATCCCAAAGATCAAATCATCAAAACAATGTTCTGGTTCAACAAGGACAAATCAAGCAATCAGCTAGAAGACCTGAACTTGGATATAGACTATCAAAACCACACATTATATCTTGGGAATAAAGAGAAGAGTTGCACTCTGGGACTTGTAGACATTAAAGAGAGTCACTCTGGAGAATATGGATTCAGGTGTGCAACAGAACAAGGAGAGAGTTACACAGGATTACCTGGAGTCAACATTACAGTTACAGGTAAAGGCTTTTTTTAGAAGTAAAATATTTTTAGAAATAGATTCCAAGGAGTGTACATTATTTTCTCTTTCTATTCATAATATATTCCCTAGGCCTGCAGATTATGATCACTCCTGAAGCAGTGACAGAGGGAGTCAAAGTCACACTCACCTGTAATACCACTTGCAGTCTGAGTAACAACCCCACCTTCATCTGGTACAAGAATGGACAACCTGTGACCTACAAACACACAACCATAGTCAACAAGCTGCATCTAAACCCAGTCAGCAGTGAGGATGCAGGCAGTTACTCCTGTGCTGTTAGAGGACATGAGAGTCTCCCCTCTACTGATGTGTTTCTCAATGTCACATGTAAGTACGCAGTTTGTTTCAGTGGTCTTGATGTATGAATGGTATAGAACAGCCTCAAGGGTCTTATTGCCTTCTTGGTCTATATTTACCATGAAATATGAATCATCACAATTTGTCATACTCTGTTTTCTTATATGATAAAACATATTAAAATATAAAAATTTTAACAGACAAACCAAAGAGTGTCTCAGTGTCCATCAGCCCAAATAAAATAGAAGAGGGCAGTTCAGTGACTCTGAGCTGCAGCAGTGATGCCAACCCACCAGTGCACACCTACACCTGGTACATGAAGAGTGGAGCTGAATCTCTTGTTAGGGGCACAGGGGAGAGCATCAGCTTCAATGTGACCTCTGATACCAGTGGACTTTACTACTGTGAGGCTAAGAATGAAGTGGGCTCTCAGAACTCTACTGGAGTTGCTGTTCCTTCCAGAGGTCAGTGTGTTTAAATGTGAATACAAATTATTTTCTTGACTGACTAAAATCATTATCCCTTAGTCATTGTTTCATTAAAAAGTTTGTAATTTGCTCTTGCTTAGTCGTTATGGATATGGTGTTACCAGTTATCATCACCACATTCATAGTTCTTGCTGTGCTGCTGGTGCTTGGAATTCTTCACTTGAGGTGATATTGCAGTTTTTTCTTGTTATGTGCAAAAAAACAAAAGAAACTACAGTATTTTAGTTGTGGAAGTAATTTACGTGGAAAAATACACTTGTAAATGAGCTTCACATGTACATCTGATTTGTCTTGTCAACAAAACAGGAAAAACAATGCTAAAGTGATGGGAGATAGAAGAGACACAGATACCAACATGGGGGTGAGTTTCAATGTATATAGGTTCTAGTCCTTTTTTGCAATGACCAATTAAAGTTCCCCAAACATGAGAGTATGCAAGTTTAGATATCTCTCATCTTCTAAATTGATCATCGCTTGTTTCTGTTCCTTAACTTGCAACCAAGTCCACATGACATCATCACATGACACATATTGGTGAGAATTTATAGGACATATAGACTAGAAGTTTAGACATACATAGATAGTAAATGTTTTCGCTAAAGCTGTTCTATCATTTGGTCAGACCAAGACCAAATCACATCGCTTTATCCTTGCAGACATTCATTAGACATACAGTACCCAAGCTGTAGCTTATTAGGCTACCAACTCTGTACAGGGTTAGTTACAAGCAGACAACTGCCGATTCTTCCCCTTGGATTGACTCCGACTATACAGTACATCCTGACATTTTGATGTTATAGACTGGCTTGTCAGGCTGGAACATTCGATCCAAAAAAAGCTCTGTCATTTAAAAATCACTGACTTGCCTTAACATGATGTTTTCTCTCCCCTGATCAGAATGACTCAGGCGTCTTGTACAGCAACCTCACAAGAAGAGATATGACCTTTGACCCCACACATGCCATAGCGCCCCCATGTGGTCAAGATGATGTTCTGTACGCCAGTGTTCAGATCAAACGCTCCAAAAGACAGGAAGTGCCTCTGTACTCCACTGTTGAGAAGCCTCAGACCTCTGTGCAGAATGATGATGTCATCTACTCATCAGTCCACTTAAAGAAAGGAAGTGCTGCCCCCAGGTGGGTGTTTTTTTTTTTTTTTGTATCAGTTTCCCAGAGCCATTCACAGACATTCCTAACTACAGCCAGAACTCAGCATTTAAACACCATTACGGATGATGTGGCCAATACACACCAGCACAGACACATGGAGAGTTGATGTTCATTTAAACACCAGCACTGACACAGTAAACAGCACTGAGATATGCCCACTCCACTCACATACATGTACAGATCAGTCTGCACACAGTGATGATATTCTGCTAACAACTTCACTCCCACTCGAGTGATATTGCTTAAACATACCATGCTGAAGATGTGTTGCTGAGTTCACCCCCCAGATAAATTTACCATTATTCCTGTGTGTTTGCAGAGTTGTGGATGATGCCAGTGTGATCTACAGTGCAGTCAACAAACCTTAACTGAAACTGAGTTCTCCTTTAAAAGACCTGGGAAGAAGCCCGACCACAAATACAGAGTAAAGAGTATGTCCTACAGTATTTCAGTATTACTTTTGCTGTTCTGAGGAGATTAACATAAAATGTTCAGATGATCTGATTAAAAATGTTCAGATGATCTGATTAGAAATTATTAAAACTGTTAAAGCGGTCATGTCATTTTATCCACCTCCCAGCAAGGACAGAAAAGATAAAGTTTAAGATGTAAGATATATATTTTAACATGTTTTATTACCTAGTGAAATGTGAAATGTGAAATGTGATGCTGCAATCACGTTTTAGTCTGTGAGTTCCCATGCTCCTTTGCGCGCTTATTTCATTTCACTCTGCAAGGCAGCATGGTGATCATGGGCGATTTTCTCGCCTGCTTTCGGTATCCAATCACAGAACAATAAGGGACTAGTACGGCCCTCGATTGCATTTTACGCCACGTGGTGGCTCTGGTATTGGCTCTGAGCTATGTACAGACGCTATGATAGACCTTCGTAGTGCCCAATAAACGGCTCTGGACAATCGCAAACGATGCTTCTGCTACGAGAGATGCTATAGGTAGGCCTCCAGACTAAATATCACTTGTGATTTTTAGTTTGGCATTCGCCATGCTAACAATATTTATAGTTTGTGGGTATTTAACTATATGTAAAAGTGACATTAATATTGCTGTGTTTATTAACTTATTCAAGTTTATGTTATTTTAAAAATGATATTAATGTACCTGTTTATGGACTGGTTTATTTTTTTTATTTTTTGTCTGTTTTGGAGTGTTAAAGGAAAATACCGGAGTGAATTCAAGCATAGCCCTGTTGAAAGTGCTTGCTAAATGCACTAGTTAGCGAGTGGAACAAAATAATTTTGTACAGCACATACCGAACACGAACGCAGAAGCGAAAAGGCACTTTACACTGAATCAATGGGACCTGACTGTTGGAAACCGAAAGTAAGATCTGAGGTTACATTGACTCAATATAAAGTGTTTCGCGTTCGCGTTAGATCTAGATTCGAAATTCTTTCATTTCATGCGAAATATATTGCTGTTAGAGGGCTTGTGCAGCAGGGCTATGCTTAAACTTACTCCGGTAATTTCCTTTAAATAATATACATACAGTAGGCCTAAGGCATTCACGCTGATATGTTTTTGTTTGGTCGATTTTTTATGAATCTTGTCTCAATAAAATGGATGATTATTGACAGTAGCAATAGGCCTTTGTCCTTCCTTATTGTCCATTTTTGTCACATTTAAATGTGTTTTTGAAGTTTAAGACTGGGACTTTAACACAACAATGTTACATTGCAAACTGCCTGTTAAGTCACAGGTCTGTTTTATCTCATAGTTTAGCCTCTCAGTGACGCTATCTATTGGCGATGAAGCAACAGACAACAACATGAGACTCCTAAGGAGCTGTTTTGATGAAATACTGTAAACAGACATTTCTGGAAACAGTGAATTTCAAACCCAATATGCATTTTAAACACAATGAATCCAATGTCCAAAAAAGCAGTTTGAGCACGATAAAGTCAGTAGCCTATGCAATATGCATTTCAAACATGATAAACCCAGCATGCAATATGCATTTTGATTATATTCACAGGGTTATTATGGGGCTTCATTGCAACATTATAGTGCTAGCCATAGCTAGCTGTTTAGCTTTACTGTCTTAGAACATGCTGAGCACAGTGTTCAATAAGCATTTTAATCACGCTGATGTATGAGGCAATTTTACAATCCCCTATTTTTCTTAGTATGCATTGATTGTGTTACAGCAGTACAGTGGTGCAGGATTATTCCAGAGCTGGCCACTAGAGGTCATCAGAGAGGAGATAGGAGACAGAGGGACACACATTGAACATAGCAACAATTAACAGGAATACTCAAAAAAAATATTATTAATTTTGACAACAAAGTCTTTTTTCTTTGTGGTTGTTGCTGTTTGTTTGAGCTTTTTTTTTTAGCCTGAAAGTTAAAAGTCTGTTGCAGTACATCTACACTTTAACCATAACCACAAAACAGAGCAGAGTTTCAGCACATAACACATACACAGGTAGTCCTCTCTCTGAAGAGAAGTGTGAATAACTTTCACACGGTCAGCTTTGACAAAGCAAAGTTAATCTCCACTGCTGTACAGTAGGCTTACTCATGTGTCACGTCGGTGCAGCTACCCACCATTCTGATGACATCCTTCTCAAGGTAGGTTAATCAGCATGTAAGACAACTAAGACAACGTCCTATTTCTTTGTCTTTATTACGTAACACTGAAAAAAAGTACAAAGTACAGTAGTTGACAATTGATCTCTTTCTCCCCTAAAGTTTTCTCTTCTCCTCATATACAGTATATAGGCCTATACATATATTTTCTAATTTGCAGTGGTGGTTGCAGTTGTGACATTGTAAACACTGAGAAATAGAAATGTCTGCATATACAACACTAAAAAGTCAGCTAATATCATTCATTGCCGTGGCACGTCATAGCAGTCTTGTTTTGTTGTTTGACATTTGACTTACATGTTTCATTTTGTACACTCTTTCAACCATTTTATAGATGTTTAGCATTTAACCGGAACAGACATAGACACACCATGTTTGTTGTATGGAGAGATGTACAGAGAATCATGTCATTTCAAGCTGCAATAACAATTGTAGAAATATTCACCCTATGTCTGCCAGGTGAGATATGATCTTCTATGATACAACAAATAATATGAATATGATATAAACATGATCAGTCTGTGTTTGTGCATACATGTTCACTATTCATAGCTGATGGCTTTGTTAGTGCAGACTGGAACGGAGAATTTTTAATTTGGGGTCGGCTATCATCTGGCCTCTGTTTCCCAAAAGCATATTTGCTAACTAAGTTAGCAACAATGTTGGTTGCAATGCAACTTCCCAGTGCCAACTAACTAAGTTGCTAACTAGTTAAAAACTATGCTTTTGGGAAACGGGTGCCTGGTGTGTTTTTTTGTTTGTTTGTTTTGTTTTTTTCAGGTGTGCAAAGTTGGTATTCTGTGACTTACTCCTCTACCAGAGTCTGTGGTCTAAAAGGGGCATCAGTGGTCCTGCCCTGCAGATATGACTATTCTAGGATTGGTCACTATGTAGGAGGAGAGTGGTACAAAGAGACTGGGGGAGTCTGGAAATATAATCATCCTAAATATCCTGACTGTAGTCTGGGAATAGAGAAACTTTCTGATGGATCCTCTGGGGTTTATAAGTTTCGCTTTTACACAGGCCTACACAGGAGCTGGATAACAGGCCATTCAGGTGTCACTCTCTCAGTCACAGGTAGACCTATGGAAACAGCAATATACTATTGACCCAAATATTCTGTAATACATGACATCCAAGAATGAAGATATGACATCTCCTCTCAGACCTGCAGGTGAAGGAGGAGGCTGTTGTAGGAAATCAGAATCAGACTAAATTGACCTGCAGCACCAGTTGCAGTTTGGGCTCTCAGTATGTCTGGTACAAGAACGGACAACAACTACCAGACAAAATGACAGCCTCCATAGTCCTGAATTCTACTGGTTCTTCTGATGCAGCCCACTACTCCTGTGTTGTGAGAGGTTATGATACACATTCTCCACAAGTGTGTGAGTACAAAATATCACATGAAAATACTTAAAGCATTTGGAACTTCTAATGGTCCATTGTTTTTGTGTGTGTGTGTTCTTTGACATACAGTATTAACATAGACCATTGGATACTACATTAAACTAAAGTTTAAATATACAAGCCCAATTACAAACTTATATTTAGACTGGACATTGAAATGGTCTGTTTTGGCTAAATGGCACCCCCTTTGCCAACCACAATTGAACTACAATTGCTTTGTGATATGTGACATCACATGCAGGCTTTGCTCTAATTCGCCCATGTGTTAACGGCTATTTATAAGCACAAGATGGGACTTGTTTTGTCATGTTTTAATATCTAGGTGCTCCAGAAAAACAATGCTGGATTGTGATGTGCTCTTCAAGAAGTAAGAGAGAACGGAGTAAGTTAACCTTTAGTTAAGCTAATGAAATGAAAAGCAAATACAACTAATGCACAGTCCAAAGATATTTCACAAGGCATAATGAAAAAGGTGAGAGGCCCAACTAGAATTGCAAGAGAGACTTTTAAGGAGAGAGAGAGAGAGAGAGAGAGAGAGAGAGAGAGAGAGAGAGAGAGAGAGAGCAAAAGTGTATGGTAGTTACTGGTCTTTGTTACAAGTAAAACATTGTATATTAGCCTACATTTCCACTTCCCTAGCTTCTAAGCAAGTCTCTTTTTTGTATTAATAAACAGTTTTGCAGATAACCATGCCTTCTGAGACCGTAACAGAGGGAGGAAATGTGACTCTGACCTGCAGCAACACTTGCACTCTGAGTAATGACCTCACCTACATCTGGTACAAGAACAGGCAGCCTGTGTCTCACACAACCAAAGACAAAAGGCTGCATCTGTTATGTTCACATTAGATATGGGAACTACTTTAGTTATATTATAGGAACTACTTTTATGTTAAGAGCATTGATATTGAACCTATAGGCAGACTAGCGTAATAACACATGATATAAAGAGAGTGATTTGCCTAACTGAAATGTGACTTGTAATGCAGCCGAAATATCCAGTAAAGACAACGTTAACTTTACTTGGTGTTCATTGTATGTATGTTGTGAAAGTGAGAAACACAACAGAATTGGCGACGAGGACTATTTGGATGTACTCGCGTGTACGATACCTTTAATGGAAGTTTGATGGAAGTTTCCAGTTTTTGCAAGTTGCTGCCCTGATGGATGCTAGCAAGCTAGATCCCTCTACTGAATGACCCGAACGACGGTACAGTGAGTAACGTTACCTAAAACGGGAGGAAAAGACTGAATGTAAAAAAAAGAAACTATGGCCGGTGCTATCGGAAATGTGGATGCTTTTGACTGTAACGTGGAAGAATGGGACACGTACATTGAGAGACTTGAACAGTATTGCTTAGCGAATCACATTGAGAATGATAGAAAAGTGGCAGTCCTGCTAAGTGTCATGGGCGCAAAGACGTACAATTTGCTCAGGAGTTTAACTGCGCCACAAAAGCCAGCCCAGAAATCGTTTAAAGACATCGCGAAATTGCTTCAAGATCACTTTAATCCGAAGCCTCTTGTAATTGCAGAAAGATTCAGGTTTCATAACCGCTATCAGCAAAAGAGTGAATCCATCTCCAACTACATAGCAGAGCTTAGGAAACTCGCTGAACATTGTCAATTCGGCGTGGGCTTATCTGACGCACTCAGAGACAGGCTTGTGTGTGGTATGCATAACGAGAGTACACAAAGACGACTCCTTACCGAAAAAGACTTGACATTAGCAAAAGCATTGGAAATTGCTGTAGCAATGGAAACTGCCACAAGGGATGCATCGGAATTACAAAAGAAAGTGGCTAATGAAACGCACAATGTTAACAAATTCACAGCCAAGCCTGCAAAAGCAAATGCATGCTTTAGGTGTGGAAAACGATCTCACGACCAAGCAGACTGTTGGTTCCGTGACAAGAACTGTAATCAATGTAATCGAAAAGGCCACATACAGAGAATGTGTAAAACGAAAGACAATGAAGGAAAACAGAAAGTTTTGAAAAAGAATAAAAAGGTTCATGAAATGAATGACACAGAGACAGATACAAGTGGATCAATTTCAGATGAGACTGACACAGGGTTGGGCCACATTGAACTCCATTCAATGAAAGACAGTGAAAAGAAAATCATATGGGTGACCCCAGAAATTGAAGGAAAGAAATTAAAAATGGAACTTGATACAGGATCAGCACTTTCACTCATATCACTGAAAGATTATAAGGAGAATTTTTCAAATGTTAAATTAAAACAAACACCAGTGTTATTGAAAACATACACAGGAGAAAAGGTGGCGCCAGTGGGAAAAATTAAAGTTAAAGTGAAATATGAAGGAAAAAGGAAAAATTTGGATTTATATGTGCTGAAGCGTGGAGGTGTTCCGTTATTCGGACGTGACTGGCTGCAAATGATCCAGCTCAATTGGCAGTCTATTAAGGCAATGCAGCTCAGTGAGAATGATTGCAGTAAAGCTACACAGGAGAAGCTGAACCTGCTACTCCAGCGCGCAGCACCAGTGTTTCAGGAGGGCATTGGAACTCTAAAACAGATGAAGGCACATGTCACAGTGGATGAGCACGCCTCGCCCAAGTTCCTCAAAGCGCGTCCTGTCCCCTATGCATTGCGTCCAAGGGTCGAGACAGAACTGCAACGGCTAGAGGACCAGGGCATTCTTTCAAAAGTTGAATGGTCAGACTGGGCAACACCAATTGTACCAGTTGTGAAGAAAAGTGGTGCAATAAGACTATGCGGCGACTTCAAGGTAACGATCAACCCAGTTCTTCATGCAGATCAATACCCGTTGCCACGCATAGAAGACATTTTTGCTTCATTAGCCGGAGGGCGTCATTTTTCAAAAAATTGATTTGGCCCAAGCTTATCTACAAATGGAAATGGATGCTGAATCAAAAAAGTACTTGACAATTAATACCCACAAAGGCCTTTTTCAATACAATAGGCTAGTGTTCGGTATTTCATCGGCACCTGCAGTGTGGCAGTGCGCTATTGATCAAGTCCTACAGGGCATCCCAGGCACGCAGTGCTATTTAGACGACATTATTGTGACGGGCCATGATGACAGCTCCCATCTCGCTAATCTGGAAGCAGTCCTGACTAGACTAGCTGAGTGTGGACTTAGAGCCAATAAGGACAAATGTGAGTTCTTTAAAGACTCCATTGAGTATTGTGGGCACAGAATAGATAAAGAGGGTCTCCACAAATCTCAAGACAAAATTGATGCTGTCCTGAAAGCTCCAAAGCCCACCAACGTTCCCCAGCTTCGCTCATTTTTGGGACTAGTCAATTACTACCACAAATTCCTACCGAATCTTGCAACAGTGCTTCATCCGTTGAACACTCTTCTTCAAGCAAAGGTGACCTGGAAGTGGACGAAAAGCTGTGACCTGGCATTCAAGACCGCGAAAGAGCTCATCATATCAGAAAAAGTCTTGACCCACTACAACCCAGACTTACCTCTTCGCTTGGCTTGTGATGCCTCGCCATATGGCATCGGTGCCGTTCTTTCGCACAAAATGCCGGATGGCTCAGAACGTCCGATTGCTTTTGCGTCCAGATCTTTATGTGCTTCTGAGAAAAATTATGCACAAATTGATAGAGAAGGACTCAGTCTTGTTTGGGGAGTGAAGAAATTCAACCAATATCTATACGGAAAGCATTTCACTTTAATCACAGACCACCAACCCCTAGTGGCCATTTTTAACCCTAGGAAGTCTATTCCAGCTATGACTGCAGCACGCTTACAAAGATGGGCGTTGTTCTTAGGTGGACATGACTACGTGATCGAGTACAGAGGCACGACACAGCATTGTAATGCTGATGGACTCTCTCGTTTGCCGTGTGAACCTGAGGATAATGCATCTGCAGACCCAGCTGATATGTTCCACATAACCCAAATGGAGAACTTACCTGTCACAAGTGCACAGATCAAACTCGAAACAAACAGAGATCCAACCATGGCGAGGGTCTTTGAGCTAACGGTGAAGGGGTGGCCTGCCAAAAACACAGTGGGCTTACCTGAATTCTTCAGCCGACGTGAGCAGCTCTCCGTGTGTCATGGGTGCATCATGTGGGGCACAAGAGTTGTAGTGCCGCCCAAGCTGCGCTCCAAAGTCTTGGATGCACTCCATGAGGGACACATGGGTGTCGTAAAGATGAAGAGCCTTGCTAGAAGCTACATATGGTGGCCAGGCATTGATCAACAGATAGAGGACATGGCCAAATCGTGCTCTGGATGTCAGCAGACACAAAAGCAGCCTCCTCTTGCCCCTGTCCACAGTTGGGAATGGCCAACCGCTCCGTGGCAACGGATCCACGTGGATTACGCCGGGCCTTTCCTGGATCGCATGTTTCTTGTTGTAGTTGACGCTTATTCAAAGTGGCCAGAAGTGTTCATGGTGAGAGATGCCACATCTGCAAAGACAGTGGAAATACTTCGCACTCTGTTTGCTAGAACAGGATTGCCTGAAAGACTTGTCAGCGACAATGGCAGTCAATTCACCTCTGAAGAGTTTCAATCATTCATGCGTAGAAATGGCATCAAACACACCACTTCTGTACAGTACCATCCTTCTACAAATGGACTTGCTGAGCGCTTTGTTCAATCATTCAAACACTCAATGAAATCAATGTCCAGATCACACATGTCACTCCAAGAGAAGATGGCAAAGTTCCTACATGCATACAGAAATACTGATCATGCTACCACAGGCCAAGCTCCAGCTGTATTGTTTATGGGAAGACGACTGAGGTCACGTCTTGATCTGCTAAAGCCTGACCTGCGGCGAGATGTCACGCGGAAACAGTCCATCCCAGCAAGGACTGGTCATGTGAGAACATTTGTCATTGGACAGCGAGTTCTAGCAAGAGACTATCGTCAGTCGAAGCAGAAATGGCAGTGTGGTGAAGTCCTATCTAAAACAGGGCCTCTGACATACACAGTAAGGATTGGACCTGATATCATCTGGCGTCGACACGTTGACCAGTTGCTAGATGCAACCACTCGTCAGGTGACCAGCAAGAATGCTGAAGATGATGTCCAGGTCATTGAGGATTCTGATGAACTTATGTGCGCAGGCTCAGAGCCACAGCCTCTAGATAATGAGAATGCAACACCTGCTAATGCAGAGATCCCTGAGGTTCCTGTTCAGGGCTCTGACTCTCAGGACAGACGCTATCCTGATAGAGCTCATCGTCCTCCTCAAAGACTGGACTTATGACAAAACAAAAGATGTGAAAAAAAAAGAAAAAAAAAAGAAAGGCTATGTATTGTCATTGCCATGTTTATGTTAATGTGTGTTTAAGTGTTCAGTATTAGGCTAATGTTTAGGTGTAAAGACCTAGGCCAATGGATTACCTAAAGTTATAGTTGCCAGTAGGTATGAAGTGTTACACATGATTTTTCTAATCATATGAGATAGACATCAATGCTGCAAGGGAGGAAATGTTATGTTCACATTAGATATGGGAACTACTTTAGTTATATTATAGGAACTACTTTTATGTTAAGAGCATTGATATTGAGCCTATAGGCAGACTAGCGTAATAACACATGATATAAAGAGAGTGATTTGCCTAACTGAAATGTGACTTGTAATGCAGCCGAAATATCCAGTAAAGACAACGTTAACTTTACTTGGTGTTCATTGTATGTATGTTGTGAAAGTGAGAAACACAACAGCATCTAAACCCAGTCAGCATTGAAGATGCAGGAAATTATTCCTGTGCTGTTAGAGGACATGAGAGTCTCTCCTCAAATAGCATCTCACTAAAAGTCAGATGTAAGTTAAACCATCTTGTTTGACATGATAGCATATTGTGGTACTGTAATTGTGGCAACAAATTGTGTCTCGTGCAGCGCATTACAGCTTTCAGGCTTGTACTGTATGTCGGCCTACTTACATTACTATGGTTTTGACTAAATGTAAAATGTGCTGTCTGCCATTATCTCTATTTCATCAGATATGCCAGAGAATGTTTCAGTGTCCATCAGTGCCTCTGGTGAACCAGAAGAGGGCAGTTCAGTGACTCTGAGCTGCAGCAGTGATGCCAACCCACCAGTGCACACCTACACCTGGTACATGAAGAGTGGAGCTGAATCTCTTGTTAGGGGCACAGGGGAGAGCATCAGCTTCAATGTGACCTCTGATACCACTGGACTTTACTACTGTGAGGCACAGAATGAAGTGGGCTCTCAGAATTCAAGTTGGGTCATAATTATGACGGAAGGTAAGATGTAATAATAATTGAATCAAAATAAGGAAAAGCTACTGCTTGGAAGAAAAGGGTTTGAAAATAATGTTTTTCAATATTTTATTTCTTTTTCCTTATATCTCAGATGAAGTTACTGCTACCATGGCAATAACAGCAGGAATCATCCTAACTGTTATTGCTGCCATCATTCTGGTGTTTGCAATTGTTTCTATCAGGTAATAAAGGTCTAATCTTTATTTTTTTTGGCTATAAGACAAGCATAACCATACAGTTAGGCCCTCTCCACACCAACCTCAACATTATTGCAGCTCACATTTGATGGAAACAAATGTCAGAAGAGCGGTGCCTCATACTTTGTTGGTCTGCAGAGGCCTTTGTGGTCAGTCATGTATTGACAAAGATCAGGAGTCAGAAATTAACCAATGATTTATCTTAATCTGTGCACGCAATGTCCTTTCAGTGTGAAATACACATTCTTCAGTAAGTATATTTTCAGTACTGATTGAGTAACATTGGTTCTTTACCAAGCTTGTACAGTCACAGGTCAACAGAGGAAACACCACAAGTCACCAGAAGTAGTAGCAGGATGAAGAGAGAGGTATTCATTGTCTTCATAGTTTTCCACATACATATGATTTTATCACATAAAACGTAGCCTATAGTCTGACTACGACCAGGGCCATCGCAACAGGATAGGCAAACCAATCTCAATAAAATATGACAAGAGTTAGACAACTGTAAGTACAACACAATTAAGTCAATAAAAGTTGCTTTAAGATAATAACAATATAGTTTATGAAGGTGTTTATGGGAGGTGAGGGGCCTCCTTGCCCTGTTTGCTTGGAGCCCCACAAAGTATCTTGAAACGGCCCAGCGTCTAGCTACTACCATAGGTTGTACTGAGCTGTCTATGCAATAACTATGAGATCATGGTGTTTAGCCAATCTCTTCATTCTATCTGGACAGGGAGTCCTTGGGTGGGCTTAGCATTGTTTGAATCAGCTTGTTAGTGTTAATGCTAGTTGCTCTGATTGGTTTTAGCCGTCTTACATCACTCGTAGTCAGGGCCGTTTCAAGGTACTTTGGGGCCCCAAGCAAACAGGGTGAGGGGCCCCTCACCTCCCCAAAAACACCTACATATTACAACATTGTTATTATCTTCAAGCAACTTTCATTGACATAATTATTTGTGTTGTATTTACAGTTGTCTAACATTGTCATATTTTATTGACAAACACCACCAACTAAACTACTAAAATGATTAAACAGTCATTCTTGGGGCCCCTTTCAGCCTGGGGCCCCAGGCAATTGCCTGGTTTGCCTGTCCTGTTGTGACGGCCCTGGTGATTGCATAGACAGCTCAGTACAACCTATGGTAGTAGCTAGACGTACTAGCTGAGCAAAGTCAATTTGCTACCACTAGAGTACGTCTAGAGTACTAGGCTAGAGGGATGTGGTGAACTGATTATAGTATATTATGTCAATGTAATGTTCCTCATTTTAATCATGCCATAGGATGTTCATGCAAATGCTCTTGGTGGCCCTTACACATGCACACCCCCTGTGTATGGTAATCTGCAGGTAAATGCCCATCATCAACACTAACTCATCTGTTTGTCAGCTTAGAGACGACTGACTATCTGACAAAAAAAATGATCTGGAATAATGATCATTGTTCAGTTAATGCTGAAAATTGTGTGTGTGTGTGTGTGTGTGTGTGTGTGTGTGTGTGTTCTGGGGTCCTTTCAGAACGTGAGGACTATGAGTGACACGTCCGTGCCTCTCCAGAGAGCAGCACAGGACTCAGTGTATGAGAACCTGCAGGGCAGAGAGACACCCCAAACAGAGATGGAGCTCAAGGATCTCACAATGAAATTGCAACACCAACCATGACGTATAGACTCTTTTATTGCAAACTAAGCATAGACTATTATACTCTCACAAATATGATTTTTCTTCTGTTAATGGAAGATTCTGTATACCACCAATCATGATCAGTGGATGACTGAATCTATTCAGCCCTGTGAAGAAATTGTTCATGCAAACTGGTTCGTGTGGTGTACACCACAGGGCGCTCAACTGTCACGCATTGAGTATGACACTAAATAATTTCGGTCTTTAGTCACGTTCTCCTGCCACACATTGTATTTCCCACGCAGAAAACATATTTATTTATTCTGCCATGTTTTTATATATGCGCCTGTGTCCTGTCGGCCTCCACGATGGTTCTAATTTGAGCCTGTCACTAACAGCCAATCAAATAAAACTGAAAATAGTACTGCTGTATCTGAGCACAACATCTCTCTCTCTCTCTCTCTCTCTCTCTCTCTCTCTCTCTCTCCCAAGAACAGCTATTTTGTTGTCTCATCATGGATTTTTTATGTTTCAGAGTGACAGACCACAAGTGTGGAACCTTGTGAAATCAAGGGATCAAAATGCCTGTGATGCAGAAAGTCGTAGGGCATTTGTAAGCTGTTACTTTTACTAAAATAGGTCAAAGTTGTCTTAAGATGACTTTTTATTGGTTGGTTGCTTCAAGTTTACACATTCACCACACACAACCTACGCACAGAGGAAGTACATCATGCACTGTCCTATCTGACAAAGTGTTGGAACCACATTTAAGTATTTCCTTTAAAGAAATCAACAAACTCATCATAAACCATCATAAACCCAGACAATGACTCTCTAAAGAGTGCATCACCACATGTTATCAGTAACTGCTTTAAACAATGACCTTAAAACAGTAATGTAACCTTAAAACAGAATTTGAATATTATATGAAATTATGTGAAATTTTATTTAGAAAAAAAAAAAGTTCTAAGTGGACAGGAAAGGTTACAGGTTTTTTGGTATATTTGTAGGCCTCCAAAAGAAACAAATTGAGGGTCTGTTTTATTAGTAGTTAGCCTGCGGTTTAGAAACATGTTTTCCTCTCTTCCTGTAACTACAACTTAACCACAAGACAGGAAATCACGTAGTGCATCAACATACTGCTTTCTGAGATAATGTTAAAGGTCAGTTACCAACAGGTACAACTCCCTTTCCATTGAAGTGAAGTCATGTAGTGGCCACCACTCTAATGATGTCTTTCTCAAGGTAGGTAAACCGTCAGATGTTATCGTGAAGAGAATAATACTTTATCAATGTCATAACATATGTTAGGCTATAACATGGTGGCTAATTAAATATTGGTGTTGATGATTGTGTTTTTTCCACCCTTAATGATGCCTTCCATGCACCTTAACCCTAACGCCCTAGTGTCTTGAAGGCAGGAGGTCTTGTATGCAGTGCTGTCTGGAAGGCACTGTTGAAATACTAAAATGCGAAGACAAAAATGAATGCTCTTTGCACTTAGAGTTCATCCAGCTCTTAAGAGTTTATGCACCAAATACAACTTTTCACATTGACAAATGTGTTATCACTGCAATAATCTTACATCCTAAAATATGTTCTGCATGATTTATGCTATGCAGAACAATTCTGCATTGTAGCCCACTTTCCAGTGATCTCAAAATCCACTTTGCACACTTTTAATTTTACCACTGCAGCACCACACACCATTTGCATTGACATTTATGCATTTAGCAGACATTTTTAATCCATAGTAGTTGATTTTATAAGTGCAAAAGAGTAATTTTATATGTGCAGTCAATGCCTTTCAGGTATGATTAATGGCACTATACTACAGTGAGGAATAGAGACATGCCAGGTAGGCCGCAGCTAAAGAGGAAATGTGTCTTTCGTATGCCTATCTTTAGAAATGCTGCTTCTTTGGTGAATATTGAGATTGACAATCAAACACTCAAAAAAACCCAGCCATGCACGTGCATAAGATTGATATCCAACATCCTCTTTCTGTCCATTTCTGTCCAGAGTTATATGCACTAGGCAATGAGAGGCAAATATGAGAGTCAAATAAGATCATGCTGAGGGTCTGCATATAATGTGGTTGCAAACATTGTTCTATAATTAAAAAGAGAACATAAGTCACTTTAGTGGTTCTGCAGTTCAGAGGAAACCATGGTGGTCATGTGCGTGCTTGAACATCAAGAGGTGCAGGAGAGTCTGACAAGAAGCATAGAATAATTAAAATAAAAATAAAAACTTGCAAGTTCATCCTGGCATGCTTCAAGTGCACCATCTTGCCCTTTGGGATGGGTTTGGACTAGGAGCCTAGAGATAAATTAATTGAAAAGAACAGAGAACAGTCAAGTCAAGTCACATTTATTTGTATAGCACGTATCATACAACATAGTTGCTCCAAAGTGCTCTTTTAAAAAACAGATAAAATAATAATCATGATAAAAATGATATAATAATGATATGCAAATAACAAAAAAAAAAAAAAAAATAGAACAGAATAATGTATAAAGTATAACCAGTCAGGACCCTCAGAGCCCTAGAGGCTAATCAAGCCACAGGAGGCCGCCCTTAGGAAGTGGTCAAAGTTGGGACCTGTGTCATTTGTGTTTTGGTGCCATCTAAACATTAGTCTTCTATGAAAACAGTGTTAGACATCAAGCTTGAGTTCAGCGTTTCCTCTCTGCATTCACACATCCTGTTCTGTCTCTTGTGACTGGTGGATGTCTCTGCATGAGAACGTAGACAAGTAGGCTGCATTTTCGTTTTTCCATTGAAGCTACTTTTGTATTATCACTATTCTTTGAATGTAGAATGTTTCTTTATGATTCTGCAATACGTACATTATTATACAGAGAGAGAGCGAGAGAGAGAGAAAAGAGAGAGAAGGGAACCTTAAAGGAAACTTTAATTTTTCATGTCCTCATTTATGGCTATCATGGTGATGTCAATCGTGGTCAAATATATTAAAAATAGTATTCAAAGTGAAAGTGAAACATTTCTTTATTTATTATTACCTACCTCCGCCAAGGAGGTTATGTTTTCGCTCGGAGAGTGTGTACGTCCATCTGTCTGTCCGTCTGCCTGTGTA
The DNA here is from genome assembly GCA_027497455.2 of Sardinella longiceps. NCBI lineage: Eukaryota > Metazoa > Chordata > Actinopteri > Clupeiformes > Clupeidae > Sardinella > Sardinella longiceps. Next base: position 1,721,183 of record JAODXP020000033.1, on the reverse strand, counting down.
CAACATAACTCGAAAAGTACTGCATGGATTTGGATTTATTATTATTTGTTTATTTGGACAACGTGTGTATAGGGACGAGTAAGAACTGATTCGATTTTGGTGGCGATCGGTGATCCAGAACACCATCTATGACCACATTGTCTTGGCGGAGGTCTGCGCTCTCTGAGCGCTTTTCTAGTTTGTTTTTATTTTGATCATATACAGGGACTGAGCCTGCTTCATCCCAAACACAGTGTTAATCCTCATTTGTTTTCTGATTTAAGCAATCCAGTTCCAATCCAAATGCATCCAAGTAAAACCATTTACTGATGCACACTGCATGAAGCTACTTCAGACAAACTCAGGATATACTGTGAGCAATTCAACTCTTTACTTTTCACTACCTAAGAAGCATTTTATTAACTGTGTATGGCAATTAAGCATGCTATGTGTTACTTTTATTGCAGGAAAAGTAAGCAATGTGTTTTGAAGGCATTTTCACGTTGGCTGCTGTATTTCTTTTCAGACTGCCAGGTAAAGGATTAAACAATTTTAGGCCTATACTCTATGTATGAAATTAGCTCAAAACGCATGGAGGGAACTGTATTGCATGCTCAGGTACTGTATGAAAAGAAGTAATAATTTTTGAGATTTTATCTAAATAACATGATGTGCTTCAGCTGTGCAGTGTGGAGGAAGTGTGTACCTACTCCTCTAGACGAGTCTGTGGGCTTAAAGGGACATCAGTGGTCCTGCAATGTAGCTACCACTACTCCTGGATTGGTCACTATATGGGAGGAGAGTGGTATGAAGAGAAGAGAGGGAGAGTCAGAGAAGTCAGCAATGCTGATAAATATCCTGACTGCAGCATGAAAATAGACAAACTTACAGAGCAGGACTCTGGTGTGTATCGCTTTCGTTTTTACACATTCCTGAAGCAGAGTTGGACAACAGCCAATGATGGTGTAAACCCTCACAGTCACAGGTACTTAACAGTTACTATAAGCATGTACATATTACAGATGATTTTGTTCTGTTCAATGCATTAGAATAATACTGTAATTTCCCGATTATACACCGGTTGACGTTACCAGAGGTTTTCTTTGACGAAATTAACATGTTTAGTCATGTTTAAAGTGCATTTAATACGAATGCGGTTACTATACAATTTTATTTTTGACATTTACATAAAAAAACTGTTTTGCATTTTTTCTACGATGCATCTAATATACAGGAAATTACTGTATTTCAAAAGCACTAAAGCATTAACACTGTATTACAGGTGCTAAGGAATGCATATTACAGATTATTTTGTTCTGTTTAATGCATTAGAATAATATTGCAATTCATAAATCTAATCTCTCTCAGATCTGTGGATGAAGGAGGAGGCTGTTAAAGGGAATCAGAATCAGACTGAACTGACCTGCAGCACCTCCTGCAGTTTGGGCTCTCAGTATGTCTGGTACAAGAATGGACGACAACTACAAGACAAAACCAAAGCCTCCATAGCACTTGACTTAACCAGAGCTGAGGAGGAGGGAAGTTACTCCTGTGCTGTGCGAGGTTATGGAACTCACCGCTCCCCTGCAGTGTGTGAGTATACCTTAAAAAGGGTTACCAAAACTGATTACTGATTAAAACCTACTACTACTACTACTACTACTTTCCTTGTATATTGCAATCTTGCAGGTACCTGTCTCAATTGTTATACTGTGCATGTACACAAACTAAAAAAAAACAACTAACTAAATGAATAAATGAAATATAAATACTTTTTATGCAGGTGCTCCATCTGAACAGTGTTGGCGTGTGACCTACTCATCTAACAGTCTCTGTGTACTGATGGGGTCATCTGTGGATATTTCCTGCAAATACAAATATCCCAGAGATCAAACCATCAGCACTGCATTCTGGTTCAAAAACATTCCGGTTCAGTCAAGTAATCACCTGCAAGACCTTAGCCTGGATAAAGATTATCAAAACCATACAGAATATCATTGGAATAAAGAGAACAATTGTACCCTGAGATTGAAAGACATTAAGGCGAGTTACTCTGGAAAATATTGCTTTAGGTATGCAACAGTACAGAGAGAGAGTTACACAGGACTACCTGGAGTGAACATAACTGTTACAGGTAAGCCATTATTGCTTACTTTATCATTAGCTTTTGCCTATTAACTTAAAGTGTGCAAACTTGCGTGCTCACATATCACTCATTTACCTCTTCCAATACACAACTGTAGGTCTGCAGGTACTCATCCCACCTGAAACAGTGAAGGAAGGAGAGACAGTGACCCTCACCTGCAGTTCTACCTGTACTCTGAGTAACCACCCCACCTTCGTCTGGTACAAGAATGGACAGTCTGTGTCCTATAATCACACATCCAGAGACAACAAGCTGCATCTAAACCCAGTCAGCAGTGAGGATGCAGGCAGTTACTCCTGTGCTGTTAGAGGACATGAGAGTCTCTCTTCTACTGACGTCTTTCTCAATGTCACATGTAAGTTAAAGCATGCCCGTAGTTTATCAAGGTTGCCAAGTGCCGTCAGAATTAGAATGAGAACTTTGCTCAGACATAGTACATTGTTGTCTTTTTTCAGTGTAGGTCTGTTTTTGATTTTACCAAAATAATCTTGTGCACTTTCAACAGACAAACCAAAGAATGTGTCTGCGTCTATCCATCATGATGATGAAGACGGCAGTTCAGTGACTCTGAGCTGCAGCAGTGATGCCAACCCACCAGTGCACACCTACACCTGGTACATGAAGAGTGGAGCTGAATCTCTTGTTAGGGGCACAGGGGAGAGCATCAGCTTCAATGTGACCTCTGATACCAGTGGACTTTACTACTGTGAAGCAGAAAATGAAGTGGGCTCTAAGAACTCCACTGATGTTGTGGTTTCTTCTAAAGGTCAGAGTGGTTGAATGTAACTCATATGACTGAATATTGTTCTTGCATCATTATTCTGTAAGATGCAACAAAAAATTTAGCAACAAAAAAATGTGTCATGTAATTTCTTTTCAATTTAATTTATCTTTCGTTTACCCTGTTAAAAGGTTTTGAAGTTCTTGCCATGATACTTGCAGCTATCGTCACCATATCCATCATTCTTGCTGTACTGTTGATACGTGGCATTATTTCCTGGAGGTGATTCTTAAACATTTTCCACTGATTTTTTTGCTTGGCTTGCTGTGTATATCATGTATTAGCAATGCAAGACTATAATGACGTGATCATTATCACTATAAACAGATGATTGTCTTGTAATCAAAACAGGAAAAAGAGGAAGAAGAATGCTAATGCTACAGCTACAGCTGATAGAAGGGCTAACAATACCAGCATTCAGGTGAGGAGGTTTTTATGTTTAGTCTGTTGTGTGATGATCACATAAGGCTCTTCCAGAAAGATACAGTATGTCAACATTGTGTTTCTATTGTGATGTTACTGGCCACTTTTAAAGTGATAGTCCACAGTCAGTTGAACCTTTGACATTTAGCCTATGCTTACAGTCAAATGGTACGCCAGCAATTATTTTTATTTAACTAAGTATATGACAACTTCCCACTGATGTAGCCTACTTCTGTTCCTAAGAACTGCTGTTAAATGATTAGAGATGAATGTGTTGCACTGAAGAACACAATGTCATAACCTTCACGTCTACATCACACCTAATGCTTTCTCTTTTCTGAGCAGAATGATTCATATCTGATGTACAGCACTGTAGAAGCAAGAGCCAGCACCTCCGATTCCACACAGGGAGTTGAAGTCTCATGCGATCAAGATGACGTTGTGTATGCCAGGGTCCACAAGAGCTACTCCAAAGAACATGAAGAGTCTCAGTATTACACTGTTGAGATACCTCAGACCTCTCCACTGTATGACAACATTGCTTGCAGTTCAGCCCAGCTCCACAGGGGGAGTGCTTCCACCAGGTGGGCATTCTTTTAAGGTCATGTGCACTCATTAACTCTTGTGGTTTTTTCTTATACAGGGAGATAAATATTCACAAGCAGATGGAACCAGAGGACTGTGATAATGATGTAATGCATTTGCTGGGGCCGTAGGAGAGAGTTCAGAGTAGAGGTCAGAGCGCTGTATGGTTCCAGTAGAGGTCAGAGAAGAAGTAGCCTAACATGTTGCTGTGAATTAATGAATTTAAACTAAGTTGTCAGTGTGAGCCTTTCAGACCTCCTGCTCGTAACCTTCACTGACAAATTAGTAAGCCTGCTGTATAGTCTTATTTTCACAGTTGTCCACTAATTTACTCAAAATGATTTTTTGCATCGTAAAATGAAAGTGTGGAATTACCAGTTAAGCCTAGACACATCATCCTGCTGGCTGAAGCAGCAGGTCCTTGTTCCATTCACCTCTTTGTGTTCACGTTTGCACAGGCTATATGGACTAGCTCCAGTTGTGGCCACGGTCCACGAGTCTGCACCGCATACACACTGTGCAAACACAGAGATTGTGGTGTGAATGAGGCATGACTCACTTGCAATACCACATTTTACCTCATGTGGCCGCTGTGCTAAATACTAAACCAGAGAAGACAGAAGTGAAATTTTCCTACACAAGCAATATAGTGTAGTTTCAGTTTGGTTCAATCAAGCACTGAGAACATTGTTGGTAAACAAGTGTGTTTAAAAGAATGTTTGTGAACAGAGCACATACTTTTACTTTTGATAAGCAATGTGGATGGTATTTTGTGCCAAAACTGACATACTGTGTATTTCATATAATGAATTAGCAGTGCATTAATATCCTGATGTGATCCTGACTGATATACAGCACTGTAGAAGCGAGAGCCACCACCTCTGATTCCACACAGAGAGTTGAAGTCTCATGCAATCAAGACAATGCTGTGTATGCCAGCATTAAGAAGACCTACTCCAAAAAACATGAAGAGCCTCAGTCCTCCACTGTTGAGTCACCTCAGACCTCTGCACCGTATGACAACATTTCCTGCAGTTCGGCCGATCTCCACGGGGAGAGTGCTGCCACCAGGTGGGCATTCTTAAAAGTGTCTCAGAAGTATTCGGCCTCTTTATTGTAACATTAGGATGCCAGCTGCTGTCGGCAACAGCCACTGATGCATTTTGGGTTAAAAGCCCAATTAAATTCACATCCTAATATGGGTTGTATTAAAGGAATACTCCAACTTTTTACTTTGTATAAAAATTTATTACATATGTGGGTGTAAGCATTTTTGTCTGAGTGCATTCATTTTCCTATGGCAACCCCAATTCTATCTTTTTGTTAGTTTAAGCTTAGCATAGGCACTGGAATGTAAAGTAGCCAGATAAACAACTCTTTGGCAACATTACATTCTAGCAACTATGTTTAAGCTAGAATTGGGGTTGCTGGACTATGGGGAGGGCATGGGGCACCTACATAATTCATATAAATACATATAGCCCATACTGTAGCTCTGAAGTTAGTGAATTAGTGAGTTTTGCAGTAATGGAACATCTACTAACCTTCTCTGCAGTCCAAACTCATTCCTTAGCTGGAGTAGAATATAAGTGCATTGTGATCTGTGTTTGCAGTGCTGAGGATGATGACAGTGGGATCTACAGTACTATCAACACGCCCTGACATGGCCGACTCCACACACCATCTGGTTTTCATAGTGACTCTCAGCTTTATTAGCTACATGACGTTTTCAGTATTTGTTCAGCAAATGACTTTGTAAAGGAAATATATGATTCACTTACAATGTTTTACAGATTAATAAATTTGAACTTTAAAAATAAATGTGAGGAGTTATTTGTTTTGTTACCACTAAAAAGTTTTAAGTAAAAACTAGCCTGATATTTAGTCTGGAGACCCACCTATTCAATTTCTTGTATGGCAGGGACCAGTCATACCGTGCAAGGAAGACTGTAAATCAGCAAATTTCACTTCCACAAAGGCGTTAATCTTCTCAGTTACATTTTGGGTGATAGTACTAGCAATGTTATCCACTCCATCAGGATTATCCAACTTTATTTTCTTTTCAAGACGAGCGTGATCCTCACAGAGTAGCCTGGTTCTCACACAGTCCATTCATGCTTCGTGCATCTTCATTCAACTTCGTGAGCTCGCACGAGGGTCTGGTAGAGCCTTGTTGAGCCCGAAGTCTCAGTTTACCCCATACTCGAGCCCGCCTCTATGCCATAGATCCAATCACAATCGTGGGGCGGGATGTTAACAGGTATGACGTAAGTAGTACGTGACAGGCACATTGAATTTTCCAATCAGGTTCGAATTTTTTTTTTAAATACAACCCCCGCCCCGTCACAGCAGAAAACAGCTAGGCAATCGACGAAATTCCAGATGGATGAGAAACATCCATCTGCGTGAGAACCAGGTTACCTCACAGACATGTTCACTGGTAAAATATTATACATTTCAGTGTTTTACTTCATTAGACTAGGGGCACGTCTCATGACAAGTGCATCACGACAAGTGCATCACATGTTTGTTCACATTTCATTTATGGTGAAATCCGTCATGGATGAAAGGATAGTAGGAAGCAGCCATTTTCATCAAGCCAATTCACTGATTGTTGCAGCTTCTCTTCATCAGTTTGCATCTTAATGCTGTCTGTATTTTTGAAAGCCAGTCATGGTCTCTATTTACCTCACTCACGTCAGATAGCGCTGGTTACGTTTGTTGGCAGATGACGCTGGTTACGTTTGTTGGATTGGTTGGATTCAAAACAGTTGCTTCTTTGCTACGTCCACACCCTCTACAGCAGCCAGCAGCCCTGATTGGTCCGGTTAGAGAATATTTGGCTTGAAATCGCTCTGAAGGGCTTCAACATCAGATCGTTGCGCTGAAGTGCCTTACGAAAGTTACGTAGCGCATCATCTGACGTGAGTGAGGTAAGGTCTCTATAGTAGACCTACAACCAAAAGTGCTTCATTTTTATTTATTTATCCCTGTCCTATAAGAGCAACATTGTTAGGTTGCCACAACTGCTTGGATAGACACCCTCATGTGGTGCTGCCTAGAGGAAGCACAAGAATACAGTACAGTGTATAAACATCAGTGTGTTGTGCAGCCATGTATTAACTGTAGTTTAATAAGCATTATGTTTTAAATAAGTAGCCTACCGTATATGGTTCCTGAGTAAAGTGAAAATGTGTGTGTCCATCACCCTTGCAAACAGATGATGTTAAACGTAAAACAACATTTTGTAGGCCTGTGACCAAGGGTTGGGACTCTATGGTGGCCACTGACCATCCTTGCAATAGAGTTGAGTTGCCATGCATGCACCCTTTAGTTATGCTGCCATTTGACCTGTCATAGACAACTGCAGGAAAACTTAATCATATGAAAAATACGCTCAATCTGAGGGGACTGACAAGTCATGGCCAGTGCAGTCTCCAGTTTACTTTACATTTATTTTGACAGGTTTGTTACCACAATGCTTATAGGCACAGATTTGCATTATATTTTTTATGACCTTGATGTGTGCTCTTATTCGCAATGGCTTCCTCTGCCCACCATGCACAAAGATCATCCCTGCTGCAAGTAATTTCGCTGGTTGATTTCCCCATCGATGACCTCCCGAGTGATCCAGACCAGCCTACTGACTCTCTTTCCAAATGAGAGAAGAGAGGGAAGAAGAGTGAAAGAGATTAAATAGAAAGAGGAACTTCTTAGTCTGGAGCCAGTTATTTGAATAAACAAATGAATAAGCATTGGGGATGAATTACATGGACAGAATAAACATATAATACCACTGCTATCTAATCACAATTTTACAGTTCTAGTTTGAAAGGCATCCTTATCAGGTTGTTGATGTTTGATGTTTGAAGGAGACAGAAAACAGGAAGTTTATTATGTAAGAAATATTCACATGCAAACCAGGTCTTTCACTGACTTTGCTTAAAGCCCAAAGCACAAAAACAGAACCATTTTATTTTCACGTTGACATACTCTGTACAGTCACTCTAGCTGTGAGAAATCGACTGTTATAGAAGGTAAGAGAAATAGTCTGTGTGCACAGAACCTGTCTTATTTATCTGAAGTTTTCATAGCAGGACAACATATTGTGGCCCACTCAAGATGAGGATTAGGAGCTGATCTCAGAGTCATGTGTAATAGATCAGATATCTAGAATGTACAGTTTTGCTAGGAGAGGGTATCCGCTCTTGTTTACATACTGTACAGTAGCAACAGCTGCATTCATGTAGGTTTTCACCTTTCTAAGGGATTCAGTATTCATTCACTGATCATTTTATGTGCAATTTGTGTGTCACATATTTGTGTACTGAGCAATTTCTGTATCATGTATTTTCTATTCTCACTATCTGTGCATATGTTAGTTGTGTTAATTTGTTTGCAGTCAGTTTTCTTCCTCTTCTAGGCTATGTGATGTGTGGGTTGGAGAGGTAGAAGTTGCTCACTTCTGTGTCATATAACCCCACTGCAAGAGATGTGTTTCCTCATTATATTCTAGATAAAAAAGGATGTTGAAAAAAAGATTCTTGATGCAGCAATCTATTCCAGCCAAAAGCTGTGAAGAGTCACATTGAACTGTGCACCTGATCTTGTTGCTAAAACTATTGTGCATCCTACATTATAATACTTTGTATTGTGTACTCAGCGATATTTGTTATTGCAGAGAAGACAATGGCTTTCAAAGGCATTTGCCTGTTGGTGGCATCAATTCTCCTGTGTCTACCAGGTAAAGTATATATACATGTATATATAACAAATTTGGAAGTCAATTAGACAAGTCATGAGTCACTTTGATTCATTTAATGAGACAGATGTCATCAAGAGCTTCGAAATATTGTTGTATTACATTGTTACATAATAAGTCCAGCAATTAACCTTACCACTGAGACTCTTGATTTCTATTCTGTTTCAGCTGTTCAGCGTGGACCCAGTGTGACATACTCCACCACAAGTGTATGTGGCCTTAAAGGGACACCAGTGGTCCTGAACTGCAGATATGACTATCCTTGCCGTCATATATACTGGAAAGGAGAATGGTATGAAGAGAAAAGTGAGAGAGTCATTGGAAAAATTGAGTCCAATAAAAAACATGACTGCGGTCTTAAAATAGGCCACCTCACTGAATCCGGTGTCTATAAGTTTCAGTTTAAAACATCCCTACACTTGGATATGGGTAACAAGCACACCTGGGATTACAGTGACGGTTACAGGTACATCACAGAACTGGAAATGAAACAACAATCATTACTTGTCACCTTATTATGGGTAAAGTGTTGATGTGCTTGTATGATATTTCACTTTTGTTTCTTTAAAATCAGATCTGGAGGTAAAAGAAATTGATGCAGGGGATCAGATTAAAGTGAACTGCAGCTCCTCCTGCAGTTTGGGCTCTCAGTATGTCTGGTACAAGAATGGAAATCAACTACAAGACCAAACCACAGTCTCCATACTGGTCTCTGGAGTAGGCCAGTTACTCCTGTGCTGTGAAAGGTCATAAAGCTCACCGCTCCCCTGCAGTGTGTGAGTACACACCTTCCATCACACTTGTTTATCCCTGTCCTGGTTTACAGTAAAGTGTGTGTCAGCTTTGGTCATTTTTTGATCACTCTATTTGATCTTAGTGATGATATGTGTAGCTTATTTTCCTAGAAATTGTAACAGGTCGACGACTCTTTCAAAATCACATGAAAAACCTATATCCCACAATGTCTATCTTGTAAGGGAATGTGTGTTTCTCTAATATGTTACATACTTACATTTCAACGGCCAAGTGTCATCCTCACAAATGTTAACAACTTCAGTCAGAGCATATCATCATTTTGATGTCACTTTACGATTAACATAAACTATAAATGACGTGCCCATTTACCGTTTTATTTACATGTCATATTTGCATACAGTTGAGCCATAATTAGCTTTGTTTGTCCCTCTAGTTGTCCATGTTTATCATTCGCTGCTTTTGTCACTTGTGCCCATATAAAGTGAATTGCATCCGTCACTTTTGCGATCTGTATCGATTTCAGTCTGAACCTACTGTCAGAGAAGCAGCGCATTAATATCTCCAGAATCTTTTGGTTTCGTTATTCCAGGTGCTCCACACAAAAAGTGCTGGGGTGTGACCTACTCCTCTGATCATATGTGTGTGTTAACTGGAACATCAGTGGACATTCCCTGCACATATTTATATCCAAAAGATCAGAGAATCATTGCAACATTTTGGTTTAATAAACAAAAATCAAATCCCATGAAAGACCTACTTTTGGATCAAGACTATAAAAATCATGTGGAATATCTTGGAAACAAAGAGAATAATTGCACACTGAGGCTGAAAGACATCAGAGAGAGTCACTCTGGAGAATATGGCTTCAGGTTTACTACAAAACAAGGAATGAATTACACAGGATTACCTGGAGTCAACATCTCCGTAACAGGTAAACCTTTTACCTGAATGTATTTAATGATATTTGTGTAATGCATCAGTCACTGACTCATTCCATCCTCTAGCTCTGCAGGTGTACTCATCTGTTGATGTGGTGAAAGAAGGGGACAAAATTGCTCTTACCTGTAATACTACCTGCACTATGAGTAGTACCAATCCCAAATTTATCTGGTACAAGAACAGGCAGCCTGTGACCTACACAAACACAATCAGAGGCAATAAGCTGCATCTAAAGTCAGCCAGTATTGAGGATGCAGGCAATTACTTCTGTGCTGTTAGAGGACATGAGAATCTCACCTCAACAGTGTTCTTTCTTAATGTCAGATGTAAGTGTGAAATCTAAATGTGAAAATGACATGTACTGTATATAGTCTCTTGTATTGTCTCTTGCAAGATATAAATAAATCTTGGATGCTGTTGTTGCTATAATGTTACATATTTTTGCAGACCAGCCAACACATGTTTTAGTGTCAATCAGCCCTGATGAACCAGAGGAGGGCAGTTCAGTGACTCTGAGCTGCAGCAGTGATGCCAACCCACCAGTGCACACCTACACCTGGTACATGAAGAGTGGACCTGAATCTCTTGTTAGGGGCACAGGGGAGAGCATCAGCTTCAATGTGACCTCTGATACCAGTGGACTTTACTACTGTGAGGCACAGAATGAAGTAGGCTTTCAAAAGTCTGTCGAGGTTTCAATTTCCCACAAAGGTCTGTATGATGTGGTAGAATGATAAAGTTCATCCCTATTGTGACTGCAATGCTGTTAAATAGTGTGCAGTACAGATGAGATGTTTAAAACTCTCTAATTTATCGTCTTTGGCAGTCTTGTAAAATGTCACTTAATGTTTCTTTGTCAGGGTCAGAAAATGCTTCCATAATCCTGCCAGCTATAATTGCCGGCACTCTCATTGTTCTTATTATTCTGTTGGTACTTGCAATTGTGTGCTTGAGGTAAGACTGAAGTTGTTCTTCACACAAAAACAGGTGGTTTCTACACCAAATTACTTTACATGATTTCTGTTAGATTGTTATATGCAGTTTATTATTATTATTATTATTATTATTATTATTATTATTATTATTATTATTATTAACTGTAGCACGTTATTACACAAAACAGGAAGAAGAAAGCTGATCTAGCTGCGGATGCAACAACCATAAAGGCAAACACAAAGGTGAGGAAGTAAATATGTACAACTCAGTATCTGGTAGTCTCCCTGTAAAAAACAAAAGATCTCTGAAAAATATTTTCTCTGTTACAGCTATATCTTGTTGCACCTTCACCTTTGCGTCACTCACACCTATTGTTTTGATCAGGGTGACGTTGTGTACAGCAACACCATCATATCAACGGCCATGACCTCTGACCTCACACAGACAGTAGGTCCCTCAGGTGATCATGACGATGTTCAGTATGCTACCGTTCAAAAGAATCTCCCAAAAACACAGGACGTGCCTCTATACTCCACTGTTGAGAAGACTCCGACCTCAGTGCAGGATGATGACATTGCTTACACGTCAGTCCAATTCCACAAAGGGAATGCTGCCACCAGGTGGGCATTTCTGAGCATTACAACACATTTCTCATCAGTAGCCTCTGTTTGGCAGATTAGGTCCATTGTAAATACATTGTTACATGTTTATGCCACGGAAAATGCTTTGATTCATAAAAATAATTTGTCAAGAGGACAGAAATTCAAAGGGTGTGTGTGTGTGCTTATTTTTCCAGAGTTGAAAGATGCCACTGTGATCTACAGTACAGTCCACAAGCCTTAAGATGCATGGAAAACAGACAACCACAATAACAATTCACTGCTTTCCATCAGAGCATGGAAAACGGAGGCAAAATAACAGAATGAATCTTAATTGTACATCAATTTGAAAGAGTTTCTATCAACCTTGAACAACAGTCAGTGCACAGCCGTGAATTTCTGAGTCTGACCATGTCAGTTACTCTTTGTTAAATTATACATTTTAATGGGATTATTTGCGATGTATTTGTTTCTTTGTGAAGTGCATTCATCTCGTAATATGGAATTGTTACCTTTCCAAATGTGTAGATAGATGCTTAGTATAATATATAATGTTATGCATACCAGATGACTTAAAAAAAAAGCTTTAGCTTATGAATGTGTTTACATGCTTGCTTGTGTTGGGTCTTTTGAGCTCTGAACAGCTCTACTGCAGTAGTTCATGTCTGAGGTTACAAAAGGAAGCACTTGCTCAGTGGTTTCTGATCACCCACACAGCTGCCGGACAAGCAAGCATATGCATGCATGATATTTCCATCAATACACACATGCTATCTCTACAGCACCATAGCCAAGAGGGAGACAGCTTATTCTTCAACTGTCTGCACACAGCTTATCACATTCAAATACTAACAGGATGTAGAATGAGTAACTATCACCTGCTACTACTTCTCACCAGGAAAGTGTGACCATTATTTATGACTGTGAGGATGTAAAGCTGACTTCACTTTGTTTGCATTGTGTTATAACCTTCACCACAAAACTGAGCAGAAGCATAAGTGTCAGCAGGTGCTTTCACTGTGATGAGATGTGTGAATAACTTTCCCATCCTCTGATAGGCACCGTTTATTCGATTGTCGTAACTAGAAAAATTTTGTTGTGGTTTGAAACGATTGGACAGCTCGTCTAATCAGCTTCGCTTATTGGCCAGTTTTCTCTCTACCAATGTAAACCTGCCCCAGAAGACTGTCCCCAGACCATGGATATGGATGAACATTCATATTATGGGTGGGCTCAGGCTACCTGTCAGTGCCAGGCCCTTACAATCATCCTAACCACTCGCTCCCCCCGATGGCGCCCTGTGCTGCGCAGAGGTGCTTGCAGCGCAATGAGCATCGTCTGACGTGTGTGAGGTTACCTCAGCTCTGAGATGTGGATGGGGCTAGTGTTAAATTACTCACACACGTTCATGTTGTGATGCGATATGTAACTTTAAGGCACTGCCGCGCAACGAGCAGATGGTGAAGTCCTTCAGAGCGATTTCAAGCCTAGCATTCTCTAACCGAATCGATCACACTGCTAAACTAATGAGGTGTGACGTAGCCAGGGTGTCAGCGATTTCCGTGATCTAGCTTCGCCACGTGCAGCATGGCACCTCCTGGCTCGCCATTGTTGCTGCACTGACATGACACAACAGTATGTCCAGACTCCGATTCGACATATGCTGATTGGGTTCAACGCTACACTTTCAGCTCACGCTGACGAGTTTCCTGAATAGCACATCAGGTGTGTGCCGCCCTCATCTCCTTTAGTAACATGGGCCCTCATTGGCCTAATGAAATGGAGTCGGAAGTTAGCTCCATGAAACGCCATCTTGACAACTGAAAATTTTGTTCAATTTTGGATGAATTCACTAGCCTAGCATTCCACATTGGAATGAATGGGAGACGGGACTTGGTATGTTTCTCCAGGTTTATTAATACCTCCATGGACGTAGCGAAGAAGCAACCGTTTTGAATCCAACCAATCCAACAACACATCGGTTGGTTTTGATGTGATTAGCTGAAGTGTACGTCAATTAAATTGATGGACAAGCCGTTTGTCCAGTAAGATTCAAGGATTTCTGGCTCCTGAAATAACTCGTCTATCGCTGATCATCAGATGTTCGCGCGTTAGCGCTACATCTGACGTGAGTGAGGTAAGCAGTGTTGTTTGCTTCTCTGCCTTTAGGCCAAGATCAAGTGTAGCAGTGTTCAACCACTTCCTCCAACTGAGGCCCTAACCGGCAGGCCATGGCCATTTCCACTGAATTAAGATGAAGCTTAGTGTCGTAGCTTACCATATGCAACCTCACTGCATTAGGCATCACTTATCAAAGACACTCCTTGCATGTTTCATCAGTTGACCAAGTAAGGTCTGAAACTGAAAGCTTCAAAACCTTCAACCACAACATCTAGCTTCACATAAGCATCTTCACCCCTTCTTTGTTTGATGATGTGCTGACAGATTTCACAGTCAGTTATGATCAGAGTTATTTTTGTCAAGTTCAGCTAAGTAATGTAGCCCTAGTGGTGGCCATTTTTCTGACATCCATCTGAAGGTAAGGATCAACCATGATCTCTCTTCTCCCAGAATGTCATTTTCTAAATTCAGAATACTGCTGAGATTTAAGTAATAAGTGTAAGATACTCCTCACTATCAACTTTCGTAGAACCCTATCTGGGTGTAGTGTGGATTCTCTCATTGGGAGGCAAGGCAATATAACGTTATAAATTTAAGCGTAATATTTAAAAAGTGAGAAATAGCCTACATGCAATTCCATATCAGCTAATACCAAAATATTTGTCCCCAATTTTCAGCTTTTTTTAAAGGCTGTGTCTATCCATATTTGAAAAGCCATATCTCAAAAACTATAAATAATAACATATTAATCTGAAATTTTGGTTTTATTTTAGTAAGATTTTTTTATAACCATGGTGTCGGGCCCGTTTCAAATGATATGGAATAACCCCATATGCATTTTCTGTTCAAATGGGGAACTCCGTAACCCTGTGTTCAATGCCCACAAATTTTCACCTCAAGGCTTTAGTTATTATGACATGTGAATAATCATAAGTAGTATTCAGTTCAGTTCAAATCTATAATTTCAAGGTTTTGTGGCATTTTGACCTAAGCAGTTTTTATTTTTATTTTACTGTATTATTATTATAATAATAATTAGTAGTAGTAGTAGTAGTAGTATTTTACCGCCAGCGGAGTTGGGAGATATTGATGATTAAAGAAGGATTTGAAGATTATAGGTACATTGAATTTGTCAAATAAACAAAAAATTTATTTTTTAAAAAGCTGCATATTATTTTTAAAGGGATAACAGTGAGCAAACCTTTATTCGTGCAAGGAGGAAGTGTGTGAGACAATCATGACATTTCAAGCATCTTTAAAAATTTTTTGAAATATTCCTTCTGTGTTTGCCAGGTAAGATTTGATAATTGCTCTTTGAGAAATACATAGGCCTAAGGGAACATGCTTGTAAACAGATTCTAGGATATTCAGTCTTTGTGAGAGGCTTTGCGGATGTTTTTTTTTTGCAGACTGCTTTTTATTATGCGCTATATCTCATAGAGATGGCTCTGGTTAAGACCATTGTTCAAAGCCCGGGTAATAAAGCCCCAATCATCCCATAGCCCATAACATACATCCCTGTAAGATCAGGGCCCACCCTTTATGGGACCCTAAGCTTTATGGAAACGCAAGAGACGTGTAACTATGCTTTGACTAACAATTTTATCACCATACTTACTGGTAGTTACAGTAGGCCTGTGTTGTCAACAGAGTAACTTGCATAGTCTGGGCTATGGTGTTGGGGAACAAAAAGATATTCAGCTCATATTATACTAACTACCCAGCTACCTAAGTTAGCTATGCTGTTGGGAAACGCACCTCTGGTATCTGTATCTCCTACATGTTGGTGGTCAATCCGCAAAATGGGTATATTTTCAAGCTTTTAACGTTTAAAAATTAAAATGTTTTTTTCATCACGTTTTTTTTTGTAACAGTCAAATCTTGAAAGTATGGGAAATGGCTCTGTGCCATCTCTCATACTTCAATTTCATGTTGTTTTATCTGTTTTTTTCTTTATTTTGTCAACCCTGTTACAGACAAATGCAGTATGATATAAAATATTTTTGGATGGAAATTCTTGATATGCTCTACATATTTTATAGTACTTTGGTCCCTATTACATTAAAATTATATTCAGGCTTGAGATTTTCTTGAAAAGTAATAGCCTATTTTTTGGATCAAATGACACCCAACAATTGCTATTTCTTTTAATACAAGACAACAATACAGATGATAGAATCATCTGGCTAACAGATAATGGTGTACTTATTTAAAGGAAAATACCGGACTGAATTCTTCATTTCATGACAAAGATATTGTTTATTTTTTCCAGGTGTGCAAAGTTGGTATTCTGTGTCCTACTCCTCTCCAAGAGTCTGTGGGCTTAAAGGGACATCAGTGGTCCTGCCCTGCAGATATGAATATTCTGGGATTGGTGTCTATGTTGTGGGACAATGGTACATATTGGGGAAAGAGGCAGTCAGTAGACACCGTGATTCTAATTATCCTAACTGCAGCTTGTCATTTAATAGATTGTCAAATAATCACCCTGGTGTTTATATGTTTCGGTTTTACACAACCCTACACAACACCTGGATAACAACAACTTCTGGTGTTAATCTCTCAGTCACAGGTAATAAACATTTTTTCTCCAGCCAAATTGCAGACAGGAATGATTAGAAAATGACTTCTTAATGACCTCCTTTCTAGAGTTGTATGTCTCAAGACCGGTCTCGAGACCAATTTTACGTGGTCTCGGTCTCGTCTTGGCCTTGACAGTCTATTGTCTTGGTCTTGTCTTGGTCTCGGATCTCTTGGTCTTGTCTTGGTGTCTTCCAAGACCAAGACCAAGACAAGATAAATAAATGCAATAAATATATATTTTAACGAGATCGAGTTTCCGATTTAAATTATTTAAATTTTAGCCTAAACACCGAGACGCACCAAAACGAAAGTGAGGGCGCGCAAAAGACGCCCTTAGCTGCAGCAGCGCAAGGCTCTCAGATGCATTAATGGGCCGGTCTCTCTCAGTGACAGATGTAGCCCTAGCTCTAAATTACTCTCCTAAAAGATTACTTTCAATTCGCAAAATGCAGCCTAATTAATTATGGAATGTTCGCGTATGCGTAGGCATGTGTTATGGCTGAGCAAGGTGTCATGCTAGTTAACGTGATCTCAAATGTATATGGGAATTAAATCTTTCATTTTGTTAAATTTAGTGTAGGCTAACGAGACACAGACATCCCAAAAACTCCTGTATTTAGTGGTTCATGGACTCTTGTGAATGATGTAAAATCTCCTGCGAGTGATATGAAGTCTTTCCTGATCGCAAAATTTATAGGACAAACAGTGTAAGTGAAACAGTGGAGCGTGGGAATATTTCGAACTCCCACTCATCAAATCACCATATCATTAAGAACTTCATGCAGGACGAATGGAAATAAAAATGCATTTCACCCTAAAGTAAATTGTGCAATGCATTGTAATCTTATGTCCACTTGCCTCCAAAGTTTATGGGAGAATATTATGAATGTGAATAAATAGATTATGATTAGTGGCGGCCCAGACTCTTAAATGAACACCGCTAATGTATTCTCAAAGTTGTCTATATTGCATCCCGAAAGAATCCATTCCACATGATGGAATAGCGAATGTATACCGCTGATAATCCGCTCCGGGTTTTGCATTCTAGCAGTAAAAGCAGATCAAACTCTCTGGTAAAAGTGCAGGCTGCCCAAAACTGTGAACACCAGCCCCATCGTCACCTCACAAAGTAGGCTAGCTTATCCTTGTATTGTATGTCCTCGAAATTAACTCAGACCATGTTAAATTAATATTCAATTAAACAAAGAAGTAGGCCTAGTAGCCTAGCCTATAGAATCTTTGGTATAGACAGAGTATACTGGTAGGCCTGGTTGGGTTGCCAACTTTAAGAAATCAAAATAAGCAGTTTTGGCAGATATGAATGAAATGCATCTCAGAAAAGTATAGAGCTTTATTTTGTGCTGAGCCTAGCCTACTTTAAAAGTGCAAATTTAAACTGTATATTTGTTTTTGTAAAATATGAAATAAAATATGATATTTTGAAATGGTAGTGTGATGAGACCAGTGGAAGCAAGGCCAACGTAGCCAACATAAAATTGAATGTAATGGAGTTGACTTTGCCATTCTCTATTTTTTATTTTCTGCCCACATTGCTGCTATCCCTATCCACATTGTTGCCAACAGTTTGAATAGTACTCTCAAATATGAGTTGAATATTAACAAATGTTTTCTCAAATCAAGTTATAACTTCCAACATAGCCTAGTCTAATTTTTTTTTTTTTCCGGTCTCGGTCTCGGTCTCGGTCTTGGCCTCAATTTGTCTCGGTCTCGGTCTCGTCTCGGTCTCGTTAGCCTCTGGTCTTGGTCTTGTCTCGGTCTTGTTAGCCTCTGGTCTTGGTATTGTCTTGGTCTTGGTCTAAGCGGTCTTGACTACAAGTCTACTCCTTTCAGACCTACAGGTGAAGGAGAAGGCTGTTGTAGGGAATCAGACTAATTTGACCTGCAGCACCTCCTGCAGTTTGGGCTCTCAGTATGTCTGGTACAAGAATGATCAGATTCTACAGGACAAAACTACATTTTCCATACCACTAGACTCAACCAGAGTCTCAGAAGAGGGAAGTTACTCCTGTGCAGTGAGAAGGCCATGAGGCTCATCGCTCCCCTGCAGTGTGTGAGTAGATAAGATTTAAAAATATACTTAAGCAATATCACATCAGTGGGAAGAAGTTGCAGGCAACCACTGATGATTCTACAACATCAGGACCACGAGTGTGATGTTGCTTTAATTATATTACCTACTTACTACATCTTAAGACACCAAATTGCATTTTCTACTGTTCAGTTTCAATTTTTATTAGTTCGTTAGGCCAAAACATAGCTTACATTATCAACTCCAACTATCTAGTGAGACAGCGCTCCATAACTCCAACCAATGACTGTAAATATTGTTCTCTCTGACGGTAAACTATTTGATCATCTGCTTCCACATCATTCACTTTGTGCAAAGCGTGCCAACATCTAAATTGGCAATCGTTTCCAAGGGGGGCTTTGCGCTATGCAATGTTTTCAATGCACTATGCAATATTTTGCTACAGTTGAAATATTTTGTTATCTTAATGCAAGGTTAGTGATGTCCGAGCACAATATCAAACAAAACTGTAGCCTTCTATCCCTGACTGTTTGGAAGAACAAAGTGAAATACGCGGAGCCAGCAGGCGGCCAACAGCCTACGATATGAATATTGACCAGTAGCCTAGATATCAGCCAAGTACCTCGAATGTTGAGCCTTTTTCTACTTCATATAGGAAAACAAGAACCTCAACAGAGGGTCATTACAGTCGGCTCAGTAGAAAATAAGCACTGATTAATAAATCTAAAGAGTCTCCAGGGTGCTGCTGTGAAATAATAAAAAAGAGGAAAAAGAAAAAAAGCATGC
>JAODXP020000033.1:1642194-1701637 GCA_027497455.2 Sardinella longiceps | reverse complement strand
TTGTGACCATTGCGCAATAAAGCCAGTTTTTAAGAATCTTTTGTTGTTTGTCGTGTGTGTGTGTGTGTCTTTGTTTCAGAACATATGGTGTGTTTTGCAGGGCCGGACTGGGACCAAAAAATGGCCCGGGCATTTTTGGCCTTGGCGGCCCACCATGATTTTATTCAAGAATAGTAATGTTGTGTCTAGCTAAAATAACACTGTAAGTTGGACATATTGCATGAATATGAGACATTTAATTAAAGATGCCCAATATCCTTTATGAAAATTATGAGTAAATGACAGCCCCGGCCCAAAAATGACCATCGGCCCACCGGGCATTGCCCTGTATGCCCTATGGCCAGTCCATGCCTGGTGTTTTGCAAATTTCACAAATAGGGTTCCATTTTCAATATGCTGATGTGATAAAAAAAAAAAAACCTCAACACTACAGTCTTTATAGCCTTGCACACCAAGTAACCAGTAAGCAAAGCAGTCCACCTACTTGAAGACATTTTAATGTTGCTTTGCACAGCTGAATTAAAGCTTATTATCTCCAGAATGGAGAGTCATACAGTCATAACATTTCCTTTAAATGGGCATAAGGGTTTGGCAGACATAGTGCCGTGTCTGAAAGATAGACCCAATGCTCAGAAAAATAGGGCTTTCAAATATTCTATGAAATTCTGGGGTTCTGTCTTAGATCTCAATCTTATCTCTTGGCCTATACTGCTTAAAGGGGGATTACTAACCCCACCCTCCCCGCCAGAGATGTATAGTAACGAAGTATAACTACTTAAGTAGCCTACTTAAGTACTAAAATGCAGTATCTGTACTTTACTGGAGTATTCTTTTTTCCCTCCTACTTCCACTTTTACTTCACTACATATTTTTGATGAATTTAATACTTCTACTTCGTTACATTTTTGATGTGCTGATTAGTTACTCATTATTAAATAAAATAAATGTTAGAAATCATACCACATCCAATGATAGCTTATCAATGCCAGACCAGACCATCACCAGGTTTTCATTATCATTATTGGGCGATTCAACCGGTATCAGAGATGTTATTCTCCCCTTTGACCTTTCACAGTACTGAATGCAGTCAATTGGGACCGATTAGCAAGGGTCAGTCTACTGCTCCATTTCAAGATGGAAGAAGAACACCAAATTCTTTAACTTCGAATGATTGTAATGAGGGGAATGGTGGTGACCATCCCTGGCCCTACTTAGAGTCCATGGCCAAACAGACTATTTCAGCTAAATAAATGTAAAACAATATGATATTCAAACTTTTGACTGCTTTCTTTAATATACATACTTCTACTTTTACTTTCAGTACTTGAGCAGCAATTTTTTAAATACTTTTACTTGCAATACTTAAGTACAAAACATTCTGAATACTTTAGTACTTCCACTTAAGTATGGTGTTTAAAGAACACTTCTACTTCTACTCCAGTCATTTTTTTTTATGTAGTACTTACTTCTACTCCACTCCTCTACTCCAGAACTTTATACAACTCTGCTCCCCGCCCGGCACTTTTAGTAAAGGCCCTCATTGCCATTTCCAGCCAAACCTCAAGCACAGGTGTCTAAATAAAATGTCACTGTTGAGCCGAGATGCTGTTTTAGTTGAAGCATGTCTGTTTACACCCTCACCTTTTTGAGGCCAAAGTGCATCAACGGGTTTCATTCTAGAGTGAGGGAATTGGTAACTTTGTCACACTTTCAGACCCCTTTCACCAGATCTCTATAACTGAGTCTGTCTTGTCCTGTATCAGAAGATACTTCTCTGCTTTGAGTGTAGAATGGTTTCTTTTTATTCTTTTAATCAACATCAACTTCATTTCATCAATAATTTCTTTTTTCAAACAAAAGACAATTCAGTTCATTACTCATTGTATGAGAGGAAAGGGGATCATGTTTTTTGAAGTCTGGATCACATTTTCAGGAATGTTCCTTGCATGCCTGGCAGGTATGATGATTTCATATTCATGTACAACTATTGTCTTAATGTAGATGAGATATTCAAACTTCACTGACTATAGCTTGTATATTTTTTTGTTGTAAAACTGGGGAAGCTTCTCCCCTTGTGCCTAAGTTGCTTACATGCTGCAATCTAATTTTTTAGTATATTTCTCAAAATGATTCAATTTGACGTCTGATACTGAACAAGGCCGGAAGATCTTCAACAGTCAACTTAACAACAACCAAGTTCCAGGGTGCATTTTTGTTTTAACAGATCAACCAAAAAATGTGTCTGTCAGTCTTGAAGTAATGAAAGATGGCAGTTCAGTGACTCTGAACTGCAGCAGTGATGCCAACCCACCAGTGCACACCTACACCTGGTACATGAAGAGTGGAGCTGAATCTCTTGTTAGGGGCACAGGGGAGAGCATCAGCTTCAATGTGACCTCTGATACCAGTGGACTTTACTACTGTGAGGCACAGAATGAAGTGGGCTCTCAGAACTCCACTGAGGTTGCTGTCCCTTCAGACGGTTAGTGAGAGTATGAACCATAGATTCTAGAGTGCTTCGCTATAGAATATTTGGTATGAACACAGATGATTAAGGCCTATTTATTCACCAATAACATGATAAAGAAAACTAAAAAAATATTTCTTTTATTATTTTCTTTTTCTTCAACAGTTTTTCCATACACAGCAACATCAGCAAAAATCTTCACAGTTGTGATTGTCTCCATCGTTGTGGCTTTTGCATCTGTGTCTGTTAGGTAAACAAATAAATCACAATAAGTTAACGCTTTATTTTATAGCCCGTGAAGTACTGGGTAAGTACAAGTAAGAACAACGTAAAAAAAAAAAAAAAAAAACAGAACTTAATGTGTAATATAACCATAAGAGAGAGAAAGAAAGAAGGAGAGAGTAATGCTCAAACACTGAAGCATCATTGTTGTTCTTTATCTTTGTATGTTAAGCATGTTCAAAATCTACAAAAGAAAAGGCAGAAACAACAGGCCCTCTGAGGACAACACTCAGCAGGTATAAATCATCTTTGGAATAGCTCTCAACATAGCATTAAAAATGATATCTCAAGAAACGTAAATAAATCCATCTCTGTGTGTTGTTTGTTTGTGTTGTGTGTGTGTGTGTGTGTGTGTCTTGTAGAATGCAAGGTGTGTGTGTGAGTTGCACATGCCTCTCAAGGGAACAGCACGAGACTCTGCATAGGAACCTGTAGAGAAGAGAGACGCCCCTGACAAGGATGGAACTCCTAGACCTCAAACCGACAATGTTACAGCTTCTCATTTATCATCTTGTACCTTTTTTTTTAATGCAGTAGACGAGCCACTCTTGATAAGAGAGACCCTGTGAAGAGAGTGTCTCCAAAGGCGCTAATGTGAAGAACATCCTCTTCTCGGTCACACCTGTTGTACATTGTCGCCACCAATAGATGGCGCCAAAATTTAAACACAGTCAAAGCTGTATAACAGCGTGTTTGCTGTTTTTAAAGATCCTTTGAATCAAATGACAGAATCAAATAAATTAAAGCATTTTATACAACAATTAGGTCCGGTCGAGCTATTTCTGATTGGATGAGATGCATTCCAAGCGTCACTACTAGTGATCATATCTGTCAGCCTGGGGCTTCGTGCATACGAACAACACACAGTGATGATATCCTCCCAACAACATCACTCCCACTTGTGTGATATTTCTTAAACCTTGTCTTTTGAATCATGTTTTATATTAAATCGAATGGTTGATATTTAGTATAGATAATAATGCTTTCTGTCCTTATGCTAATGTCCAGTGCCCAGCCAATGCCCTTCTCCTTGGGCACCACTGGCACTATAGGCTAGTTAGGCTACTTGGGTGAATTATACCACAGGCACATCTAGTGTGGACTGCATTGTTTGTAACCACACACACACACACATGTACAATTTATGTATGTAAATATATTCTCTCACATCATCTTGACTTCTTGTACGTGTATTTTATCTTTAGTGCTTACTATGATGTGGCCAAGGCCTAAATTGACTGGAGCAACATTTTATCTCATACAGGAACTGTAAAAATTCACAACCTTTTATGAATCATTTAATACAAGTAGGACTAGAGTTAAAACAGGAAGGTGTTAATTATCTCTATGGAAAGTTAGTTAGACAAAGCAGTCACGCAAAGTCGTAAAAATTAAAAGCATGTAGGCTATGTGACTTCCTGTTTCAATGTGAATACCACAACAATTGATGATTATCGATTGCCCTTTCCAAATCTATCCATTTCCTTTCCATGTTTACTAATAAAGCTCACCAGCCGATTTGAGAGTCATCTGAAACCAGCAGAGTGGGTAATTGCGGCATCAATGCCACAATGACGAGTCAGGCTATTTATTTATTTTTTTGTCTATTGCTCCTGTGGTTGCAGAAGTAGCGTACATGAATGAAACACACACATGAATACCAAGGCCTTCTCCACATCTGATGACTGATTGACGATAAAAAACTGGTTCTCCACAGCTTGAGAATCAACCGCTCCCTAATCCTGTTTTGGTGTACAAAAAACTATCAAGGGATAAATTACTGAGTACTTACAGCGTAAGTTTGCTGGAATAACATACGTTCACGCTTTATTTTACAGCCTGTGAAGTACTGGGTAAGTACAGGTAAGAACAACGTAACAAAATAGAACTTTATGTGTAATATTGCCATAATTACAAAATAAGTGTGGGGTAGCCTGGATGCAGAAGCGTATAGGAAAGCCAGGGTTGGATCAACTTGCACGCACTTTATTTTACAGCCCGCGCATCCTTCCCTTGTTGTTGATGAACAGAATTATTTTCAGTCATGTCGGTTCGCTTAGACCTTCATGTGAAAATGGCATCTTTGTCAAACCACTGTCTCTGCCTATCCATGTCACACCACAAACCTGTGTGTGAGTGGGTGCGGGCGTGGTTTTGGTCCATTTCCATTTAGAATGCACGGTAACAGGTCAGGTCATTCAGACAGCACGCCTGTTCTGCGTGGCTCCTGTCCTGACTTCCGTACTGCGAACGCGCAGTTCGTGTGAAACGGGCCTGAAAAGTAGGTTAAAGAATAAATACCGTGGAATGACCTAAACACCTCAAAACTACTTGTAACTACACCCTAATGTTGGATGCGCGGGCTGTAAAATAAAGTGCGTGCAAGTTGATCCAACCCTTGCTTTCCTATACGCTTCTGCATTCAGGTTACCCCACATTTATATTATAATTATGGCAATATAACACATTAAGTTCTGTTTTGTTACGTTGTTCTTACTTGTACTTGGCCAGTACTTCACGGGCTGTAAAATAAAGTGTGAGCGTGTGTTATTCCAGCAAACTTACGCTGTAAGTACTCAGTAATTTATCCCTTGATACTTTTTTGTTACACCATTCTTACCTAATAATTACCCAGTACTTCACGGGCTGTAAATTAAAGCGTTACCCAGTTTTGTTCCACACTCAGTCCCCATCCTCTGTAGAAAGAACTAACTCATAGATACAAAACCCTGAGCTGTCAGGAAATGTGGTTCAGTAGGCCATAGTTTGCCACCACCTAATGTGATTAACAATACCTTCCACTTGCGGAGAAAAAAACAAACTTGAAGGTTACATGCTGAGGAAATGAAACCATATACAGTAATCTGAAAGTTACAAAAACAATTTCCTGCAGTGAAATCCTCTTCAATAACACAGAATACAGACAGATGACAGTATGAGCAGCATGTGTTCAACCATCTCTGTTAATGCCTGCATTTGACTGGTAAGCACCTTTGCTTTGCTATATTATTGAAATAAAACTACATTGTTTACACAGCCAAATATCTTTATCAACAACATATTTGTCTATTTCCATATTATAAGATGACCTACTGATAGGCTAACTGTGGACAAACAGATACATCATGATAGGCCTATACTGCCATCCTTACAAACTCAAACTTCTTAACTATTCTACTGTGTGATTCATGTTTACGGTGGTTAGGCATGGAGCACCGTGACCTTGAGGTTAAGAGTATTAAATTAACCTGTAGTCCTATAGTCCTGTTGTGTTAGGTTGCCAAGTTCTGTCAGTAAGAAGTCACAGATCTTTTGGTGAAAACATTTTTGAGTTTGGTTGAGTAGCATTTCCTCATTTCTCATTCCTCATTCCTATTAACCTCACTTGCTAACCTCTATAATTAGATTTTTAGAAAATTCCTGACCAGAGACCTAAAACAACTGTAGGCCTATTCCTCTCTGTTAAACTAGACTGAGTAATGCTCTAAAAGCATAAATTGAGACAGACAATATAATATAGGGTACTCATGCAATCAATATCTAAGTAATCAATTAATAATTAACACTGTCAGTCTTGCAAGCTGATGATTGTCTCAACTTTCAAGTGTTTTATGTCCATTTTTTGTCAAATCTTAAATCAACGTCCTTTCACAAGCACATCACATCCTGCACAACTTTCAGTTAGAACCCAAAAGTCCTGTCATACAGTGATGGTCAGAAAGATTCCTCTCTCTTGAGACTAAAGTAGAGTAATCCCTTTTCACACTGTGGATAGAATGCATCTTTCGGTTTTCATAGCTCATGCAAATGTTGATCTTTGTGCAAGCCTACTTTCTCAAACAGGAAACCGTAGAGTACAAGTCCCTGCTATGCCTTGTCTATATGTGGGTGTTTAGAACCGTAGTTTAACGGCATCCTGACAGCATGGGCTCATCAATGATTCATCGATAGATAACTGAACATGCTGCCCACTGTACCCATCTTTTTGCCTAGCCTGGCATAAAATGATAGACCTGCTACTGAATTTTCCACATGCCATGAAATGGAACTCTCTCTGATTGTATCAGTATTCAAAGTACAACACAAAATAAGACATTTTAAATACGAATTTACAGACTGAATATTTCACAATAAAAGAATGTTGATAGGAGGGGGAAAGTGTGGGGCTGATGATGTTTATGGTGAGATTTCATGATTTAAAGGAGAAATCCGTTGTGAGTCAATCCAATCCATCAATCCCCTGTTGTTCAAGGACACAGAGTGCTGTCTGTCAGTAGGAACAACAAACTGAATAGTGAGCCCACAGCTAACACTAAACATATGGGGCACAGAAACTCACTTTCAGTTTCATTTTCCAATGCCCCATTTATTTCATGTTTGCTATTTGATCTCTATAGATTTCTCCTTAAATGAAAAATCCCCAGAAGAACAAATGCAAATATCCTTATTTGTACACCACTTACTCACCAATTGTGTTATTTTTAGTGACTGCACTGTTTGACTGAATGAACACATTGTTAGACGTGAACGATATACGCTTAGCAGAATAGGCCTCTCTCCAGGTTGGATGGAGAGTTGCAAACGCCCACTTATTTCCAACGACTGTGACACTGAAGCACAGATCTGTTCTGAGGCTTACTCATTATGGAACAAAGAAAAGAAAATCAACACTTTTTCAACTTAAAAATTATTTAGTTTAATCAAATCAATTATTTTCACTAATCCCGAGTTACTCTATTCTCTCTGTAAAATGACCTATTGTTAATTCTAAGCCTGTTGCTGTTTGTCATCATTTGTGTTTTACTGTATCTGAAGTAGCTTCTCCATTAACTAAAATATTCAGCACTCTTTGGTTTCTATTTCTCAACATTGTGACAAATCATGGTTTCAGTGTTACATCCAATTCAGACATTAACTTACTTTTATGTTGTAGGCCTAAAGTCATGAAATGTGGTATCTTATGGTATCAACAAGTATAAATAAATTTTAAATTTATTGTCATATTAATATACTGTGAAGGAAATTGTCGATGACATTGTAAAATAATGATTATGAAATTATGAAACTTGATTATGAAATTATGAAACTCGTGTGATTTGATGTGATGTCATGGAACATCATTTACAGAGCAGACAAAACAGCATCACCTCAGCTTCAGTTCTCTCACACTCTCAGTCTGTTAACCCGTGGAGGAACCTACTCTGATGAATGAGATGGTGTGAAAACAACTCAAAATAAGTGGTAATATATTTTTCTGTTTCTTTTAAAAAATGAATAGCAAAACGTTAGTAGTTTCTCACTTGATTATCAGAATAACTCAAAATCATTGCTCAAAAATTACTCAGAATTACTACTGTGGTCTACTAACATACAAAATGCAGACACCACCACATCGGTGTAAAAAATAATAGATTTGAACCATTCTTTATGATTACAGGGCAGAACATGACACGATTACAAAAACCATGAATGTATTTTTGGCGCATTTCATCTTGTGTTTAACAGGTATGTTGCAGAGTTACATACAGTTAATTCAGAATTAATTGCATATTATGTCACATTCTGCTATGCATGAAAACACATACAAACATATGTGAACATGTTTAAAATGTTGGCTGTTAGATGCTCATGTAGAATTAACTCAGAGTCAGGGCTGGACTGGGACCAAAAACTTTCCCGGTCATTTTTGGCCATGGCAGCCCACCATGATTTTATTCAATAATAACTTCATGTCAAGCATAAAATAAAAACACAGTAAATGTTGTTGGACACATTGCATGATCATGAGAGATTCAATTGGACTAGCCTAATATCCTGTGGAAACTGTGAGTAAATTATGACAGCCCCATCCAAAAAATGGCAGTCGACCCACCGGGCAGTGCCCTGTACTGTATGCCTGGCTAGTACATTTTGCATGTGATGGTGGGATTTAATTCATTCTGTACATTTTGTCTGTGGGTGTTTCAGCTGTAGTGTGTGATTGGACTTACCCAAAGGTCACACATTCCTCTAAGAAGGTGTGTGGACTTAGAGGAGCATCAGTGGTCTTACCATGCAAATATGACTATCCTTGGCATGACACGTACCAGAATGGAGAGTGGCAGCTGAAAAGGACAGGAAAGCACAAAAGGACAATCAAAGATCAAATATTGACATCCAATTTTCCAGACTGCAGCCTGAGTCTTGACAAACTTTCAGCTGATCAGGCTGGCGTATATAATTTTCGGTTTTATACAGCTCTCAACTTGAGATGGATTACAGATGAGTCTGGAGTTACACTCTATATCACAGGTAATGAATATGACAAAGGAATAAAAATCTAAAATATATATATTTTTATTATTCTTTCTTTCTTTCTTTCTTTCTTTAACCAAGCATCACACAATGACTTCAAGTGCTTTTTTCTCTCAGACTTACAGGTGAAAGAGGAGGCTGTTGGGAATCAGACTAAATTAAGTTGCAGCACCTCCTGCAGTTTGGGTTCTCAATATGAGTGGTATACTAATGGACAGCTTCTACAAGGCAAAACAACAAAGTCCATATTCTTAGACTCATCCACACCTTCAGAAGAGGCCAATTACGCCTGTGGTGTCCGATCCGGTGATAGAGTTCATCGCTCCTCTACAGTATGTGAGTATACCGTATGAATCATTCAGCTCAGCAACTGTACTGCTAACCAGCATTATCATCTATCGTTCTCTCTGAATGAAGGTTTCAGTTTTTTCGGTTTGACGGCTAGTATAGAAACTGCATAGCTCCCTTCACTTTCCTTCATAATGCAACATCACATCTTTATAGGGCAACTTCTGTCATTTTCAACAAGGGCTCTATTGCTCAAGCTACTTGAGATCAGCCAATACTGAAGACGCAGGACATTTTGGTCCAACCATATAATAGGTTTCCTTGAACAGAGAATAATCACTTACAACTAGCCCAATGGGGCAGATTTTTAAACTGTGTTTTCAGCATCTAAACATGCTCTAAATATCACCCCAAAAGCTATGTAACATCATCAGACACATTACAACACACCACTGTAGTGTTTATGACTACAAATGTCTGACAAAGTGGTCAAAATAGTGTTTTTATGCAGTGTTTACAAAACCGTTTTGTAAACAAACAATGTTTGGCTGCTTGCATAAACACACAGTTTTAACAATTTTTGAGCCATTTGTAGTCATACACAATACAGTTCTGTGTTGTAGGATGTCTGTTGATACTTCATAGTTTTTGTGGTGACATTTGGAGTATGTTAAGATGTTAAAAATACTGTTCAAAATTCTGCCCCATTGGGCCAATTGTAAGTGAATATTCTCTGTTCAAGGAAACCTACATGGTTGGACCAAAATGTCTTGCATCTTCAGTATTGGCTAATCTCAAGTAGCTTGAGCAATAGAGCCCTTGTTGAAAATGACTGAAGTTGCCCTTTAAGGCATAGCTCATACCTCTGCTGGAAATCACAAAAAAATTATATTTTTGATTAAATTTGATTTAGGTGTTCCAAAAAAGCAGTGTTGGGGTGTGACATACTCGTCAATCAGCATCTGTGGTTTATCGGGATCATCAGTGGACATTCCCTGCACTTACAAATATCCCAGAAATCACAGAATCAAAACAACAAACTGGTTTAAGAAACTAAAGCCTGACACAGATATTAAGATATTTGCGGATTACCTTGGGGATAACGTGAATAATTGTACCCTGAGACTGAAAGACATCAGAGAGAGTCACTCTGGACAATATGGCTTCAGATTTACTACAGAACAAGGAATGAATAACAAAGGATTACCCGTCAGCATCACTGTGACAGGTATGTCCAACGTGAAAAACAATCATTAACTGGTATTTGCTGCATGAATTAATGACATCACGTGTTTATATTATATCTCCCCCAGCTCTGCAAGTGTTGGTCTCATCCACTACAGTGACAGAGGGAGAGAGAGTGACACTGACCTGCAACACCACCTGTCCTCTGAGTGGCAACCCCACCTTCACCTGGTTCAAGAACTCTGTGATCTACACAAACACAACTGAGCAGAACCTTCACTTTGACCCAGTCCAAGGACATGACTCAGGCAATTACTCCTGTGCTGTTAGGGGACATGAGGGTCGCCCCTCCACTGATGTGTTCCTCAACGTCAGACGGACGTTAGCAGGTAAGTAATGACTATTTAATAGTGCTGTCAAACAATTGGAAAAATTTATCTGATTAATCACAAAATGAAAAAATGTATCTGATTAATCACTTTTAATCGCAACTCATTTCTTCCAGTAAGAATTTGGATGCTAGGCTATGTTGAATTCTTATTTTACCCTGTAAAATAGCTTTGTTCGTCTCAAATGGGGCAGTTCACAGCTGTCCCCTACCCCCAAAGATTCCCCAAACATGTTGTTGGACAGTCAGGAGCTAGGCCATAATCTTTGTATAGTTTGACTTGATAGCCGAGCCATTTTCATATTAACGTGTGATGTCATAAATTCATGCAGCAAATACGAGTTAAAGATTGTTTTTCACGTTGGACATACCTGTCACAGTGATGCTGACGGGTAATTCTTTGTTATTCATTTCTTGTTCTGTAGTAAATCTGAAGACATATTGTCACCCCCGCTCTGGCCACCTCAATTGAACTGCAATGGCTTTGTGCTATTTGACATCACTTGTAGGCTTTGCTCTAATTCGTCCATGTTTTAATGGCTATTTCCAAATTTAAGATTGCCATATGAAAGAGGGCAGAACATTGCCTCATGTTCATGATAGCTCTTTGACCATGCACAACCTCTCTTAATTCATCAAAGCCAATGTAAAAGTGGGTTTTCATTCTATGTCTCCTTTAAGTGAGCTGGCATGTTAGACAAGAGTTACCTGCACCCTCTTGAGAGGTTATCTTGACCCCCTGATCCTATTGTGAGCAGAGACAGTTTATAAGACAACCGCTGATTCCGCAGGATCTATCATCATTCATTACCAGACTACATGTACAGTATACAGTATGTTAATGTTATTGTATGGCTTGTCAGGCAAGACCACAGGCCAACGTTGGCCCCTCATTGTGTAGGCCTTAATGATGTGCAGTAGTTTTAATGAATGAAAAGTAATGAAAATGAAAAGTACACTCCGATGATAGTTAAAAAAAAAAAAAAACTGTAGAATAATATAATAAGATTCCTGCATATAATAGAGGGTCATCTTGTCAATACAAATATTATGTGTTCAAAGTGTTCAGAATTGACTGTTTATTTAATGTTGTTTGATAGCTCTTCTTGTGTTCAGAGTTTAATGTTAAATTTATTATAAAACATATTTTATTTACAGATGCCAATGGGGAACAAGATTCTGCCTGGACCTTGAAAGCTGGAATAATCATCTTTCTGAGTCTTGCCCTCATACTTGCTCTTGGGATTGTGATCTTACGGTAAGCTGAGCATGTTCGAGATCAGAGAGACAGTTGGGACCGGACTTTTTGGCATATTAAATATTTTTTTACTGCCTGTATTGCAGCCTTAAGTTTTGTTTCAAAACACATTCGTTTGTTTCCATTGACTATTTATTTACCGTTAACACAGGAAGTGTGGTGCTAGTAAACGGCATACAGCGGGAAATACACAGGTAAGCAAACTGCAATGCAGAACCGTAGTTTATTTACAGTAGGCTTCATACCTTACTTCCTTTGAGCATCCAAATGACCCTGGCATCCTTTCACACCGGATATACAAGACTGAGAACACTTACTTACTGTCATATTTATACAATAACACCTATTCCTGCAGTCATTTTGAAAGGACACTTAACCTTCTCTCCAAACAGAGACAGAAGTCCCTTGTTCCTTCAGTATGATTTTTTTTTCAATGCATGTCATGAAACCACAGCTGTTGCTGCATAATATCATAGTGATGGTTGTGACTTTATATATTTATGTTTTTTTCCCCTCTCCCAATTAGAATGACCTCAGTGTGGTGTATGACAGCATCTCGGTCTGCCCTTTGACCCTCAACATTACAGAGAAAGCGTGTTCTTACGGCTGGAGTGAAGTCCAGTATGCAAGTCTTCGTTTCAGTCGCCCCCGGCAACAGGAAGTGTCCATGAACTCTGCAGCTCAGAGGGCAGGGGTGGCAGCAGCACCAAGGTAAGAACACTTACAGTAATGCAGATCTATCTCAGCAACCAGGGTGTGGTCACTTTCATATTATGCTCAGTCTGTGGAAAATATACAAGGCTACATGTTAGAACATTGTTACAGGCTGTGTGATCTAAGCAAGAATGCCCTTTGATGGTATCTGCAGGATGATGTTGCATCTTCAGCTTCAAGCTACAAGCTAAAAGTATTTCCTCTGAGTACAGCATCAGAAAATGTATTTTCCCTTCACTAGATCTGCTAAGAGTATTTTTTCCCCTGCTTTCAACCCCTCTCTGCCATGTTGTATAATATGCTGGTGAGGGCTTATTTGGTTGTCTTTCTCTCCATAGACCTGATGAAGACAGTGGTGTTGTGTACAGTGATATAAGGAATCTCTCACAGCAGCCCTGAGTGGAAGAAGACTTGGAGCGGCATAGTTACTGTTCATACATTATTCACCACCACAAATACCCTACGGAACACTGGTGCAGTGGCAGCAACTCCCTCACTCTGCAGATGCTTTTGCTGTTAAAAGAAGTAACTGCATAGTTAACACACTGGAGTTTTAACTAGAGTAGTTGATGGCAAGTTCCATGTGTGCTACACTATAAAATATGGTTCTCAGGACTTTCAGTTAATAGTTCAGGAAGAGTATTCATGTTGTTTTTTTAAATGTATGGCACGTTTAATATTATACTTTATATATTTAACTTGTTAATTATTCAGACTCCAAATAACCAAACGCCAACATAATAAAACTACCGTTCACCTATTCTGTGCCTTCAAAGGATTGGGATCTGTAGTGTTTGCTTTTCTGTTTCCCACAAACACAAGCCTGCCAAGGGAAATAAACATTTCAAGTCTGATTTGAACAATTTTGCAGTGTACAGTTTAAAATTTGTATGTTTATTCTACAAGTGCTCCAAGTATTGTTTTTCGCTAGTCCCAAGTTAGTGTATTTTAATCAGATTCAGTATTTTGATCAGTACCCAATACCTTTGTTCCTGTTCCATTTTGTACTATTAGCACTAAAACTATAATATTCATGCAATAATGATCCACTACCAGCAAACTCTTTACACAATTCAAGACCTGCAGGAGGAGAGTCTTGGTGAATATTTCTGACTTTTGGACACAAAGACAGCTCGGGGTGTCAGGGTTGTGTACATTTATTTAAATGATGCAAAATGTACATTGACTAAACTTCACAAAAAAGGAAAAACATCATAAAAACAATTCAAAAATAAAAAAAAACACTGGTTCATGTTTTCGATTTGCCTTAAGGCAAGAATAAGATTCAAACCCATACATAAACAAAAGCAAAACCTTTTGAAAATCAAATTTCTTAGAAATGCTATACAATAAAAGTAGTTAAACACTTCAAATTAAAATAAATCTCAGATAATCCCCCTCAAAGGATATCAACTCTGTCTTAAAATCTCTGACCTGTAGACACTCAAACCCGAGTACTTGCAATGGGCTTCTTCAGTAGTAGCAACTCCTTACGAGTCATCTACCTACCATCATATATACACATAAAATCATAAAGTGATTTACAAAAATGTACATTGTAAAAAAAATAAATATGGTCATGGAGAATTCTGTGTAAATTTGTGTAAAGGGTGCTCAGGGAAGGCCTGCTGCCAGGATGCTGCCCAAGAGAGCCCGATCTTTCAGAGCGTTCTCCACATCCTTCTCCTCAATCTTCAGAGACACCTAGAGAACAGGAAAGGACCGATTACGTTAGGGACCAGAAAACTTCCGTGGAGAGTCAATTACAGAACTAATGCAAATTAGACGAAAGTGAGATGCCATACACATTTTCATTTTAATGTGTGTATACCAAGTGTGAAGAGACCATGGCAGAAGGTGAAAGGTGATGTGCATGGATTTAGGGTATGAATAGGGTATGATTTAGGGTGTGTGTGTACCTTTGTGAGGCGGGCCTCCTTGGCCTTCTTGAGAGCGAAGATGCCCCGACTCTCCAGCAGACTGCAGAGGGAGAGGCACTCGCCCTGCCCCACCCCGCTCACCTGCCTCTGGGCACACAGCTTGGCATAGGCCTCCGACAGCTGGAGATACACACACACACACACACACACAGACAGAGCACAAGTGTTTCGGTTAGTGACAGGAAGTCGATACATTTCACCCAAATGTTGAAACTTGAAGTTCACCCAAGTGTTGAAGTTTCAGCTTCAAGTTTCAGCCAAAGTGTTGACATGTCAGTAAACAACGACAAAATATCACACACTACACACTAAATCTCACCTACAATTCAGGGTACTGCTCATCTCTGGATTCAACAATACAAACTGGTCAAGCAGATGTACCTTTTCTCACCATTTTGGAGATGCACTAACCTAGTAATTGCATACCACCAACTGACCTCCCTGTTTGACCTGCCTTACTAGTCAGGTAGTAAATTCATTCCAGCAGCCATATCCTGCTAAACTAATCCAAACAGCTCCAAACAGCCCCACAGCTACAGCAGACATACGTTTCCCAAAAGCATAGTTGCTAACCTGTTAGCACCTTTGTTAGTTAGCAAAAGGAAATGGCACTGCAACGAATATGCTAACTTGAGGAGAGTTTCCCAAATCGCTACGAGCTAACAGGTTCCTACTGCATTGGTAGGCACCAGTTAGCTCGTAAGAAGCTCGTAGCTATTTGGGAAACTCACCCATGATTAGCAACTATGCTTTAGGGAAACGGACCCCTGATCCGTAAAGAGTCGTCTGTCCGTCTCACCTTGCCAAGGGGGATCTCGCGACTCTTGCCAGTGCGGGTGAGCAGCAGCAGGCAGCAGACTAGAAGCTTCTGCTGGAGTGGGAAGCTCTCGCCGTCCGAGCTGCTGCCACTGCTGGCCATGCGGTCGCCGTACACCTCCGACAGCACCCGCGCCACCTGGGGCACGCTCACACGTACAGCTGGAAGGAGGAAAAGGAATACAAAGAATAATGAGAGGTCGATCTAAAGGTCAAGTTTTTGCCACTTACAATTCTGTAACGATTAACTTCTATAGTTCCAGCTGCCGTCCCTACTTGCCTTTGCCACACTTTTAATAGGTGCCTAATTTATTACCTTTAGTGTCTGATGTAGACTCCGAAGATTTCTTTGACCGTTCAACGGACTCGACCATTTCTACTGCTCTTCTGTTGACAGGAAGAAAGAGAAAAAAGGTTTTAGTAATGTCAATGCAATGTTAGATTTGAATACTAGAAAACTGTCAAAAATCAAAAACCTTCCATTTCAACTCAAAACAAGCCTTAATTCATAACAATTTAAACAGCTTTTATTCTGACGCAAGTGACCTTCAAGTGGTAACTATGACATTCAGCAACGCAAACACAACACGGCCTGGCTGGTTGACTCACCTGCAGATGTCCAGGGCTTTCCGTGCGTCTCCAGATACAGCAGACACCTTTCTGGCGCAGAACTGAACGGCGGACGCGTCCAACACTCCATCTCCACCCGCCTGCAAGTGGAAGGGAAGATCCGTTAAAGGCCATCTAGGACAAAAGTTGCACTCATTTCTTGGGGTTAATAAATACTAGCACAACCCAAAAGGGAGCATATGTCACAGTGTTGAAGCTTTGTAGAAGAGCAAGATAGTTTGTAGAAGCCTTGTGGGGCAGCCACCATGGGTTTTGGTGTGTTTTGTTTGACCGCTGGGGCTTGCCGTACGTACCTGAGCGAGGCGGTCCTGGACGATGGCGGTGAGCTCCTGCCTGCTGTAGGGGGGGAAGTGGAGGAGCTGTGGGCGGCAGTGAGGCTTGGCCTGGAGCCGGGGCAGGATGCGGTCCGTCAGGTCCAGAGCGTTAGCAATGCCTGACCAGGAGAGAAGAGAAACTATTAGACACTCATGTCTACTGTAAATAAACTGATCCCAGTGCTGTCTTAACACAGAACACAACACAAAACGGATCTGAAAAAAAGTGAAGCACTTCCAAATTGGCTCATTCTTCCAGACACTCACCGATGAGACACAAACGAGACTTGGGGAGGTAGGGCCACTCGAAGATTGTGTAGAGAACGTCCTGGCTTTTGCTGTCCAGCTGATCCATCTCATCCAGCACCAACAGGCTATAAGGGGAGAGGGCACAGCAGAGAGAAAGAGGGGACATCAGAACATTTGATAAGACTTACTTTAAATGTACATGTAAGTGTGTACCATGACTTTGCATGCTTCCAAGACATAGCTTTGCCTAAGTGAGAAAACTCTCTCTCACTCACACACACACACACACACACACACACACACAGAAGCAGTACTTACACAGTGGGCCCGCTGCTAGTGAGGAGCTTTTCCAGTCGTCCCTCTCCGTGGCCCCGCGATGCCCCCAGTCTCTCGGCCAGCAGGGGAAAGATGGAATGGGAGCTACGCAGCGTCATGCAGTTGATCACCACCTTCACCACTCCCTTCAGCAGGTCCTGAGAGAGGACACAGGGGAACAGGGTCAACACAATGTTCTAAAACTATATGAGGTCATATAAGAAAGTATAACACCATCCTCTGCAGAAATATTACTGTAATCTCCTGAGAGACGGCACAGAGGAAGAGTCAACACGACAATGTTCTAAAACTATATCAATTTGTATTAGAAAGTATATCAATGTATACCACCATCTTCTACAGAAATATCACTGTAAATCACAAAGCCTTTGATCCATCAACATGTATAAACTTAACGTCTTTTTTAATTTATTCTTTTATGTAACAAGTAAAGTGGATTGCCAGTGAAGCTAAATAGAATTATTTGTAATACCGGTACTAGCTAGTGAATGAACACTAAAACAGACAGACTCTCTCTCAAGAGATTGTTTAAAAGGTCTGGTCTTCTGGTCTTGGCCTGAGGTGCAGTCCACTCACCTCTCTCTCCTGGAGGACACAGTTGAGGCAGGCCGTCTTGCCTGTGCCCGGGGCACCTGAGATGTACAGGCTGGAGGGATGACCGGGCACCACGTGGGACTCCAGGAAGGAGACGATGGCGGCTCGCTCGACCTCACGAGAGAGGAGACGTTCAGGCACAGCTGTGTGGAGAGCCTGTTTGACCGTCTGAAATTGGGACTCTAAACAGACAAGGATGAAGAGATCAAAAATTAGCTTTGGTAAAAATTGGTAAAAACTTACCCTATTCAAATATCTCAAAGAAATTAGAGGCATCCGCAGTAGTCATTTAAGAGAGAAAATGACTGATAACAGGACAGATGTGGTTGAAAACTGCTCCGCAATGTTTTGAGATTGTTTAAGTAATGTTTAAGTAATGTAAACTAGCGAAGTCACATGCTGCCTCCAAACAGGCGTCCATTTTCCAAAAGCATAGCCGCTAACCAGCTAGCTAACCAACTAAGTGAGTGAGAGTGGATTCACAATAGCACTGAGGTGGCACTTACTACTCTGTTCGGAGAAGAGGCGTGCACTGACGGCCTTCGCCTCTGGTCGCACCCGAGGGCTCTTGCAGGGGGTTTCCTGTCGCCTGGGGGACTGACGAGAGAGTGGCGAGAGCGGGAAGTCGGTCTGTTTGGAGCGAGGCGGGGAAGAGAAGACTGGCGTGTTTTCGTCGAAGGAGAGCTTGCGTGGGGAGCCGGTCTTGATCTTGTAAGGGGACAGCGTCAGTTTGTTTGGGGAGATGGCCAGTTTTTGGGGGGAGATCAGAGCAACTCGGCTCTGCTTTGGGGGTGACCCCAGTAGACTCAGAGGGGTGTTGCACCCATTCTCATCACCTGAAATGGAGACACCCAAAGGTAAACATACAGAACATTAACCACACAGCCGATATCCTTCAGAAAATAAGGCAGATAATACAGACTGGCTAAGGATTAAGAGAGTGTAATCTGTCAAATTTATGAATGCTAATCCAATTTTACTTAGCTCTTTCTCATCCAAGTAATCTCCAGAGTTTATGGATTAGCCATTATTCAAAGTAACAAAGCATTCCATTCATTGGTATTTTATCAGCACAGAGTTGTGCTTGGCACCTACTCATGCGTTTGCGTGGGCTCAGGGGCAGTCGGGGAGACAGAGGGGCGCTCTTCAGAGCAGCATGCCTGGGGGATAGCGGGGTGTTCTGGGCCGGGACTGGTGCAGCCAGAACTGGGGATGGGACCTCTGCCTCAGGCTTTGTAGAGATCTTGGAGCGGGAGACGGCCCTGGAGGATTTCCGCCGGGGGTACTGCAGGGTGGGCTGATTCTGAGACCGCGTGCTGGGCATCTTTGCACTGGGCTTGACAACAAACTAAAGAAAACGAGAGGAGAGAGAAACCGTGAACCCCACAGGAAGAAGTGTCAGTCCTAACGCCAACAATGGCATCGTCTTTGTATTTCCTGAGGTAAACACAATCTCAAAAGTTGTTAGCTTTGCAGCAAAAACATGAATATTCCTATGACTTTATCTAATCTAACGTCAGTGACGAGCAGACAAGTGTTGGTACTGACGGCCGCAGATAATACACACGCTGATGGCATTGTTGGATTGATAGCAATAATGTGTATGTTTGCGGATACAATACCGATCAAGGCGACCAGAACAGTATCACAAAATTGACCTGATTAAAAATCTTCAGTAATCAGACAAAAGTAGTAGTTAGGTGCGAAGTGATGTTCTTTCTTTCCGTGGGTCCCGAGTTACTTCACATTTAGGTGTGAAAGACTTGACAATTTACAGTAGAGTTCGCGGGAGAATAAAAAGCCGGAAGGACAATACACAGCCAGAACGGTGGCGCCAACTGCTTCAGCCATTTCAGCATGTATTACTGCTTAAAGTTACACTTACACTGCAACACTGACAATAGTTTTTGCCACTGAACTACTTGTAATGATGCCAAATGAAATCAATTCGATCACAGTCATAATGTTTTAGTCTGCTGTTGGCGCAAAAGTTAGCACAGCATATTGGTTAGCATATAACGCTAAGCAATTTAAAAGGCATGCCAAGTCATACAAGACAACGTTAATCACCACACTGAAAACAAAATTAGTTTTTTAAAACATAACTTTTTGCTTACACTGATTTAGATGAAATAAAAAGCCAAGTTGTCGCTTAAGTCTGAGAAATCAGTAACTAGTTTCACTTAAAAACTAGCAATCTAACGTTAACAAGACCCAAATCGGCGCCAAAGTAGAACTAAGGTTGACCGGTGTTCTAAAAGCAGAAAATGTAACATAATATTGTAACATTAACGTTGCGATCTCGCAAATTGATACACAACGACACGTTATTTGTAATGAATCAATAAAGTTAACAAAAATGTTTTAATCCTTACCAATGCGCCAACAACCTGCTCCTCTTCTAACAACGTTGCACGAAGTCTGTACCTTACAACTCGAACTGTCGTACTGCCGCCAATTTACAAAGTATGCCTCAGCTGGAGTTACCGCCTCCTGACGTCTATTTGTCACTCAAGTGAATCGTCATCTGTTTCTACAATTTCATTGGCTACAACCAACTTCCCCCTCACAGCTGTCGTGGCGGGATATTCAGTCTTTTGTCAACAAATATTTTTCGCGGATTTTTTTTCCCGGGAACTGTGAGATACTGGAACCTTTTATTCAACTTTACCGCAAAAGATATGTAATTCATCATACATTTGTTGCATTTAGTCGCCATCTAGTTTAATCAAGTAGCCCAATGAAGCATAATGTACGATGACAACCTGTCCCCTACTGTATAGCTTCTTCTTTTGTCAACATGTTTCGCGGATTTTTTTTTTTTTGCAAGGATTCTGTGAGCCACCGTATTATTTTCCTCTAGATAATTTGGCATAGTTTTGTTGAATCTAGTTTCAATTGGTTTGAGTTTACTATGTTTTGACTGGTCACCCTTACAACTTCGTCACAACTTTTCCTATCGTCATAGCTCATAATTTATTATTTCAAATCTATGATGATTGACAGTCAAGAGGGCAATGGAGCCCTAGATCCAGCCCTAAAGTTTGTTACACTTCTTTATTATCCTTAATAACTTCCATGTTCTCCAGTGGGACAGACTACTGACAACCCTCTTGGAAGCCAATTTCGTCAAGGATTAAAAATGCTGTTGCGTATGAAATGCAGGCCTACATAAGAACTCTATTTTAGTGCACAAATAATGAAGTTATTGGCCTACACTTAATTTACATTTAACTTCAGATCATGAAGTGGTAAAAAGTATCTGCTAATAGAACTAGGTTGGAGGATCCCGGAACAATGGCAAACAATGGATTGGGCTGCAGACTGCATGTGACCCACATTACATGACAATGGCAAGACCTCTACAGTGAGAGCCACTGAGAATAGCTTGTCTTACTTTCTTCTTTTCTATTGGGGTTGGGACAGGCTAAAAGATAATTTCAAATGAAGCCTGAAAATAATGACAGACATTTACGTCAGGACATTACACATCAGATATTCCCCAAAATCACGTATTTATTTCAAATGATAAAACATTGATAGATATTATTTAATGAGTTTAAAGCTAGGTTATGCATGGCTGATGAACACAAAACAAAACAATTGAACATTTCAGGAGGAAAAGGGGAGAACTCTGGCCCCTTCCGATTAGACAGACAGACATTCAGCGCTGATATGTTTGTATTCTAACATCACATCATGATTGAGAGAGATTTCTCATCTTACTCCTCTTGTGATCTCTGTCATCATTAATCAAGTGTCATTCTATATTACAAGACTTTACATTATTAAGAACAAAACAATGGCTAAGATAAGCATGTTGCATACATGGTACATATTTGTTTTTTTTTTTACTTAATTTTTCACTTTCCTGCAGTCAAAAAAAATGTATTATAGCTACTATTAATGTTGCTGAATATATATAGCAAAACTATGTACCGATATAACCGCAGACAAATTTAAGGCAACAAAAAGCCAATTGGGGCTGTTGTGACACCATATGCTTACATAACAAAAACAACAAAAAAGTCACAAGGATGCAAGTCCATCAGAGGAATGACAAGAACACAAATGTAGGTTTACAATAGCAAACACTTGTGTGTGTGTGTTTGTGGTGACGGATGGGAACAAAACCCACTGGCACATTTTAAAAGTTACAATTGGTCAACAATCCGATGGCAAACTGGTAAATGGTTTCATTGGCATAATGATAACAAAAAAAAAAAAAAAAAAAAAAAATGTAGCGAGCTAATGAACCATCCCTTATCTCCTCCCTTTTCAAGGGAAGAACACAATGCCCCTTGTGATGAGAATTACATCCAAACGCAAATTCGCACATTTCAAAAGTCAAAAGGGGCCATCCGAAAAGACGGAATAACTCAACTGTTGTGTGTATAATAGAGTAGTCATGTTCTGATTTTGCAGTCACATCCATAATCCTCACGAGGAGAGACCCAGGGCAAAGTACAATCGCTGCCCTCTGGTGGATAAAGACTGTAAGAAGCAAGTTTGCCATCCATGTCCCCTTTGCTAATTCACATTAAATGAGGGCATTGGCTTGGCAAGCGGGGGCCAGGGACTGTAGAATTATTCATCACATCTTGGGAATGTCAATGCCATACAAGCAGCAATGCGGTGTTCAGACTAACCAATATGAACATACAGTTTTGTCCCTCTTTGTCTTCAGACATACATTCGTAAACAAAATCACTCCACACCGGTAAGGAAATGTGCTAATAGAACAATTAAAGACAAATGGATTCTTAGATTGCGCTCTGCTTAGTGTTTTTGTTTTTTCTTTTGCATCTCCATTAAGTGTGCAGCTCCCTAGATTTGCATTATTGTCCAGCACAGGCATTCAAAGGCTTTTAACAACTGTGTCAAAGTAGAAATCCAAATATTGACACAACATTTATTTGAACACTGGCCCTTACAGTGTGAACTCGGAGTACCATGTGTTAGATCTCGGAGTTCACCGTCAGTTTATTCCACCAAAATGGGTTTGTCTATCGTAAAGTGTTTACAAACTTAAGCGTCTCAGGAATATAAAGTCAAGCTAAACGCAGGCAAAAAAAAAAAAAAAAAAATGTGTTTAGTGTCATGAAGCATACTTTCTAAGTGTGTCCACATTTTTAACATTGTGCAAATATACCTTGACAAAAAAAACTCAAGGATCTCAGCCTGAGCTACAACCCCCACCACTCAAACAGACACCAACAACCCCATCCCTCCTTTTATATTAAAGAAACAACATTGCATCCGTCACTGGAATGAGTTTTGGCATCGACGCAGCCAGCCGGCCTACTGTGTAACCGTGGCTACGCTACGGAGGAAGATCCGATCAGAGGTAAACAACAGAACCTACAGCGCTGCTGTGTCAAAGCTATAACCGTGGTGTCGTAGTGTCATGTGTGTCAACAATGACAGGGAAGAGAAAATGATGCCATTGGTCATTATCAACTATTGACAAAGAACTTAAAGGGGGAAAAAAAAGGCCTCGTGTGATCTTCGTAGAAAGGAATGATTGTCCCACGGTGGGAACCACCATGCAGATGATGGTCCGGTAAAACAAAGTTAACCACAATTTAAACAAACAAACAAACAAACAAAAAGGTCATCAGCTGAAGGTCCACATATTCCATCTCCAAGACCGCTTCGGATCATCTGCCCTTTTCTATCTTCGGAAGCACATCAAGATCTAGCTAATAAGTGCTTCAAAAATCATAAATAACCACTATCGCCATGGCCACGTAGTTAACAAGTATGTTGTGCTTGTCCATACAACCACAAGGTGGCCAGGCATGATTTCCAAGTTCCAAGAGGCCAGTGCTGTTGGCTTGTGCAGTGTAAAGTCTGTTTTTTTAACGTGTGTGTGTATTTTTGCTGTTGCCTTTTTGTTTTAATCTTCAAGTGGTCTGTAGTGTGCAGTTGGTGCAGTTCATGAGCACCGATTCTTTTTTTTTTTTTTTTGTCTTTTTCCAAAGCGGAGTCAAAAAACAATGTCAGACAATGATTGTCTTCGGCTCTAGCTGGTGCAAGAAGGTTTTCTCTAGTTAAACAGTCGCCATAGTGAGGAAGAAAAGTAGTGATAAGAGGTAGATAGGAAGAGGAAGAGGAAGAGGAAGAGGAAGAGAGAGAGAGAGAGAGAGAGAGAGAGAGAGAGAGAGAGAGAGAGAGAGAGAGAGAGAGAGAGAGATCACTCCTCCCGGGGAATGGTGCATTGGTGTATTGGCTTGCTAGAATCCTCATCTGAAGTCGTTCACCTCAAGGGGTCTGAAGTCATTCACCTCATAATTGGAGGAGCTGGAGGTGCCCCCCTGGTCATACCTAGAGACACAACATAAACACACATCCTTCAATCCTCTATAGACACAACATAGACACAGATCCTTTAACCCTCTATAGACACAACACAGACACAGATCCTTTAACCCTCTATAGACACACATCCTTTAACCCTCTATAGACACAACATAGACACAGATCCTTTAACCCTCTATAGACGCAACAAAGGCACAGATCCTTTAACCCTCTATAGACACAACATAAACACACATTCTTCAATCCTCTCTGATCACACCAATGGAAACAACATAAACACAATCAATCCTCTCTGCTTGCAGATAATCAAACACATAATAACAGGAACAACAAAAAGAACAACGACACGAACAACCAGCTCATATTTACTCTTAGTGACCTAAAGCAAAAGTCCCATCACTACTCAAACAATAATATAATCACTTATTCTAAAATCATATATGCTTGCATACACTGTTCGTGTAAGACAATTTCCCACAGGTCTTTACCTCTGTTCTGTTTGCTTGGGTACACCTTTTGAAAGTGCACATACTCGTCAGGAGGAGGGAGGTCTTCAATGGAATGGAATTTGAACTTGGATTCAAAGTCATCTGTTTACATGGGAGAAAAGGCAACAAGGAATTGGTATATGTATTAAAGAGAGAGAAGATTATTCCAAGGAAACTGATACAGGTATAAGAGAGACTGAATATTCCCAAGGGTAAAAAAAAGAGATTATTTTTGGGATATTGGTATATATATAAAAGAGATGAAATATTCCTGGGAAGTGTGTGTTGCT
This sequence comes from Sardinella longiceps, assembly GCA_027497455.2. NCBI lineage: Eukaryota > Metazoa > Chordata > Actinopteri > Clupeiformes > Clupeidae > Sardinella > Sardinella longiceps. Next base: position 1,676,783 of record JAODXP020000033.1, on the reverse strand, counting down.
ACTCTGCAGGAAAGCAGGAAGTGGATAACTGTTTGACTGTGACTAGGGGTGGGGTGTTTTGCATGCATCATGACCTACAGAGTGAACGACACACAGACTGAATGGGGAAAGATAGGAGATCACAGAGTATAACATTGTATATTTTGGAATGAACTGATCTGTAAAATAAATAAATAAAAATCAGGCTATAGAAAGACTACATACATCATCATCATCATATACTGTATGAATCATATCAAATGAGTTTGAGGCAAGCATCCACCCAGCAAAAACATGCCCATTCTGAAGGTCAAGTGAGCAGAGTGTTACAAGTTAAACAATGGGCATGCACAAGTCTTGTGTACAAGTCAACTCACTCAGATAAAGGCATGCCAGTGTCCTGTACTAGCTGGTGCTTGGAGCTGGTTCCATTGACATTGTTATGCTGTACAAATTCTACAGTGTGTTCGGTCTCAAAGACTATTGCACTAAAACTGTGATGTCAAGGTAAATATGAAGGCGTATTAAACCACTCTACAATCCTGTATAAAGTGTCTGGTCATGTCCGATTTAGTACACATCAATTTTAGTGGAAGATGAGTGCATTATACAATAAATAACTGGTCCTTTAGGACTACTTGTAACAGTCCCCCCCCCCCCAAAAAAAAAGAAATAAAAAACCCACACATCTGCTGATTGGCTACTGTACCAGTGTTTTATACGAGTCCTGCGCTGCCTAGAAACCCTTATCAGAACGCGTCATCTCTGAGCTCACAGGACGACGAGGAAGTGAACAGGCGTGAGATTTGAATTCCTGAGGAGTTATTTTGCCTAGAGTGTTATTTTCAACCTCGGAGTGCTCAGTGAGCCACTGTGAATGGGTGATCAAAAAAAAGAAAAAAAGGCATCTATTGTTCCGTGCACAAGCAAAAGGGAACAGTTCAGGTTCCTGGTTTAAGGTGTGGCACGGAGAGACTTCAGGGGGGGTGACAGTGTTCTGATGAGGGTCATATATCTGATCCGTTTCAGATTAATAGATGTATATCAGTAACACACACTTCACAGGTGCTTTTTTGAAAACACTGTTCCTATTTCTATACATGAGGCTGCTTACATGAGGTTGCATATTTCACTGCACAGTGGTATGGACTAATACAGAATATTTTTTATCTAGCATACGGTACATGCTAACACTGGCCAGTACAGTATGTAGACGTGCAGGTGTATACTGCTGGCCAATACACAGATGAGCAAATTATTTTATTATCTCATCTTCACATATATCCTACATATGATACATGCAGTCGTTACATGTACAGACCAAAAGTTTGGACACACTTTCCCATTAAATTATTTACTTTATTTTCATGACTGTTGCCTTCAGTGACAATCTACAAAATAAACAAACTTATGAATTAACACGTGGCATTATGTACTTCATAAAATAAGGTGTGAAATGACTGAAAACATGTTTTATATTCTTGTTTCATCAAAGTATCCTTTTTACGTTTTGATAACTGCTTTGTCCTCTTTTTATTTTTTGGATGAGCTTCAAGAGGTAGTCACCTGAAATGGTTTTCCAACTGTCTTGAAGAGTTATTCATTCCCAGAGATGCTAAGAACTTGTCGGCTCTTTAGCCTTCACTCTGCGGTCCAGCTCACCCCAAACCATCTTGATCGGGTTTAGGTCCAAAAGTTTGTCATAATCTCACACTTTTTTTGTTAAGCACATAATTTCATATGTGTTCATTCATAATTTTGATGCCTTTAGTGAGAATCTACAATATAAATCGTCCTGGAAATAAATTAATTGCATTGAATGAGGGGGCGTGTCCAAACTTTTGGTCTGTACTGTATATCCTACATATGATACATGCAGTTATTACATGTACATCACATATCACTATCATTCAAACAATACATTCATCAATATGTGAAAAGTTATTGTAACTGTGAACAGTGAAGTCATTTTGTAGAATTAGGCTGAAAACAGGCTCAAAAGGTGGATGCTAAGGCATATTTAGCATCCTTGATGGATACTGTATAACAAGATGGATCCAACGATGCCAAATACTGCCTGACTTCCACCTTCAAGCGTAATTCACTCCCTCAGACTAATGCAGTGAAAACCAGCAGACTATCTGGCGCCCCTGGGCGGACCGAGACTAGAGACTGACCTGCAGAACTCCTGGAGTGTCCCGAGGAGCCGGAGTGGCCGTTCCGCATGGGTGGTGGAGGAGGCGGAGCCTGGGCCGGGGTCCGAGAGGAGGGGGGCGGCGCGGGCTTGGAGCGGGCCGGGGGCTCGGCGGCAGAGCTGTGTCCCCGGTAAGGGGGTGGTGGTGGGGGTGCGTCACGAGTGCCGTTTCGGGAGCCAGGCTGTGGAGGATGTGGAGGACCTGTGGAGGGTGGGCGGACAACAGTGCACAAATGGTCACTATATTATGAATTCATGACTTCATCTACTGTATTTGCTCTACTCATTCATTCATTCATTCATTCATTCATTCACTTATATTATTATCATTATTTTTATTTATTCATTATTCTTTGCTTGCACAGAAGGGAGTTTAGTAACAATCAATATTTCACTGCTCTTTGTACCAGAAGAAATATGCATGTGACAATAAAAAAACTCTTGAACTTGCGTATAGTTGGCTGCCAGTTATATTTATTACTACAGTATACATTATATATTAAGTTAATTATTAAGTAAAGACAATGCCTACTTCATGCCAGCACTGGCATAGTAACCAAACAATATGCAGCGATGCGTTCATCCAAGTGGCTACTCGCTAACACACTTTACATATTATGTAGGGCAAGCCCTCCGTGCTCATCTCCTCCAGCTGGCTAACTGGAGGTTTGGATGCTATGATGCTAATGGCTAATCCTCTTTCCTACTATAAATGTTTTCACATTACACCAGCGCTACACTACACGTTTTTTTTTATTACATTCCCAGAACTGGGAACAAAAACTGGGCACGTCAGGCAATCAAAACTCAATTCAATTGTTTCATCTGTTTTGGAGTAGAAGGTTGTGCCAGCTCTGTATTTTGGTTGGAAAGGTAAATGGCAATAATATCACTCAGGACTATTGTGACACTTCCTGACAGGCTTGAGAGCGCAGAGAGAGAGAGAGCGAGCCTAACAACACGCCCAAGCATCAGACTAAACTGAAGCAGAACCCTCCCATTGTAAACTAGAATGTCTGTTGAGGACTGTTTATGATCTACGGTACATCAAACTTGTTATGGCAAGAGCTTTCCAGATGCTGAATTCAACTTGGAATGTTGTAGCTAGCGTGTGAAGATAGGACTGTAATCTATATACTGTAAGACAAGATCACACTCAAAACGAGACTATTTCTCAGAAACTGATCCACTCGCATGTAATCCATTTAAACAGCAAGACTTTGGCATCCATATTTACATTTCCATTACATTTATGTACTAGCAGATGTTCAAGCAAAGTGACTTTCATTTTATCATTCAATTACATTTTTTTTTCTCCCCTAAAGCAAATTAGGGGTTAAGTGCTTTGCTCAAGAGCAACACAAGATATAAAGACACGATAAAGACAAGATGAAAATGTGCAACAGACAGAAACAGAGACAACAGAGAGAAAAGACTGAGAGGCAGAGAGAGGAAGGAATGAGGGCACAAATGTGGAGCGGGCTGGCCACCATCGTTAACAGCTCAAGGTACCGCACACAACACGGAATGTCGGAATATTCCTGCAGCCCTCGGAATGCAGAAGAACCAGGAGACCTTGCTGTGAAACACCCGTTCCTAAACTTAAGGCACCCTGTTTTTTTCCTGCTAAACAAGTGCAGTGCTGTTTGAGGTCAAATGCACGCTGTAGAGTAGTGTAGGCAACCATACTTCACAATGGCAAACAGTCAATACTGTCAGTGATGAGTCATACAAGACTTGAAGAAATCACTATTGTCTAAACAGGGACTTTCTGGGTTTAAAAAGTCCCTCTACTTATCAATTGTGGCACCGCAAGGATAGAACTATTCCAAAAGTGTCAGAGACATGGCCATCAACAAATGAAGTGAAGATCCAGGTAACTTTTTAAGAGAAAATCATGTTAACCTTTAAACCGTTTTCAAAGTTGGTTGAGCTTGGAGAAGGCGGCACTTGGATTTGATGAGTAAAGTTAAAGGTAATCTTAAAAATGTTTTCAAAAAGTGTTGAACTTTCAAATGAGGACACCTTGATTAATTTGATTAAGTATGCATACATCCGGTGCACACACCTGCAGTACACTATAGGCCGGTGGGTTTAGCCATCTTAGAAACAGTAAGGTGGAGCATTAGTCCTTCGGTTAAGTGTGTGTGTGTGTGTGTGTGTGTGTGTGTCACATCAACATGCAGAGAAGCGAGTGAGTTGACAATCAGTTCAGACTTTACTAAGACTAATAAAAATATTGTGTAATTGGATTGAAAACCAACTGAATAAAATTGCAATAAATAACCTGGAGAATTCCACTGCATAAACCCTCACTTAACAGTGTCTTGAATTGGCTTTCTGATTTCCTGGTTATTAAATGACACATCCGATGAGAATTAATCAGTAGCTGTGTCGTTCAAGGCCACTACAGGTGCTGGTCAACGAATTAGAATAATTTGAAATAGTGCAATCATTAAATTCTTTGAATGCATTTTTTGTGCAGAAAGCAAATCAGGTGTTCACCGCACCTGTCCTACTCGTTAGACTAATCACAGAACTCGTTACCTGTAAAAAATTTGCTCAGCTGAGCTTTCCAAAAGGCCCATTTAGGCCATTTAACTGTGACACTGTTGTTTTATTGAATTAGAATAATGGAGAAACCGTTTCATTGAATTAGAATAATTTTTATTATAATTAGAATCATGACTTTCTCAGTATTTTGTGGCTGCCCCCTTGGCTTGTATGACTGCCTGAAGTCTCCGCGGCATCGATTTGCCAATCAAAATGTTGATACATTTGAGGTGGCTGGTATATGTACACATCAACATATCCAGTCACTACTAGACCCTTTGTCATGTGACAGACCTCGGCATTGCTATTATCTGTTGCACATAATATATCTATTATGTGGTGCCATTATGTAGCCTACATATCTGGACTAAACATGGCACAGATGCCAGGTGTTTTGATTTGACACATTCCTTGCTGAATCCACTTTCTATATCCTGATGTGTGAATGCCTTTTGAGAATTAATCATCTATTTCAAGTCTAGGCAATAACAAATACGAGGCTGTTTGAATGCTGTAATTCACGTATTGACAGTTCTGATAATGGAACATGTTGAAAAATAATGGTGACTATCTCTCCTCATTGAGAGTGTGGGGTGGAAAAGAACAAACCCCATAAATCATGGGCCACAGCACATCTTTCCAGCACTTGGGAAGAGATGGGGCAGAGACAGGGGAGTCTGAATGTAGCTACAGTAGCTACTGGGTGGTCATGTAAGTGCCGGCCTGCTCAGAGCTCCCTGAAATCATATTTTCTTGTTTTCAGTTTTTCTTGAGAGCTTTGCAGACGGACGACTGGCTGATGCCGAGCTGCTCAGCAATTTTAGTTTGGGTCAAGCCTTGTTGGCGAAGGGCTTGAATTTGAGCCACTATTCCGGTTGAGAGGTCGCGCTGCTTACCCATGATTGATTTTACAACTTAGAAATTCTACTCAACCCTGACTTTATACTGCACAGTGAACACTCTTCACAGAAAACAAAAATTCGAGCATTTATTCTAATTCAATGAAACGGTTTCTCCATTATTCTAATTCAATAAAACAACAGTGTCACAGTTAAATGGCCTAAATGGGCCTTTTGGAAAGCTCAGCTGAGCAAATTTTTTACAGGTAATGAGTTCTGTGATTAGTCTAACGAGTAGGACAGGTGCGGTGAACACCTGATTTGCTTTCTGCACAAAAAATGCATTCAAAGAATTTAATGATTGCACTATTTCAAATTATTCTAATTCGTTGACCAGCACCTGTATTAGGTCACTCCCCCTGACCCTGCAGGATAAAGAACCAGGAAATATATGGGCCATTGAATATGGTGATATTTCCATTCCACTAAACATACATGTACAGTATCACCACAGTGTGTTGTGTGGCGCTGTGTGTTTTTGTCGTACCTGATCTTCGTCCAGGTGGATCCCGAGCAGGTGGAGGTGGACGTCCCCCGCCCGGCGGAGGAGGTGGCGGCGGTGCCGCTTGGGTCCGGCTGTGGTTCCCGTGGCCGCGGCTGTGTAGGGAATTCCTCCGCTGCGGAAGCTCCGGGGCCGGGTCGCCGTTGGAGGCAGAGGGGGGGTTCCGGTAAGGAGGCGGGGGCGGTGGTGCTACGGCGGAGGAGTTGGAAGACGAGCGCGAGATGGGAGGGTTCCTGGAGCGGCCGTCCGTGGTGGAGTGGTGCGGACCCGGAGGGGGTGGGAGTGGCTTCTCCTGCCTGTGAGAGGAGGAGCTACTGCTGGGGGGCTTGGGGCCGGGCGAAGGATGGGGCGGGGGGTTTCCACGGCGATTAAAGGGCGGCGGGGGAGGGGGCGCGGAGGTGCTGTGCTTCATGCCCCCCACGGCGGACGAGGAAGAGGATGAGGAGATGGACCCTGCGCCACTGGAGGGCCGGGAAATGTCCGGGAGGGAGGGGCGGTGAGAGCGAGGTTGGGGCGGGGGTGAGGAGCGGTCGTTGTCACCATGACGACCTGCGGGGGATGCGGCTCGACCGGGTGGTCGAGGGGCCGAGGGGCGCGATCCAGGGGGTCGGAGAGCAGATCTGCCCGCGGTGCCATCTGTGCAGGAGGGAGGACGAGAAAGACAAGGTTTCGTTTTTCACCTGCCATTGTTCTGACAATCTTTGTGCTCTTAAAGGCACAGTCCTCAATTCAGGCTAAAAGGCCAGTTATTAGGCTATACTCCTGATGCAGGTGCATAATGCTGATATTGATTGGATACAATCATTTAGAACTTGTTCTGGGTGGATATATTTGCCTCTAATTTACAGTAGATCTATGTTTCTCCCAGCAAAAGATACTGAATGGAGAACTTAAGGACCTTTAAAGGAATTATTCAGAGTGAATCAACACGTAGCCCTACTGTCTTATAGTGCCAAGCGCTATTGATAGCCAGATCAATCTCTGAATTTCATGCAACGCAAACTGAGATAGCGAAATGCCAGCTAATGGTAACAGAATGGGGCATTTCAAAACGAAAGCAAATCGATTAGGTTTAGTTTTTGACATGCCTCATTCAGTTAGTGTTAGCTGCCATTTCCCAAACTCGGTCTACGATGCACAAAATTCGATCATTGAGGTGACTTTCAATAGCGCTTAGCAGTATAAAACAGCAGGGCTACGTGTTGATTCACTCCAGATAATTCCTTTAAGAAGAGTAATCAGATCATAAGCCTTCAAAGAAGACAAATCATCTGTCAAATTGACAATGTGACAAGAACAAATTGCAACCAGTAAAAAACCCAACAGGGAAACACTCACCTCCAACTGACTTGAGCTTGGGCATGCCTCCAGCAAACAGACCGCCCATCCCCATTGGTGCTCCTCCTCCAAAGCCGCCGCCTCCTCCTCCACCTCCTCCTGAGGATCCTCCTCCTCCTCCTCCTCCTCCACCTTCTGGTCAAAGAATAGACACAAACACCTTTAACTTCCCAGCAATGTCCGTACATTACCGTACCCATTCCAGTTGATAACAGAAATCGTAATGTTAAGACTAACAGACGAATCGAAAGCTTGGCGAGGTATGCAGTACATAGGTCGAGCTGATTATCCTTTTTATAAGTCATAAAAATGTGAGGTAGGGCAAAATTGACTTGTAATGCAGCCCAGGCACCTTACAAACTAAACCCTACATGCTGATCAATCATTAGCCAGAGAAACTCAGCTGTCAACCGCTGTTTCATGACATTACACCCAGTAGCACTGCAGTCAAGCAAAAGGGTGGAGGGGAGACGAGTGCTTCCTGCTGTAGAGAAGCCCAGCTCTAATAGGCTGCCTCTCCATTATGGAGTTAGCCGAGACCACAAGCATAGCCCACTCTAACTCTAATGGCACAGGACCGGCAACCCTGTGTGTGGCCATTTAACCATAAGACACTATACTGTAAAGGCCTAGTTATACCTCTTTTTCAGCCTATCGCCGACAGGCCGGCGCAGTGAGTTTTGGTTTATACTACCGGATGAACAAGGAAGTAGCTTTTCGCCGAGAGGACCAATCACAGCGGCTCCTGCTGCCGTTTACTGCGTCGCTGTCTGCAGCCAGTCACATTTTCAGGGGTGCACACGCAGTCACTGCGGAGGGGGGTAAAATAGCTGCGAGGCTCACTGCATTATCGCGCAGTTACGTTTGTTCCTGACTATAAATCGGCCATTAGTCATCTTAAGACTCCATTTTCTCGGGGTACACATCACTCTATTGGCAATATGGTGTCACGGACAGTGAATAATAAAGGACATGGGGTCATCGTTCTCTCCCTACTCTACACTATATTACGTGTTCTCTACACTATATTACGTAATATAGTGTAGAGAAGGAGAATGGTAACCCCACCCAATATGTGAACCCAGGTCTCTGAGCTGCTAAACATGCAACTTTACTGCAACACAAAAAAGAGCCAGGCTCGCTGTTATGGCAGTCAGAGTGCACTGTCAACCATAGTGACCGTATTCTGCCACACGTAGGGCTTATATTAAGTAAGCTGCTATGGATAAAAGTATAAACATACAAGACAAACAAATACAAACAAACAAACAAATAAATACATAGACACACAAATATAGCATATACATAAATACATGTACATACATAAACCACAAGCATATAGACCATGAACACATACTTGAATCCAGGATGGGGGCACTCCTGTCATTGACCTGAGTCACCTTCTTGAGTCTGGCCCCTTTGTGAATGTCGCTTAGCAGCGCCCCTCTGCCTTTGGCTTCATCCCTGGAGAGTTTGGGAGGGGTAGTGTTTGCCTGGGAGAGAGACAGTCATTTGGAGACATTTAGATACAATGGCATCTCTGCAACGTCAAGGGCACTATAGTGAAGCTAAGTAGCCTATGCATTACTATGCACAAAAATAAGATCACAGTGTAATTGTTTTCATAGGTTTTCATATCTGTTTAGTAACAGAGAAGTACTGAGTATGCAAACATCATTACTGGAAACATTTCTCTATGGGGCACAACACTGGGTCCAGTACCTGCTATTTGTGATGTGCAAACAATTTCTGAACTAAATTTAGTTGCAAACCATAACTAAATGTCAAAGGGATGCAAAGTAGTTTTTTCATGAACCCTGCTGTGCAAATTCAGATTTGCAGACAGCACATGGGCGGAGGCTGGGGGGGGGGTCTGAGCAAGAAGACTAGTCTGCTTACCTGGTTGAAGGTAGGGGGAGGTGGGGGTCCCGGAGGGGGTGGTGGGGGTGGAGGGATGGGCATCCTGCCTTCTCCCTGGGCCCTCTCAAGGCAACGCTCAGGTCGGTCTCTCCCAGACGTCTGCAACCGCAACCTAGCCCACCGCTCACAGACACATGGCCCTCAACTGTGCAGGCAAGACAGAGACACTGGGTTAGAACATCTCGAAAAGGACAGTGTGTAACCACTAGGAAACACATGCTAGGACAATGTTCTAAGCATACACTACTAACAATGAAGCATGCTCTAACAACCATAACGAACAGTGGTAGGCCTACTACCTAATCACTTGAACCAAAGATCCTAAATGTTACCTGTTATTAAGAATGAATAAAATAAAAGTTTGAGTGGAGTTAATACAGAGTGCACACTGTCTCCCTCCAACAGCAACAGCAGCAGGCTACCAACACAAGATATTTGCCGTCACAGATGATATCAATCTGTTCTAGGTCACCTGCTCATAAGGTATTTGGGCCCCAAGTCGCTCTCATGACAAAGTTTAAGAACAAGTTTCTCAAGCAAAGCTGTGCTTGTGGTTGACTGTGGTGGGCAGTGATCTCCCACCTTTCACATTGCACACATCATGGTCCACACAAACCTGTTCTGTCCGCTGTTAGCCTCGTCAGTTGTTTCAATGAGTCAGGTGTTTTATTTTCACACCCATTAGCAGGCTATACCCTCCCACCCCTACATTGTCGTAAGAGCGACTGTCAGAACAGGTTTCTCCACGGGAAATGATACTTGCCCAAAACCATCAATACCTGATGGAATGTGACTAAGCCAGCTTCCTTCTGCAGCAGGCGTGTGACATGACTTGAACAAAGACAAGGTGATTGGCCAACGCCAAAAAGTCGAATAGCCTACCAGTTCACCATGTGCTGTATTGGAATGGGGTATTCATAATCACAACTTTAGATTTTTTAAATAAAGTGACCTTACAAATAAAATGTAAATGGTTAACATTACAAAATTAATCATTCTATACTTGTGATGTCAAGAAAACCGGTTTAGTCATGTCAGAGGGTTTTTTTTCTAAAAAAAGAGAGAGAGAGAGCGAGAGAGAGATTCTTCATTCAGTCTCACTGCAAGTATGTACACGCACGGTACAGGGTAAAGAGTAGATCCCGACAACAGCCAACAAGATAAATCCCAAATGTGAGACACTACTGCCAGATACCTAAATCAAGAAGAGTCTCAAATGTTGCGCTAACGTTGAATTACCATCAAGTAGCACATGTAACGTTACAGTTGAAATCCAAACATAGAAAGGGTTAGGGCTTGACAAGCTGCTTTGCATACTACTCTACATGTTGCCTACACCAATGAGAAAAAAAATATTTGTGTCCAGGTGACGTTAATTCTACGCAACTAACGTTATTCTAGTTTCAGCGTTTCGTCAATTGAGATAAAAAACGAGGTCAATCCCATAAATTACGTTAGACCAAATCATCCAGACAAGACGTTTGACGTTAGGCTACAATAAAAAGCAACGTCAATTTAAGTTCTGTGAAAGAAAAAAGCGGGGTAGCCTACTTAATGTATTTGAAGATCAATGCCTATTTCTCTCCTATGTGAAACTTAGAACATCATCATCAAAAGTCATGCAAGCAAGGCTAAACTGCGTGCACTGTCATATGGACAGTTTAACTTATCAAAAGTAACGTTAACAATCTAGGCTAGGTGTGCAAAAAGCAAAAAGGTGCCTGGTGATGTAGGCTAGCCCACGTATCCGAACCTGCAAAGTGCGAACACAATGCAGATTACCTTGGCTAGGGGTCTGTTTTTAACCCATCTGCTACATCGATACCATCATGCTGTCAACGACGCACCCTCTGTTACACTGTTGACTTAATGTAGCTTATTCGGAGTATTGTTACAATAAGACAAGACAAAACAACTGAAGCGAAAAGTGAACATGTAACAATATCACAAATCAAGTGCTCCGTATGGCTGTCAAGCGGGCAACTTCCGAAAGTCTCGACAAAATAACAAGCTAGCTGGCAACAACTCTGATTGTAACGACGCTTCCACATAACATAGTACACTGACAACATGCAAAGATTGTAAGTATTACTAACCGTCATGATGGCAAACTGTTGCGGATGTATGAAATCGGTGTTCAATAACAGGCCAAAGTAAGTGACAAATCTGGGGCAGTATAAAGTTTAGGGCTACTTGCCACTACGTCTCGCGCACTTCGTGGCTCCACCGACTACAGTTCTCAGAAACCCGGAAATTGAAGGTCTGTTCAAAATGGAGGCATACTGCCGAATAACCCCGAGAGTTGACGGGAGAAAATAATGAGAAAAACAGCGACATCCTTTGCCCACGCTCACCTATACACTGCAGGTTACGTCTGTTATGGTGGGTTTGTTCCATGGATGTCGTGCACAGATTTAGCGTAATCGTGCCTAATCCAACAGGGGTCAGAGCGCCAAGCTTTTTGCATGTTGAAAATGTCAACGTTTCAGATAAGATAATAAAATGTTTAATCTGCATGATGGGTCTTTAGAAATAATGGGCTATAGGCCATTGTGGTGGTTCATTTTCTCCTTGTGCTGTTGCCTTTCCTGTGCGTGAAATCACCTTGGCCTAACAAAAATATCTGGAAGTATAGGAAATTTATTACCACATACAGTATTTCATGTGCATGATATAACTAGTTTGCAATGTGGCTACTGTAGTTCTCATGTCCAAACATTTGCTTTTCCTCAACAGATCCTCAATTTTAATTAATTTGTGTACATGAGTAGATGGCACATTTGCATTCTAGGCCTATTTCTTTCATTCAGCTGTTCGCTGACCAGATTACATTTTTTAGGCCCACAAAGATGCTAGAACCACCCCACACACATTGTCCAGACCAGGGGCTATTACTTTGGCTGAAGGGCCACATTGGGTTTTAGATATTTACTGATGTGCTGGGTGTCAATTTGCTGGAAAAACCTTTCTCCTATGCAGTGTAACTTTGGAACCAACTTCCAGAAGAAATAAAAAATGCCCCTACTGTTGACAGTTTCAAATCTAGGTTTAAGACCAAACTGTCCTCAGATGTTTTCTCCAGTTTTATCTATTCTGCATATTTTAACCTTTAATTCCCTTTTTTTCATTTTACTCTTGCCCTGTTTTTTTTTTTTTTTTTTTTTACTTTTCACATAAGTATTTTATGATACTGTGCTTTTACTTTCTACCAATTACTGTACTTGTTTTTATTTTTGTACAGCACATTGAATTGCCTTTGTGTATGACATGCGCTATACAAATAACTTTACCTTGCTTTGCCTTGATGGGGGTTGATGCCGGTAAATTGGCAAGTCTCAAACCAGTAGCCCCAATTTCTTGAGAGGACATAACATGCAGGGTTACTTCATGAATACAACAAATTTGACCTATAATCTAATTCACTTTGGCTAAATGAGAAATTATTCCATTTTATGAAGGCTCCACGGGCCAGATTAAATAGCTCAATGGGCCACATGTGGCCCCTGGGCCTTATAGTTTGCACAACTGGCTACAGACAGACAGTCTCATACTCACAATATGTAATATATCTACAGCATGGCCATAATGCATGTCTGTATGTCCGCTGTTATATGTTCTGTTAATTAGCTCATCGTCTATGTGCACTTTTATGTCAAATGTTTTTTTTTATGTTTGGCTTTTGTTGTGTGATTTTTAATACTGCACATTTGGGAAGTTTTGGGAAATGCAATTTCAATGTTCACTTTGACTTTGACTGTTTCCAATGAGCCCAATGCAAACAATAATGTTAGAATTCAAACAATTGTTACGCTGCTATAGTGGAATTTATGGGTCTACTCTACAACATGCTCAATTTGCTCATTACACCATGAGACATAAAACTGCCATTGAGAACAAAATGATAAAAACTAGTGCTGGCAAAATTAACTGATTAATCACGTGATTAATCCAAAAAATTTAACTCTGATTAAAAAAATTAACTCAGATTAATCCTGATGGATATGGTTCCACTTTCATGGCATGTATTATGTTAAATTTCAGATAGAAAATGGAACGGTTATCAAGTCAAACTATACAAAGATTATGGCCTAGCTCCTGACTGTCCAACAACATGTTTGGAGAATCCTTCGGGGTAGGGGACAGGTGTGAATTGCCCCAATTGAGACGAACAAAGCCAACTATTCAGTATCAGGGCCTTTACAGGGCAAAATAAGGATCCAATATACCCTAGCATCCAAATTCTTATTGGAGGAAATGAGTTGCGATTAAAAGTGATTAATCACGATTAATCTTTGAAAAATTTTGTGATTAATCAGATTAATTTTTTTAATCGTTTGACAGCACTAATAAAAACTATCAAATACTAAGAAGGATATTAACTTCTCTATAAAACTGTTTGTCTTTTTATTCTGACAGAACAAATAAAAAATGTGATATTGACTGACCTCACCCGACACAGATAAAGTTTACTCAGATTTAATGTTCGACAGCAAAGGGGAAAAAAGCTTATGTGTCTCTCTCTGAGGTGTATGTAACATATAGTTTCAACTGTAACTGGAATTTATGGGTCTCTGACATGTTTTACTGACCACTGCAAAAACATTTATGCACACATTCTGATAAAATATATATTTATTTGCTCATTACACCTGATGAAACATCATAAAACTGCCAACTCAGAGAATAATTCAATGCAACATTACAAAAATATAGTACAGGCTTTATACAGGATATAAATTAATTAACAACATAGTATGTACATGGACAATCTATCACAATCAACTTTAGAACAGCTCAGCAGCAGTTGCAACAGTTATTGTAGTTACAGTACAAAAGCACTTTGGGGTGGCTGTATATAAGTGCACTTTTTTTACCTGGTCATGAATATACTTTTTTTTCCTGGATTCTTCACAGGCCTTGGTTGCCCTCTCAATGTATTTGTGCCACAGCAACTGTCTATAGGCCTTAGATATCACTGAGAGACTTCATACCAAATCAATGATCATATCAAACAAAGACTGTTTGCGTGCTTCAGGGACCTCAAGGTCAACATTTGCTTCGGCCCTTGCATCCAGAGTCTTAAGAGTGTTTAACTTCCCATCATAGAGTTCTCTTTTAGATTTCTGCCGATGTATTGATTTCTCTACTGTGTCCACGCCAACTGAGTCTAGAAATTCCATTGATCTTGGCCTTGGTTTCTTTTGATGTACATTATAATGACTATCACCAGGCTTCCCTGACACGTTTGGCTTGCTAGCATTTATGCTAGATGCTGGAAGGGTCATTACTCGATCTCGTGGTGGTGGCAGTTCTGGTAGTGCAAGATTTGCACCGATCATCTCATTGTCCTCATTGGTTGGATGGCTCGTTCTAACCTTCACCTTCCCAGAGGGACGGACTTTGGTTGAGAAATTCCTTTTAGCATCTAAATCAAGTGTGGATCCCCCCATATCCACATCTGGAGCATTACTTTCCAGTTTATACTGACTTAAAGCATCAAGGTCAAGATCTGGAACTCTGGGATCAAACTCTTTAGCATAATTTAAGGCACCTGAGACTTGTCCCTCTGGCATTTTCGCATTCAGTCTCGGAGAAATGTTTAAGTTTGGCATGGCCATGTCTGTTTCTGGTAAATTAATGCCTGAATCTATTTTAGGACCTTTAATCTTTGGACCACTGACATTCATGTCTGGCATCTTCAGATCAGCCTCAGGTATTGTTCCTGACATGCCAAATTTAGGCATCTTCAGTTTTCCAGATGGAGCGTCAATGTCAACATCTGGAGCAGAGATGTCCATCTTAGGGGATTTAAGTTTTGGAAGTTTGCCACTGGGCATATGAACATCAGGAGCATCTAGTTTAGGGCCTTTTAACTTCATGTCAGGAGAACTCAATTTTGGTGTTTTAATCTCACCTTTGACTTTAGGAGCTGAGAGGTTCATGTCTGGAGTATTAAGGTCATAGTCAGGTCCTTTAACATTTGGTCCTGAGAGCTTAAAATCAGGCACATTAATGGACGGCATCTTAAATTTGCTGGATGGACTGTTAACATCAGGGACAGATATATCTGCTTTTGGAGCTTTCAATTTAGCTTTAGGGACATTAATATCCACATCAGGACCATCTAAACCAGCACCAATCTTAGGTGGTGATAAACTGAGATCTGGTCCATCAAGATCTCCGTCTATGCCAACATCAGGACCCTTAAAACTTGGAAGACTAAACTTTGGCATTTTAAATTTGGGCATTTTTAGGGTACCTGAAGGGGCATCAATGTCCAAATCAGGGGCATTGAGATCTAACTTGGGACCTTTCAGCTTGGGTTTTCCTAAGTTTATATCTGCATCAGGGATATGCATATCTCCTTTAATCTTTGGACCACTGACATTCATATCTGGCATCTTCAGATCAGCTTCAGGGCCTTTAGGTAATGTTCCTGACAAACCAAATTTAGGCATCTTTAGTTTCCCAGATGGGGCATCAATGTCAATATCTGGAGCAGTGATGTCCATCTTGGGGGTTTTAAATTTTGGAACTTTGCCACTAGGCATATCAATGTTAGCATCAGGAATGTCAACATCTAGTTTAGCACCTTTTAACTTCATATTTGGAGAACTCAATTTTGGTGTTTTGATGTCGCCCTTGATCTTAGGAGCTGAGAGGTTCATGTCTGGAGTCTTAAGGTCATAATCAGGTCCCTTGACCTTTGGTCCTGAGAATCCAAAGTCGGGCTTTTTCAAATGCGGCCACTTAAACTTGCCAGATGGGCCGTCTATGTCAACATCAGGGACGGATATATCTGCTTTTGGAGCTTTCAGTTTAGCGTTAGGGACATTAATATCCACATCAGGACCATCTAGTCCAGCACCTATCTTAGGTGGCGATAAACTGAGATCTGGTCCCTCAAGATCTCCATCTATTCCAACATCAGGACCCTTGAACCTTGGAAAGTTCATCTTGGGCATTTTGAATTTGGGCATTTTTAGGGTACCTGAAGGGGCATCAATGTCCACATCAGGGGCATTGAGATCTAACTTGGGACCTTTCAGCTTGGGTTTTCCCAAGTTTATATCTGCATCAGGGACATTTATGTCTCCTTTAATCTTTGGACCACTGACATTCAGATCAGCTTCAGGGCCTTTAGGTAATGTTCCTGACAGACCAAATTTAGGCATCTTCAGTTTCCCAGATGGGGCATCGATGTCAACATCTGGAGCAGTGATGTCCATCTTGGGGGCCTTAAGTTTTGGAAGTTTACCACTAGGCATGTCAATGTTGGCATCAGGAAGATTAACATCAAGTTTGGGAGATTTTAACTTCATATTTGGAGAACTCAATTTTGGTGTTTTGATGTCGCCCTTGATCTTAGGAGCTGAGAGGTTTATGTCTGGAGTTTTAAGGTCATAATCAGGTCCCTTGACCTTTGGTCCTGAGAATCCAAAGTCGGGCTTCTTCAAATGTGGCCACTTAAATTTGCCAGATGGGCCGTCTATGTCAACGTCAGGGACGGATATATCTGCTTTGGGGGCTTTCAATTTAGCGTTAGGGACATTAATATCCACATCGGTACCATCTAATCCAGCACCTATTTTAGGTGGCGATAAACTGAGATCTGGTCCATCAAGATCTCCATCTATGCCAACATCAGGCCCCTTAAAACTTGGAAGATTAAACTTGGGCATTTTAAATTTGGGCATTTTTAGGGTACCTGAAGGGGCATCAATGTCCACATCAGGGGTATTTAGATCTAACTTGGGACCTTTCAGTTTGGGTTTTCCCAAGTTTATATCTGCATCAGGGACATTTATGTCTCCTTTAATCTTTGGACCACTGACATTCAGATCAGCTTCAGGTGCTTTAGGTAATGTTCCTGACAGACCAAATTTAGGCATCTTCAGTTTCCCAGATGGGGCATCGATGTCAACATCTGGAGCAGAGATGTCCATCTTGGGGGCCTTAAGTTTTGGAAGTTTACCACTAGGCATGTCAATGTTGGCATCAGGAAGATTAACATCTAGTTTGGGTGATTTTAACTTCATATTTGGAGAACTCAATTTTGGTGTTTTGATGTCGCCCTTGATCTTAGGAGCTGAGAGGTTCAAGTCTGGAGTTTTAAGGTCATAATCAGGTCCCTTGACCTTTGGTCCTGAGAATCCAAAATCGGGCTTCTTCAAATGCGGCCACTTAAATTTGCCAGATGAGCCGTCTATGTCAACATCAGGGACTGATATATCTGCTTTTGGGGCTTTCAGTTTAGCTTTAGGGACATTAATATCCACATCAGGACCATCTAGTCCAGCACCTATCTTAGGTGGCGATACACTGAGATCTGGTCCATCAAGATCTCCATCTATTCCAACATCAGGACCCTTGAACCCTGGAAAGTTCATCTTGGGCATTTTGAATTTGGGCATTTTTAGGGTACCTGAAGGGGCATCAATGTCCACATCAGGGGCATTGAGATCTAACTTGGGACCTTTCAGCTTGGGTTTTCCCAAGTTTATATCTGCATCAGGGACATTTATGTCTCCTTTAATCTTTGGACCACTGACATTCAGATCAGCTTCAGGTGCTTTAGGTAATGTTCCTGACAGACCAAATTTAGGCATCTTTAGTTTCCCAGATGGAGCGTCAATGTTAACATCTGGAGCAGAGATGTCCATCTTGGGAGTTTTAAGTTTTGGAAGTTTGCCACTAGGCATATCAAAGTTAGCATCAGGAATCTTAGCATCTAGTTTAGGACTTCTCCATTTTATGTCTGGCAAATCTAAGTCTGGTGTTTTGATGTCGCCCTTGATCTTAGGAGCTGAGAGGTTCATGTCTGGAGTCTTAATGTCATAATCAGGTCCCTTGACCTTTGGTCCTGAGAATCCAAAGTCGGGCATCTTCAAATGCGGCCACTTAAATTTGCCAGATGGTCTGTCTATATCAACATCAGGGACAGATATATCTGCTTTTGGGGCTTTCAGTTTAGCTTTAGGGACATTAATATCCATATCAGGACCGTCTAGTCCAGCACCTATCTTAGGTGGTGATACACTGAGATCTGGTCCATCAAGATCTCCATCTATTCCAACATCAGGACCCTTAAAACTTGGAAGGTTAAACTTTGGCATTTTGAATTTGGACATTTTTAGGGTACCTGAAGGGGTATCAATGTCCACATCAGGGGCATTGAGATCTAACTTGGGACCTTTCAGTTTGGGTTTTCCTAAGTTTATATCTGCATCAGGGACATTTATGTCTCCTTTAATCTTTGGACCACTGACATTCAGATGTGGCATCTTCAGATCAGCTTCAGGGCCTTTAGGTAATGTTCCTGACAAACCAAATTTAGGCATCTTCAGTTTCCCAGACGGAGCGTCAACGTCAACATCTGGAGCAGAAATGTCCATCTTGGGGGTTTTAAGTTTTGGAAGTTTGCCACTAGGCATATCAATGCTAGCATCAGGAATGTCAACATCTAGTTTAGGAACATTTAACTTCAGATTTGTTGAGTCAAAATCTACTTCTGGAGCAGATACTTTGGGGACAGTGCTGATATCTGGCATTCTGACATCTGCATCCAGGCCCGGAGCCGTCAGATTAATTTCACCTCGAGGAATTGAGAGGTCACCTTTAGAACCGTCAACCTTTAAACCTGGGGCTTTGAGTTTTTTCTTTGTTTTGGGACTTGCTATGTTCAAAGTTGGCTTTTCCTTAGCAAACTTTTTGGAAGTGTACTCATATGCAGAGGGAACATCAACATTAAGGTCTGGTAAAGCATTTGGGGTGTAATTGTATGCTGAAGGAATGTCAAGGTTAAGATCTGGTAAAGCAGCAGGGACATATTTGTAAGCTGAGGGCACATCAAGATTCAGATCAGGTACTCCAGTTGAGGAATACTCATAGCCTGAGGGTGAATCTAAATCTAGTTCTGGTGCTTTCAAACTGCCTTTTGATTTCCTTTTAGATGTTTTGGCCTTGTTCTTTGATGGGATATGAATGCTGCCATTTGGCGGTGTGAATTCAACATCTGGGAAATTGCTGTCTAAAGGCAGAGTTGGAACCTGTATGTCGTCTGTCAACTGAACTTTTGCTTCTGGGATTTCAGCATGAAGATCTGGGACACTGGTATCGATGTCTACATCAGCACCAAGATTGAGGTTGGGCGCTTTGATGTCCATTTGAGGTAAAGACACACTTTCTTTCAGAGGCTCAGTGGTAATCCCAGTGATTTTTGGAACGTCAGAGGAGTCTGGCCCATCTGCAGTTGGCAATTTGCTCTTAGTTCTCTGTTTTGCGGCTTTTAGAAAGTCAGCAACATTGACTTTTGGTTTACTGACAGAGGGCAAGTCCATGCTTAAGTCAACCGATGTGGCATCTAGTTCCTCAGGGTTTGATTCCTCGGGATTTTTAGCAAGGGACACATCCTCAGGTGTGGCTCCTGAAGATGGATTGTCTGCTAAGAATTTCTTCACTTTTGAATTGAGTTTGTTGTTTGAATCCTGCAGGATCTTGAAAAGGATAGAGTTAAAGTTAGGGCCTGCATGACTTTTAGTGACATCATAAGTATTTGTTCGTGTTATAGTAAGAACTAAAGCACAAACCTCATCTGGTGCCTTGGTAGATTCATGAAGGTTTCCCAAACTTTTGCTGGGTTTCATTGTGTTTTTCGTTAGAACTTGAATTTTGTCATTGTATGGCTCAATCAGTTTTAATATATCCAAGATTTCATCCTTTTTTAGATGATCAAAATTGATGGTGGCACCAACAATTGCATCTCCTGAAAACAGAAAAATGTTAATCGATATAAAATCGATACTCTCAACTCAAATTGATACACACAACTCTACCTGTTACCTGAATTAAAAAGGAAGTGGAAGAAAGAAGACACCACACTAAGAAAACAGATATTATTGACTTTCATTAACAGACTGTATATCATGTTCTTTGTAAAACAAATAGTACCTTCTTTTAATCCTTGACTGGTGATGGAGTCATCTGTGATGCCAGCCACGACCACACTTCCTTTACCATCGTCGGCCAGCAAAAGGCTGTCGGATATACTTTTTGATCTGTGGTGCCGTGTCTAAAAACATGCACATGGTACATCCATCATTTGAGGCATAATGTGAAAAGGATGATGTGATAACATTAGATTATGAAATAACAATAGTGTACAATAGTGTTGCTATGCTTTTTCTTATAAATATGTCACCTACCATGATGGCTAAATATTTCTCAAGTCTATACCAACTTCAGCATTTACACCTGTAATACATAAAAATACTCTGTCAGGGTTTTGAGTTGTACAATTCTTTTACTGTACGTCACAGAGAGACATTCAAAATACTTGAAATCAATGTTCATTCATGAAGTGTGTACACTGTTTTGCATTTTTTTAGGCTAAAGAAAAGACTATTTGGCATGTTGTCAGCAGAAACTATAAGGCATTCAAGGAATTGCCTCAGGGCAATGTGGGAAAGGCAGGAACGGGTTTGGTGAGCCAGGAGGTGTGAAGTCGACTGTGTTTCGATGCGTTGCATGACGGCAGCCCATGACAGACCACACCCCCCTCATGTCTCAGGGCTTTGTGTACTTGCACATGCTCATCTTATTTGTACTTCATGCAAACAAAAATACTCTAAAACATGATCAAATACAATGGCTAACACATACATTTATGTGTGCCACTAATCTCGCAAATGGTTTCAATCAGGATTTTACTCTTTAAAAACAAAAAAATAAAAACATATTATGTGGAATCATACAGTGAATGCCTCTGTTTGCAATAATAACACAAATATGTTATCTTCTAAGTATCATTTAAGTAATAATCAACAAAGGTTTATGGCTGTGTCAACCAATCACTCTGAAAATTGAATGACAGGACTGAGATGTGCCCTTGAACAATAAATAAATAAATCTAAGACACAAAAAACAGTTCTTTGATCATCAACATGGAACCTACCATCACCTGACAAAGCTAAAACATACATTTAATAATCATATGTGATGCCAATTGTCCCTTGTCAATACTGTATTGATTATCTATGCCCTCTCCCATTGGAAATGTCATTCAGTAATTCCTTCAGCTGAGTGTATCACTTGAAATTGAAGCAGAGAACAATAATTTGCACTCACCTGAGATTCTGTGGGGTTGTTGTTGGCATTGCTTTCGGAGTCCACTGCAAAATCTGTGCAGGTATCGCCCTAACTAAGGAATTTCTTACACAGTTGAAACTGATAAGCGTGTGTTTGTTCTCGCTGGCTCGCTCGCGCTCTCTCCCTCTCCCTGGGAGCTCCAAGGACTGTTTGCCTCAGCCCGCCTGTCAGCAGGAATATGCAATGCTAAAGCTGACAAACTGGTTCCCAGGGAAGACATAGTGACCGGGCTGGGCAGATCCTCTCTCTCTCAGGTTGTTGGGAGGCATGACGTTCAGTGACATAAGGGTTCATCCATAAACAAAACACAACATAAACAGAACACTCCCCAGAGTATAACTGGGTGTGGTCTAAGTGAAAACGCAGAACACAGTACACCTGTTCACAACTCATTATTATTATGACTCATTGGAAATGGGGTGACACCCTTCTCTACACAAATGATTCTCCAACACACCCATACCTGATGGGACATTACTTAAAGCAGTTCAGGGAGACGCAATAAGTGAATCAACTGGAATGGCCAAATAGTTATGCCTACTTTCAACAATGGCTACTCATTTCCAATTATAGGATTTTGTGCATTGTGCAGTCTCACAGACACATATACACACACAAAGAGGCATATGCTTTATGCACATGCATGTGCACATGCACACACACACACATACATAAACAAGCAGATGTACACACATGCTCGCTCTCACTCTCTCTGTCTCTTTCTTTCTCTCTCTCTCTCTCTCTCTCTCTCACACACACACACCCCCATCGGGGCATCACTAAAAACGTCACAGAAATATGAGGAATGATGACCCATCCCAAGCAATCAGAAATACTGAAGTAACTGTTCATTCATTCTGGAATGGGTTTGCCATTTGGGTGGGGATTTTAACGACGCATCACAATCCTCTTACAATACGACATAAATAAGCAGTCTGGAGATGAGGAATGTAAAAACAGTGTTCAATCTTTACTCTTGGCAACACGATTGTTTTAAACAAACAGTCAGACATGTAGAGAAAAAAACACATCTAAAAACAAACCTTCAACCCTGAGCTCTTCAACGTTTAGTGGGTACCACAACAAGTGGGGAGACATTCATACATAACAAATTAAATTGTACCTTAATGACACACTTATCATCTCATCTGTAACTTTAAAGTGCTTCAGAACAATTTACATGTACGCCTATAGGCCTTAAAGGAATGCTCCAGACATTTTTCATCCCATGGGCATATTGTTAGATTGCTGAGTGCTGTCAATAGGAAATACAATAAAAAAATGTGATACAGCACAGAAGGAATAGTGGACTCCCAGCTGAGGCTAACCCATGGGGCCAAGGCAGAATGAAACTGAAACTGAGCTAATTTGCCCCATTGGTTACCGTAACTGCTAGTTAAAAATAGCCAGAGTTCTCCTTTAAAGCAAAGATAACATGTTATCAGACGGAAGCCATATAGGCTAAGGGCACACACCTGGAACGATTACTATAACGACAAATAAATATCACTCTAATTATTATGAATGACAACGTTCACACCACAACTATAACGACGACGTCATGTGCAATGATAATGTTGGGGATCACTTTCAGAGCGATTTTTAGAATGATAAAAGGCTTTTTAGCCAATCAAAAGGCTTGGTATTCTAGGCATTAGTTCATTCGCATGAAGACAGACCTCCATTATCATTCGTCAGTGTGGACAGAAAAGTTGTTATAGTAACAGTTAATCCTGTAGTTATCGTTCCAGGTCTGAACGACCCTTAACTGACTACTTTCGTTTTCAACAGCCCGACCTACACCTAAATTTAGGCATGATGCCCTGCATGTATGGCTTCATTCATACAGTACATAACTAAATTATACCGATAGACTTCACAGATCATTCGTAACTTTAAGGTGCCTTAGTTCAGTTTCTGTATGCTGTCTAATAATAATAATAATAATAATAATAATAATAATGCCAGTGTATCCATATATGGCCCACCGTTGGGGGCAAACACACACACACACACACACACACACACACATACACAATTTATGGCCTTCACGCTCCCCTTCCGCCGAGCAGCCGGTGAAAGAACGAGTCCTCCCTCTCAGCGAGAGCAGCGGGGCTGTCAAACTCCACCGCCTTCCCAGCATGCATCACAAGCACTCTGTCCGAGTCCATGATAGTGTTGAGCCTGTGTGCGTACAAATTTTAGTACAGCCTGGGGCTGTGTGATGATTGAATGCTGTCACAGCCACTTTTAGCACTCCTTTATGTCTAAGATTTGAAGCAATTCAAAATATCAAATATGTATAGCAGTATTAATCAGATTTATGCTAATATATTGTGTATAGAAAAGCACCTGTATTTATGCTAATATAATGTGGTGAGAAAGGCACCTTGTCGAAGTTGAAGTTATTATGGTTAATAAATAATTCTCAACTGAAAAATGCTAATTTCTAAAGCCATCTAAAACCAAACCAAGGAGTCAAATATTTCAGTAGAGAAGTTGAGAAGTTGCACACTATCACTGACCTGTGTGCGATAGTAAGAACAGTCTTGTCTTTAAACGTGTCTCTTATGGTCCTCTGTAGAAGCATGTCAGTCTTCTGGTCGACACTTGCAGTAGCCTCATCAATGCACAAGACCTATTGCAACGGGAATTATGTGAATTACACAAATGATGACACTACATTCGCCCATTTATGCATGAAAGTAACACTGGGTTTCATTCACCAAACGTCTAAGGAATCTAAGGAAGAAATATGTATGTATGTAGGGCCGACAAGTGACCGGTTGTAAGGAAATAATGGTGAGGTGGAGGTCTAGGTCTCCACCAAGACATTATTTCCGTACAACCGGCCAACTCGAAGGCCGTACAACCGGTCACCTCGAAGCTTATCTCCCGTTTGTATTTATCTCCCATATAATTTAGCAAACGTTGAAGACACAAAAAACATGCGACTCCAATTTAAAAGAAGTTAACCTGTTCAGTTGGGGTACTAATTTCGTGTGAAAGTAGATCTAAAAGGCTGCTTACTGTTGTTATAGCTACCATTCTAAAAAGCATTTATATGAAACTGTGGTGAAACTTTATAACAAAAAAAGTCTCAGGTAGCCCTGGCCATCCCATCAGCCAATCAGAGAAGAGAATTGCATTCTGAAGGGAGATAATCTCTTATTAATATTGATAGGAACCATAGGAAACAAATAATAAAAAATAATGAAATGAATGAAGCCTCTTGATATTTTTTTTCTTTTTCTTTTTTAAAGCATCCTGTAAGTGCTGACTGAATGAAGCGGAGAGACAGGTAACTTACGTTGGCCTCGGTTAGCAGGGCCCGTGCCAGACACAGCAACTGCCTCTGACCCACTGACAGGGATTTCCCCTTCTCCCCCACCTCTGCCTCCAGACCTCCTGCAGCACAGGAACACACACACACACACACACACACACACACACACACACACACACACACACACACACACACACAGTGTGAAGTCAGTAAAGGAAGCCAAGACTCCAAGGCAGGGTTCCACAGTGTGAGTGCCAGAGCTTGGTAATGGGAGAAGCCATATGGAACAGTGTGTGTGTGTGTGTGTGTGTGTGTGTGTGCTCACCACCAATGCCTCTCTGTCAGACGCCAAAATTGTGTGGCAAAATGGGAAAGATTTGGGGAATTTAATGGGAAAGATGGGATTTAATGGAAAAGTGTGTCCAAACTTTTGGTCTGTACCGTATGTGTTTCTAGTAAAGTCAGATACAGTACTTTGTGCTAGCAAATGTGTTTTTACTTCTAGCTCCACGTTCAGTTCACCTTAGCCCCTATCAAAACATCCCTAAAGTTATGTCCAATTGGTGAACTATTTTTTAATGAATTTGATTTTATTGATTCAAGTTTTTGTTTTAACCAGTTTAAATTCATTAAGTTGGGTTAAAGTTTTTTTTTTTTTGTGGTAAAACCAGTTTGAGGCAGAATCAAAGATCATGGAATACTGTCAGCTTGAATTCTTTGGGGAGCATTCTATGATGACATCATGAGGGGATTTCCAGGATTTCCCATCACTTAGCAATATAGAATGTTTGCATTAGAACGTTGGGCAAAGTAGAATGTTTGTGAAAAAAAAAATTACTCATTATATCACTGAGCAAGCTGAAAGCAAGTCACAACTCATTCACCTCTGCGATTTTGAAGCAATTTTCTACCTTTTCAATGGATTTCTATTCAAGGACAATTCATCAGAGAGTATCCTGGATGATGCCTGAGCATCCTCTCTGTCAGAGAACCCTGTCCCAGGTCAACGGTGGACAGACACTCCTGTACTCCTCAGCTAGGCCCACTACGTCTGTGCGCCCGTATCCATATGTGCAGAGTGCACAGACTTGTGGAGGTAAGCGCTCTCTCTCTCTCTCTCTCTCTCTCTCTCTCTCTCTCGCTATGTGTTGCTATTAAGATGAGTTCAAATGATGGTTTTATATTATTCCAGGTCCTCTGTGGAGAGAGGCTGGAGTGAGGTGCAGTGCTCTGCCTCAGGAGATGTGCCGTGTTCTGGCTAACCGGCCCACCTCGGTCCCTGCTAAGGCAATGGACTCGCTCACATATGTGGGCACCGTCCCTCTTCAGCCCACCTGTGTCCAGAGCAGCCAGGTGGCTTCGGCCAGACCCAGGCCTCCTGCTGTGGCTCCGGTGAGGAAGGAGGAGAAGCTGACGTTAGTGGGGCGCTTCACTCATGATCCCCATGTCACCCAGGACCAGCTCATTGCTTTGCTGGATTCGGCTAAGACCCCAGTGTCTGGCTGTGCAGTCAGGCATGGTGCTCCATCCACTCAGATGCCACTGCCTAATCCCTCTCTGCCTCTCAGCAGCAGTGCTAATGGCACTACCTGGCAACCCCACCCCACTATTAATGGCACTACCTGGCAACCCCACCCATCAGCAACACGTAAGAATCTCCTTAGATCAACTTTTTACATAACTAACCAGCATAGTTGCTAACTAAGTTAGCTACTTTGTTGGTTGCAATGCAATTTCCCATTGCTAACTGGTTAGCAACTATGCTTATGGGAAATGGACACCAGATGAACCATTATTCCATAACTGGCTATTAGAGTTACTTATTATTTGTATGTATGTGTCTTGCCAGGGGTGAACATGCCTATGGGAGCACACGTCCCTGCTGGGGCCTGCGGCGACAAGCTAACTCTTCCTCAGAGTTCTGCAGCTGACTACAGCAGACAGGAGTATGTGAGGATGCTGCAGTACCATCAGCACATGGTGTCCCACTACAGGCAGCTCAAGCACAAGGCTGTGCACCCCCAGCACGTGGAGGAGGCCTCAGTTTGCCCTGAGCTGCTCCAGAGAGAGAGAGGAGGAGAACTTGGAGGGGGTTTGGAGGGGCATCCACAGCAGCAGTGCTGGGATGACGGAACCGGAAGCATTGTTATTCCCGAAGATGCCATGGAGAAGCTGGATGCCGTTCCAGGAGTCTGGGATCTGGCCGTGGAAATGGGCTTCCTGACTTTCCATGGGATGGATGAATAATTATTAAATATTAATATTATAATAATAATATATCATACTTTTACTACAATTAAATTCATTATAGTCTATTTTTAACAATAAATTATTTTTTTATTTAAAATAAGACTTTTGTTTCAACTTTCTTGATTTAATCTTCTGTTCGGAGACAATTACATTTGTCACTGAGTTGAGGAAATTGATGTCACTGCATCTTAACCTCACTGATTGGTCGGAGCAGAGATTCTACCCAAAGAAAAGTGGGAATTCATAGCAACCATTGAGCCAAGCTAAAGCTGACAGCAGCAAATACACTAAAATGTCAAGATGATCTCTTTATTTAACTGAATATTCCATTTCAGTTGGAGTTCATGAATAGCCTGGCTATCGCCAAACTAAATAATCACAAGTGAATTTAATGGTAATCCACCACCATCTTTCCCATTCACAGCGATGCTGTTATCTCCTGTTTGACTGCAGTGCAGAGTCTGAAGCCTGCAGATAAATGCAATTGTGGAAATGTCCTCACGCAGCGTGAGGCTCTGGTTCTAATCTACTATGGCCTGATCGCGCAGACACACACACACACACACCACTGTGAGGGTTCTCCCAGAAAGGATTCATTACTCACTATTAATTAAATATTCATTATCACTGGGAGTATATCACTATTGTATATACTGTCAGCATGTGTGGGTAGGCAGGTATACGGTTTTGTTATTTATGTCAGTCCTATATTCCGGTAAGGTAAAAGTTTGCCCGTAGTCACATACTGTACAAGTTCGGAAAAAACAAACAAACAGCCAAACATCACACGCACAACTGCTGCTGCATGTCGCCATTAGTCAGTGTCATCAGCCCATCAGAGTGATCATCTACCCGTTTCTCTCTCTCTCTCTCTCTCTCTCTCTCTCTCTCTCTCTCTCACTCACCTATCCTCCTGACCACCTGGTCCAGGTGGCATCGCTCCAGAGCGTCCAGAAGGCGCAGGTCTGAGTGACGGCCACAGGGGTCCAAGTTGTCCCGCACGGAGCCCGAGAACAGGAAGGGGTCCTGAGGGATGACGGCCATCTTTGACCTACACATTAAAACACACAATAACACACTGTAACCACCTGGACAGTACGTACACTATTCCAGTGCCCAGCCTCACTTTAACAATATGCTGGCTACTATAACAATGTGCTGGCTACTGTAACAATGTACTGGCTACTATAACAATGTACTGGGTACTATAACAATGCAAGCTAGCAGCAATTAGCCTTTCCCTCAATTGTGCCTAATCCTGTCTTTATACAAGGGAAATGTATCATGGATGGGTGAAGCTGAGATATGTGTAAAGGAAAAAGCATGGTTTTCATGGCCAACCCTGGTCACTATGGAAATGCCCTATGAGTTATCAAGTGGACAAAGTCTGACCATAGGTGTGGTTACAATGTGTGGAACAAAACACATCAGGTTTGTTCAGAGTTAACTGCTTTAAAATAGGCTCATTGCGATCTATTCTAAGGCATCTTAGAATGATGTGAATGAGTGATTGTAATGAATGACAAATAATAAGCATAATGTTCCGGTTGAGTGACACTGAGGAATTAGCTAATTTCACAGGCGAGTAAAATAAAACAAGAAATAAAACACAGAACTGTGTTCACTAATTCAATTCAATTCAAATATGCTTTACTGGTTTGACAAGTTCTATGTCGTACTGACAAAGCTTTGCTCTGTCAAGAATTTCTGCTGCTGGGTCAAGCATGCCAGGGCAATTTCACCTGACCTCACCTGTCCCACTCACCTGAGCTGAGCCAGCGCCACCTGGCTGATGTCGACTCCATCCAGCCGGATGCAGCCCTGGTTGAGCTCCACCATGCGGAAGAGGGCCAGGAAGAGGGTGGACTTCCCCGAGCCTGTGCGCCCCACGATGCCCACGCGCTCCCCGGGCACCACCTCCACGCTCACCCCGTCTAGAGCGTTGGGCAGGCCGGGTCGGTAGGCGAGCACGGCGCCGGAAAACTCCACACGACCCTGCTGTGGCCAATCAGGGGGGACCTGGGAAAGGGGAGGGAGGCGTATCTATTTGACTTGGAAATGTGTGTGAGTGAGGTAGACAGAGAAAAACATCTGAGTAAAAATAAAATACATGCTCTATGTGGTTGTTGAAAAAGGCCAAATGCAAAGTAGCATGCCCTTTAATCTGTTTGTTTGTTTGTTTGTTTCACAGCTTTCATAACTCTTGTCTGAGTCCTTGACTGTGCAGTTGAGAAAGGAGTGCAGTACCAGTGTTGAAGTTAAATTGCTCTTAACATACATATCTGCAGACACGCCTATCCAGGTAAATATGGCCATATGGCGGACATATCTTATCTAGGCTACACAGTACCCCAGAATATGCACTAAACAGATCGCCAAAATGTTGAGAAATGGCTGTTTAAAAAATTAGATAGATCTGAGGTACTCCAGAAGGATGCTTTAAAAATATATTCTTATTTGGTTACTTAACCATACATTGCTGCTTGTTTGCCACTCATTCAAGGCCCATCAATCAAGTAGATCACATGACTGACAGAGATGATCTGATTGGTAGATCATATGGTAGTACATATTAAATGTAAAATGAGGGAAAAAAAAGAAAAAGGGAATTTTTGCTGCTGCTGGTCAGGTTAACGTATTCCATATAGACTAATTGTGGCGCAGCACCACAGAATCAAATTCTAATCTTGATCTGATTCATTCCAAATGCTTCATGTAGCTTTAAAATGATCTCAGCAGGTGACTCTGAGGCACACTGGTGGTGTATAATATTAATATGGAAGCTCAGAAAGTATGTGTTTCAACGCCGTATCCTGCACACACTTTGCATAATACACCCCTAGATGACCAACTCCATCAACCACTGAATCACTCGATTCCCTCACCGATGGTACCAGGTGAAGCACCACAAATTGCTACCTGGTCTGTCAGGGAAACCCTGGACATCACTCCTGGTCTCACCTGCCGACTGCCCCCCTGGGGCTCCAGGGGCACACAGGTGCTGTACTCCTCTGTGCGCTCCACACTGACCAGCTGCATCTCCGTCTGGGCGAAGCTGAAGATGAGGCCCGAGAGCAGGTTGGTGATGGAGAGGGCGTAGGACAGAGACAAGCCCACCAGCCCTAAAGAGGAATCCAGAGAACAACAGTAATATGCAGGGGGACAGTCAGCCATTAGCGCCTGTCAGTGGGTAATGTAGTCTTTGATATTTTTTGCCCTCAATGGTGCCTTCCAGGCAGTGCTGCATTCAAGGCACTACCCCAATTTTGGGTTAAAGTGAGGGTTGAGGGGCTTAGGGTTAGGATTGGGGTAAAGGTAGTGCCTTTTAGGCTGTGCCACCCAGAAGGTGTCGTTGGGGACAAAAAACACCATTGAGCGGGTAATGAGACTTACTCAATAGAGGAGTATACAGTACGGGCCCAAATTAAAGCCAGAATTTTAAAGCCAGAATTAAAATTTTAAATCCCTCACTCTGGCCTTTAGCTTTAGAACAGGATCAGTTCCTTTCTGTCTTAATAATATGATCCAGCTTTAATCCGGCATCATGTGAGCATTTGCTGCATTGGCCAACTATCAAAAGGTCAGAGGTCACAGTTTACATTTTTTCCCCCTCTGTGACACCTTTCTGACAGTATACATACATTTATGTTAATTAATGCCTGCATCATTCCAACAGAATGGAGACTTTGAAAAACATTATCCCAACATCCCATTCATTTACCACAGTCCTGGCATTAGTATGCAGTGAGCCATAATACCTGGGTCAATGGATTTGAACTGATGTTGGATGACCGCGATGATGCTGATGCCGGTCACCACGGCAACCCCGATCATCTGGAGGCGGATGTCGAGCCACTGCATGGCGGCGTTGCTGGCGAATAGACAGCGCTGATTCTGTTCCAGGCGACGTTCATTCTCTGCCTCAAATCTACACAAGAACATGACATCACGTGAACATAGCTATAGTTAGGATACCACTTTGAAATCTAATAACTAACTTGCTTTGTCAAGATATGTTTATTGTTTAATGACAGAAATAGATTATCATTCAAGTTACCTTGAGTTAAATACAACTTTTGAGACTAAAACTACACAGCTTAGCCATGACTTTGAAAACACCCAGCCAAATATAACACACGACTCCAAACTACATTTAAGGTTTAGTTTACATACACTGAGGGTCAGTTGCCTCTCCATTGAGGATAAGTTTACGGGCCAGACATGAACCCGCTTCTCAAATTTTTAAATTATATTATATATTATATTGTGTATCCTTATATTCTTGAATTCTGCAGAATGAATAAAGTACTATCTTATCTTATCCAACCACATACTCTACTTCCGAGCATGTCACATCCGCCAGAACCACACAAGTGCCTTCAGAGGTCAAAGGTCATCTCACCTGGCGGCGCTCCCACTGGCCCTGACCGTGCCCAGGCCGGCGAGCGTCTCGGAGAAGTGCGAGTAGACGGGCGAGAGCGTGAGGCTGCAGAGGCGCTTGAGCTCGCGTGAGCTGTGGCGGTAGTAGCGCTGCGTGCGGTAGTAGAGCGCCCCCAGTGGCAGCAGCGGGAGCAGCAGCCAGGGCAGCCCGTAGGCCATAACCACCAGCATGCCCAGCAGACCGAACACGTTGGCCAGCAGGATGTTGAGCACGAAGGGCAGCGAGTCGTCCACCTGGTACATGTCCGACGAGAAGCGGTTGAGCACGCGGCCCAGAGGGGTGGTGTCGAAGAAGGTCACCGTGGCCTGGTGGGGGAAAGGAAGGGGGGAAGGGAACAGAGGTCAAAAGGTCACAGATGAAGGTCAAGCAGTTCACACGGGTGACATTAAAAAAAGACAAAAAAGCCTTCAGTCTTCTGAAGCTCTGTACACTGGTTTAGACTACACTCAATGTGCATAGAGGTTAGATAGTCTAGCTGAGCTTGTAGAACCTCAGTAAAACCTCCTGCCGATACTTCATGGGCCTGCTAGTGAGGCTTTTCCGTCGACTGTCAGTCTGCCATACTTGACTCCTGATCCTGATGACGTCACTGTGAGGTCAAGGGTCGGGTTTGAGCCTGAGGCTGGACTGCGCTAGATGGCCTCAGTGTCAAACTAATAAGTCATCAACAAAATAGTGAACTAATCAACCAGCCACAACACATATTTACACACACATCTAAAGTCAGTCATGTGGCTAACCAAGATAACATCTTTGATGCCCAAAATGATGCTGGTGTGTCACCTTGAGTATTCTGTCTAGTAGTCTGTCGTGGACGACGGTCGCTGCACAGATGCCCCCGTAGGCGAAGAGAAAGGCACGGGCGGCGGTGAAGAGTGTGTTGGCACCGGCTAGGGAGCCGTACACCGTCATGTAGAACTTTACATCCGAACTCATGTTGGCCACCGATGTCGTCTCCCTGAACGACATGGGGGACCTGTACACAAGAAGACCAACATAGAAGTTGGCTAACATTACTTTTAATTAATCTTAATGAATTAAACCTAAAATTAATGAATTAGTGCCTCTGATAATCTAATACTATAGTTAATGTCCATCACCACACTCCATAATTCAATAAACAAAAATGAGTTTTTCAAATTTGTTCTTTTTTCTGTTTAAACCTGTTGTTATTCAATTGTTTATAACACAAAGGATGCCAAGGAGAATGTGTATGCCTGCTGTGAGTCACTTTGAAGTGAGAAATGCGTTGGTGTAAAAACCAAGCTTTAAAAACAGCAGTGTTGCTGGAGGGGTGGGTTGTACTGAAGGCTAGAGCACACAGGTTAATTAGGCCCTCAGGCTGGCGAACAGGAAGCGGATGCACTCACGTGAGCCCACCACCCGGGGAGAAGAGGAGTAGCAGTGGGGAGGAGTGAGGAGGAGGAGGAAGAGGAAGATGAGAGTAGAGGAGGTCAGTGTGGAGGTCGTCAGCGATGCCTGTGGAGTTGGTCTTCAGGTTGGAGATCCAGAGGGAGAGCCACCACTCTGAGACGTTCTTAGAGGCTTGGCATGAGAGAAGACACTTTTATTTCAATTTCATAACATTTACACTGTGATGGAATAGAAATCACATACAGTTTGTTGGTCTCTTCTTTATTTCTTTTTGTTGTTTATGTGTCTGTAATATGCTTTGGCAACACTATTATCTATGGTCATGGCAATAAAGCTATTTTTGAATTTGAGAGAGAGAGAGAGAGAGAGAGAGAGAGAGAGAGAGGGCCCTATCTTGCAGGCGGCGCACCATGCCTTCGCGACTCGCGCAAGCTGTCATTGCTATTTTGTGCGAGCGCATGGTTCGTTTTTCTGTCAAGTAATTCACGTTGTCTAACTAGCAAGTGACTTTGCGTCCTCGGAGGTGTGTCAAAGGTGTGGCTAGGCGCAAAGCGCAAAAGATGCTATTATACAGACGGAGAAAGGGATCCGCCAGTGACTGGAAAAAACCTGGTCATTAGTCAGTCACGCATTCCTGAAATGCTATTTTATGGACGCACAACGCAATAGGTAATGCAGTCCTTGTTCCAGCATAACAATGACGGCCACAACAATAATTATTACAATCGGAAAATCATTATGATGCTCAGGAAGATGTGGTTAACCACAATTTATTAGCCTGCAACAGAAAACGCGTGAGGATATAAGAAGGGGGACGTTAAATGGAGAATCAAGTTTACTTTCGCTTTCGAATGAATATTCCGAGATATCTATCAGGACTAAATCAGCTTCCTTCGTGTCTTGTGCAGCCTGTAGACATCAATTTAATATTACCATACCCATTACGGCTCTGACTATGACTAGACCCGACGTGTGAGCTTGCTCGCTGTTCAATATTTTAATTTCTTTAAATGCACAAGGAGGAGATCAGTTGGTGTGATAGCAATTCACCAGGCGCTTTGCGCTGTTCGTTCTTAAAGGGAATGAGAGATTGATCTGTCATTGGTTATGTCTGTGTTACACCCATAACACACCCATGATTAATTAGGCATCCTAAGTCCAACCTTTTTGGACTTTGCACCGGCGCGAAGTTCATTTTCTGCGCTGTGAAAGTAGCAAAAAGCCGCCGACACGCCCCCAAAACCATATGCGCCATCCGTCAAACAACAGTTGACTTTGCGTCGTCAAAATAGGGCCCAGAGAGAGATAACTCACCTTGCATGAGGAACATGGACAAGAGGATGGATGCAGCCAGAAACCCGCCCACTGCTCTCCAGTAAGCTTTGTACACAGACCAGGCCAGCCCACCCACTTGCTTTTGCTCCTCCCCCGAGTCTTCAGGCCCCTCCTCCAGGAGGAGCTCATTGGACGACTCCTGCTCTTCCTCCTGATTGGCATCTGATTGGCAGAATACTCAAAGTATGATTGACAGTTCTTTCAGATTCAACGTTTCATAAGTCAAAGTCAGCTTTATTGTCAGTTTCTGCAATACAGGCATATTGAGAAAATTTAATTTTGTGCCTCTCAATCTTCTTTCAACACAATATTACATAAAACAAACTATTAGGGGTGAAAAAAGAATATAAAAAGTATTTAATATTGTAGCG